>CM059278.1:15301732-15306732 GCA_030347295.1 Setipinna tenuifilis | reverse complement strand
AAGTTTGTTTTACTTGCAGTACGATAGGTATGTTACTCAGGATTAGGAGTTTAATTAATATTTATACGATAACAAGAGTAACAGTGTGTGTTAAGTATGAATGCCCTTTTGTAAGTGTGTGTATATATGTATGTGTGACTGAGGGGGGAGAGAGAGAAGGGGGAAAAGGAGAGAGGGAGGAAGAGAGGATGAGAGGATGGAGAGAGATGGAGAATGACAGAGAGAATGTGAACAGAACAGCAGAGCAACTGTGAATATATGAGTGAGTGTGCTTGACAGTCTGCATCACAAAGTGCCTCTTCCTGAGCTGCTTGACTCCAGCGAACTCTTTCACCCAAACGGATCTCTCCAAAGTCCTCGGCGCCCCCTCTCCTCCTGCATATACAGTCACCATCCTCCGCTATCTCCGGCTGAGGCGACGACAGCAGGGGACTGGCTATAAATGGCTGTGGATGGGAGAGCAGCCCAAGAGCAGCCAGCCCGTTTCCCTCCCACGTGCGACTTCCCACTCCGCTTTCTGACCACAGCGTCAATCCTGCTCTCAAACCTCTCCCACTCATTCTCAGGAAATAAACACACATTCTTTCGCTCGCTGCAAAAAAATGGGGGCTTTTTACACACTTCAGCCCCCTCAGCGTGCTCCGTGACCACACAGAGGGCTTAAAATCGTCCTCTCCACAGAAAAAATGGGGGAGAAAAATAAAAGCAGTCGATCGGGGCATGTTCTGTTGACATGTTCACCAGTGTTTGTTTAGCAGACGTGTTGTAAATCCAGCAACACTATGGCAACAAACATGTTAATATCCACTCCCTCTGAACATGCATGGTACTGGGTAAAGATCTGCTCACTCAATCTGCATGCAGTGCTGGCCCTTTCACAACTGACACTCTTGAGCATCTCAAGGCCTGATAATTTCAGACAAATCCAGAACAGTGAGTCTTTCTATTTGAGTCCTGATATGGTGTATTGCCCTTAATATAAGCCTCCATGACTTTGTAATAATGGTAGCTATTTTTTTTCTATTTGTCAGTTATTAACTGGAATTAGCCACTGTGTAGATACAACATATTGATATTCACAATATACAATCTCAAAATTGATTTCCATTGATCTAATAAAATCCATAGATGAGCAACCATAGCAAAATACAACAATAACTCAACTTGACGGTTGTTGATAACTTCTAAGAAGGAAAATCAGTAAAAAAAAAATGGCCTAAAACATTAAAACATTATACCCGTTCTTTTGTATACAGTGAGGTTTCTTTAAATACCAGGAAAATACATTTCCTAGACATTTTGGGGTGAAATAGCATTTATAGGCTACAAGAACAGGGATCACTTCAGCCAGACAGGCAAGTAGCATATTTTGACATTTAGCCTGATTAGACATTTAGGCCTACTGATGGACTACTGCTGACAGCAGTTACACGGAGAATAAATAAAAAAATCTTCACATGGCCTTGCACTAACATTTCCATATGCAATTACTGTCACATTACAGAAAAAAAGTTACATTTGATTGACGTTGCATCCGAGAGAGGGAAACAAACATAGCAATCATGTAGCAACCGCTTCAAGGCGATACCCGCGATACCAGGCAACAAAACAACTCGCCTCATGAAATATACATAACCACAAACTTACCAGTAAACTTTCCAAATTAACCGCCGACCTAGGGTCTTTGATCATGGCCTCCAGTTTTTGCAACCGGTTTTCCATCCTTCTCTCAGCTCCGGACGACATTTTTACTAACCAGTCGTAAAGAATTCAAATATCTTTCGAGCTCTCCCGCTTACGACTTAAGTTCACATTAAAAAAATATTATTTTCTTCTTGGGCAATGGCCGTGGGCCTAGATAGGCTCCGACTCGCCGCCCTCTTCAATTGCCTCCAACTCGTGGTGTCCACAATAAAAGACAAAAATAATCCACAATAGGGGTCACTCCACAAACTTCTTTACTGATCTCAGCCTTGTTTGTTTTTAGTCCGATGAGATCAAACTTCCCCTTCCATGCTCAACAAGAGAAGTCCTGGACCTTGATGGCGCGATAAAGTTTTGATTTTGAGGGGATTCAGCAACAGGGCGTTTTCTTATCCCCCTCCCCTCCTTTTTTCGGCGCTTCGCACTGCTTGCGCCTAAATTTTAAAACACAGCCGTTCATACACGGTCCGTGGTATTCAAACCCCAGGCATTTCGCCTCCGTTCATGTAAATTGTAAACTCCACCCGCAACATCGCCGGCACAACGGTGATGAATTATCAAATTAACACTGTTACGCAAATAAAACACGCTCCGGCGCTGGCAGTCCTATCACGTTCACCCAAAACCCTTCGTAAAGTCTGTCCTCATCTCAAGAGTTGAAGGGGGTTACTTCCACGGTCGGTTCTCCATAGCGATTCCTTGCAGCTCCTGTTGCTCGCGTTCCCTTTCCTCTGACATCAACGCTCAGACACAGCCTCTTTTACCCATGAGCCTTCTCTCTGCTTCGCCGGTGTAGTAAGAGGGCAAGTATGTCCGGCGGCAATGTTTGAACGAACTCATTCCCAACTCACCAGTCGCTGATTACCTAAACAGCTGAAGCCTTCACAAGGAAAATCGACTACGCTGCCAAAAACGTTAAAGCTATATTACAGTGTTTGCACACGATGAATGAGGATTCATTGACGCAACCCTCTGAAACAGGAAATAAGTAGGTTAGTTGGCAACTTACACGGTCGCCCTAGCAGATGAAACACAATGAGACTCTATTTTTAAAATAACAGAAATTCTACTCCAAAACACTCAGTTATTCGTCAAGTTGAACGTTAAGATAATACATAATGTGATGATGACGATTATTATTATTATTATTATCAATGATAGCTGACTTATCAATGATAACTTCAGATTCAAAAGACATACGTCCTATAACATACCTGTAATAATACGGTAGCTACTGCTGAGAAAAAACGCTGTTTAACGAATGTTCATCCATACACTGCAGTCAGCTCACCGCTGCTTTTACCTTATGTGATACACTAGCGACCTCTTGTGTATTTAGACACAAGTAACAAACTGTATCTGATATATTTTGTTGTCCAATAGAGGACGCCCTCCTAAAGTTTATGACCAAGCAGCTTTTCAGTCAGGTTGATGCTAAGAGTCGAACTCCTGTGAAGGTGGTGAAAATTACGATTTCCATATTCATGTGAATATGATTAGTCAAATGCTGATTTGTTAAACATGCATCAAGCATTAAGTAATCGAGTGATCTTCTTAACCTGGTTGGCTATTAGGGAGTTTATTTTTTCACGTAGGCCTATGCTACCCTTGGAGGGGGAGGAAGGGGCTGTTAACTTGACCTGGACCTGAGTACCCAGTTTGTGTGTGCGGTGGGGTGGGGCATTTGGCCTGGCCCCTTGGGATCTCTGGCCCGTTCATTAATAAACCCCAGCCCTTTAGAGTCATGGCAAAAGTTATCATGTCAGAGAACATGACTGTATTATGTTCCTTCTGTCATGTATTTGTGAGAGAACCATGTGGTATGTGTTGGTAAAATACTTCTAGTTCCCGTGGAGTGGAATTATGTTGAGGACATTTTAGGACTATTTGGACGTTTTTTTTATGAGGAGAGAATTCTTTTTTGAGGTTCAATACTTAATTTCATTGCTTCAGGAATCTACGTTTGACTCCTTATAAGTGTGCATGTAATCAGCACACCACAGACTATAATCAACTGGAATCAGAGACAGCATTAAATCATAAATTTGAATAGAAAGACAAAAACACAGAAGTGAACAGTTGGTGTGGGCCTCTATTTATTATTTTTAATAAGCAATTCACCGGGTAAAACAAATACTGTTACAACACAAAAAATGATACATTGTAAAGCAAATCTTGGCAACAAGTTTTATAACAACTTCATAATAAAAAGACAAGAGTTTTTCTCTTTTTTTCTCTTTTTGCAAATCAAGCTGTTCTCTCCCTTTAAATTAGAAAAGACCAGACACACTCTTCACTGGGCAACTGTGTTGCGGTGAATCGCGCCGTCCCAAGAACCTCTCTTTTTCTCTCTCTTTTATCATTTGCAAATGCAAACACTTGTCATTAATAAATAATACTATAAAATGTTCTGCAAGTACACAAAAAGTGGAGAATTCACCACAAGGTCAATGTACAGAGGAAGGGTGGGAGTGCAGGGGGGTGTAGGAGGGGTGGGAGTGTGGCAGGGGATGGGGAGATAGATTTAGCAAAATCTGGGGATTCATACAAGTCACAGAAAAGCATCTATACATCAACACTAGCAAGATAACAAAGTTGTTTTGATTTTTTTTGTAAGTTTTGTTTTTAAAAAACAAGTGGGATTTTTTTTTAAACAAGCAAGCATCTTCATCATTGTCTGATCTATGGAGCGCACAAGCGAGATTTAAGGCAGCTTTTTCTGTTCACCATTGAAAACATTAAAACATTTTTAAAAAAATGTTTGTTGTATTTTTTGTCATTGTTCAATCTTGATTTCGCACAAATGCCTCACACTTGAAGAGCAGGAAGTCATTGCATAATTCTGGCTGTTTTTGTTGTCATACTCCCTAACTGAGTAAGTTACTCCACTCCCTACACCTTGCCACAAATAGCCCAATAACAAGGGATTCAACAGCCATCGCCCCCACTGTCCAAATGCAGCCACAGTTAGGACTACTAATCAATAGATGACTCTTCAGTGGTGCTTTAAAGACATAAATTAATAATAGCAAGACCACTGTATGCTTTCAAAATGCTGTGACAGAAAGGATAAAAATGAGAATATAACTGATAGTGCTGGTATTGTTTTTGTATTTTAGTACCTGTGTGTATGTGCATGTATGTGAAAAGAGTAAGATTAATTTCCATTTAACTACTGACTCCCAAAGATTTGCATCTGTACACAGCAAAAAAAAGAGTGTTAAAAATTCTGGATTAAATATTTGGGGGTTGATTTTAACTCCCAAAGTGTAATTTAACATTTGCAGATTTAAATG
>CM059278.1:15291732-15296732 GCA_030347295.1 Setipinna tenuifilis | reverse complement strand
AATTCATAAACATCAGCTCTGCTTGCATTAGAGGCCGAGAGAGGGTGAAGGGCGTGAGGGGGTTGGGTTGAAACAGGGAGAAAGAGAGGTGGTGAAACAGAGAGAGAGAGAGAGAGAGGAAGGGGGGGGGGTGATAGGGTCTACTAGGCACAGACCTCTGGCCATGTTCTCTTGGCACTCGTTTAGTCCACAGCACAGTGCAGTACAGCAGATCTCCACCGCCTCTGTTCCCCTGCAGAAACCCCTTTACAAGCCTAGCCACTGACGACAGACTCAGTGCATCGGGGGTCTTTTGCACACACACAAACACATACAATACACGCAACCTTTTTTTCTTCCAGACACTTTGAAATGGTGTCCATCATCAATGTTTCCGTTGGAGCTGAGATTGCAGGTAGAGAGTGAGGCCCTGCATCGAGGCCTGCTTCTGCACAGCACACCACACACACAGGCCCCAGCTCCTCACACCGGAACGGCCAAAGGGGCTCTCTGTCTGGGGAGGATCACGTCTCAAGGAGGAGGGGTTACGCAGGAGGATGACACCGTGGAAAAGGAATGTCTCTAATGTGAGAAATGTGAGAAGAAGGCTTCTGGCGTCCCCCGGCAGCAACGATGGTGGCAGCGGTGGTGGTGATGGGGGGGCTTCCAATGTGTGATGGGCTCTGTGTCAGCGAGGATGGTGTGCTGTCAGTCTGCGCCTGGTGCAGAGACAGGTGGTGGGAGGGAAGGAGGAAGCCCAAGAGTGGGGCAGCTGTGTGTCATGGTGGTGGTGGTGGTGGTGGTGGTGATAGGAGGGTTAGTCGGTGGCTGGATGTGGTGGCGAGGGCAAATGGCTGGTGGCTGCTAAGGGACTTTCCTCATCACGTTGGCTGTTGGTTGCCATTTGTCAGAGCTGAGAGGATGAACAGATCCAGAGAGAGAAAGAGACAAAAAGAGACAGAGAGAGAGAGAGAGAGAGAGAGAAAGAGAAGGACAGAGAGACATAGAGAAAGAGAGAGATTCAGAGAGAGAGAGAGAGAGAAAGAGAGACAGAGGGGAAAAGAGAAAAAAAATCAGAACGAATAATCTAATAAATTCAGTCGAATGAATTCTATTTTTTTTGAACTGCAATACTACCACAATTGTATTAAGGTATAAAGGACTTATATGGTTGTTATGCCTCTACACTTCTCAATACAATGTTCTTTGAAAGCTTATTTGACTAACCACATCTATTTAATCAGTCAAGCTAAATTCAATTAATGTGCCTGCAGCAATGTACAACATAATTAATAATGCAGTTCCATATTGAAAATTCATAACCTTGTAATGATATGACTCTGACTTAGTGCACAGACCCAGATGTACATCGTCAACCTGTTCTTGTTTTTTTTTTTGTTTTATTTGAAGCAGCGTTGCAAAGATGCATTATTCATGATACATGTGTTATTAATCAAGCTTTCTCGACAGCTGACACCAATGTTCATGTTGTTGTACAACAGGTGGTCATGGGCTTGTGGATTCTACAGAATGTGCGGTGCCTTTACTACATACAGAACTCATGAATTTTTAACACATGCTTTGTTTTTTATACAAGTAAACCAACTGTGCAAAATCGGAACTGTGCCATAGTCAGAGCCCATTTGTCATCGTCATTTGTATTTTTTTATTGTATTCACCTGTCACATAAAAAAGGGATATGAATCACAAATTCGGTCCTGCAGGGTATGAGCAAATAATAATTATATGTGCCAATGTCGAGTGGTGGGCAATCTGGTTTCCGAAGCTGCAATTCAGTAACATGTATCTATTCCTGCCATTTACTAAATCAGCACATCAATTAGCACAACTCTTTCACCAGGTAAATAAAATAACCAGTGAAATCACCAGTATTATGTGCACAGATAGAACTAGGTGATTTAGAATATGTGGTGTTGAAATGTAGCTTCTGAATCCAGGTTGCCCATCACTGTCATTGTAAAACAATGTGTATCACTCTTTTTTTAGAAAGACTCAGTAAAGTGACATGGGAAGAGGCATATTAGGACTTGAACAATCATGAAAATTACAGCATGTTTTATTATGAAATGAAAACCCCTAATCACCCCCAGCCTGCTCTCTTCTGTAGCACATGAAAGGCAGAGGAGAGGGGCGAGAAGACCAACCTGTGTGGCTCCTCTCACTTGTTCTGATTGCGGATGCGCAGACACCTCCTCTTCAGGGGCGGCTCCATCTCGGGGGGCCCCGCGGCCGTAAGTGGAGGGGCCAGGCCGCAGGGCAAGATGGTGGCCGTCTTATCGGCCGGCTTTGGCACGGGCTGGATCACGCAGCCAGCCTTGGGCAAGATGGGCAGCGCGTACGCGTGGTCCTCATCGGGAACGGCCCCGGGGTCGGCCAGTTTGGGGTCCCCGGGGCCCCCCGCGCCCCCCGCCTCCTCAGGGTTGGCTGCGGCGGCAGTGGCGGTTGCGGCGGCTCCCCTCTTACCTGCGTCCCACTCGGCGGCGGCGGCACAGCTGTTCTCCTTCAGCTCCTCGCACTCCAGCAACTGCTCTGCGGAGGCCGGCTCTGCCAGCAGGGGGCGCTGGTCAGCGGTGGGCATCCGGCGGCTGGGCTCCAGGGACGGCGCCCCACCTCCGTTCACGATCACGTTGCAAGGCGCCGCTGAGGCCAGCTCCACCGCAGCCGGCGGGGCCGAAGCCGGCAGTGCAGGGGTGCCGCTGCACGTGATTGGCTGGGCGAGAGGAGGCGTGGCTCCGCAGAAGGAGGAGTCAGCAGCGCAGGGCGGGGCCACCGAGTCCAGAGCGTTGCCCGTCTGCCGGTCGCTCTCCTCCCCGCCTCGGCCTGTGGTGGTGCTGCTGCTGCCGCCACCACCCTGCTCTGGCCGCCTGGCCTCTCCTTCGCCTGGCGTCAGCTGGCTGCTCTCAGCCTCCACCTTCACCTCCACACTGGGCACCGTCCTCTGGATCACCAGCTGCTGTCGGGGGCGCCGGCTGGTGGTCAAGTCAATCACGCCTTCTGAAGGTGCAGCTGCGGCAGCAGGGGAGCTGCAACAAGAGCGGTGGGAGGAGGAGGAGGTGCTACTGCCGCCCCCACCGCTACTCACGGGGCTTTCGGCCTTGACCTGTCAGGTCCACCACCCCTGGCCTGCTGCTTCTCTCCGTGCCCAGCGCGTAGCCCGAGTAGCCTGGAGAGAGAGAGTCTGTGCTGGGGGAGCCCTTCTTGGGCTCGCTGCCGCCCTCCCCTCTGGACGAGCCGGGGGTGAAGGGCCGCGGGTCTTTGGAGTCGCTCCCTGGCCCGGATGCCGGTCCACTGGGCACGGTGCCGTCATTGCCCGGCCGGTCCTCAGAGGCCTTTGGGCTGAAGGGGATGGGCACAGGGATAGGGATGGGCACAGGCAGGGGCACAATAATGGGGTACGGCACCAGCAGCGTAGGTGGGGGCACCAACGGCGCCAGCGAGGGCAGGCTGAAGTTCATCATGGGTGGCACAGGCAGGGGGCCGGGAGGCATCATGTTGCCCGGGTGGAAGGGCAGCCCTGGCATGTGGGCACCAGGGTGGCCGGGCATCATCCCGGGTGGATTCCCTCCCAGCGTGGGTGTGGAGGACGGGTGCACATGCGGGGACAGCAAGGGCCGGTGCATGGGGCTAGAGGGGGGGCCCAGGTTGCGAGGCGGAGGGGGGGCCGGGATGCCGGGCATCATGGGGTTGGACAGGGGGCTGTTGGGGCCAGGGGTATGGGGCGGCCGCAAGAAAGGAGGCCTCATCTGCTGCATCATCTGGTGCTCCATGAACAGGGGCAGGGGGACTGGCCCTCGGTGCGTCATCACCATGGGGGGGCTACCGGGGGGCATCCCGAGGGGCGGGTGGAGGCCAGGCACAGGTGGAGGCGGCGGAGGAGGCGGGGGCACCGAGGGGCTGTCGTGGGAAGGTCGCGGGGTGGGAATCTTCGCTGAGGAAGAGGAGGAGGACGAAGAGGATGACGCTGACGAGCACACTGCGCCGTGTTCGGAGGGGGAGCCGGACGCGGAGATCGAGGGCCCGGCCGACGTGGGGCCCCCTGGAGACGGGGCCTTGCGACGCAGCTCGCTCAGGGGCGTGCTCCAGGACTCGGGGGTCAGGAGCTGCACCCCTGACGCACCCTCGCTCTTGCCCTCGGCCGCACTGAGAGGGGGGTTGCACAGGGCCCCCGGCAGGGCGGCCTGGGTCTCCTTGTAGAAGATGTCCATTTTGTACTGGTTCAGGCATTTGGCACTGCAAAACTGCAGACGTCTCTCGCCGGCACCGAAATCCAGGTACTCTTTAGTGTGGCGAATGTGCTTGCACCAGTCACATACCTACAACACAGAGGTGAGAACAAGCAGGAATCATTTCTAAACAGTTAGACACATAATATTAAGTTATTTTATTATTCACATTATAGCTTTCTGATGAACCTCTACTTACTAGCCACTTTTTTATTTGTTTGCATGTGTGTCTGAGTGTGTGTGTCTCAGTGTGTGTGTGTGTCTCTCTACAATTTCTATAAAAATGTTCACTTTCCAGACATATCCACGTGCTTTCTCATTTTCTCTCTCACTCTCTCTCTCTCTTGCACAAACAGCCCCCCACACACGTGTGCATACACACACACACACACACACACACACACACACACACACACACACACACAGACACACTCAAACTGCATGCCTAATTATCCCTTGAAGGGATAGCCTTTTAGCCCTGGCTCTGTCAGCTGACCCTGCGGCTGTGCCAGGGGCAACTGTGGAAGCGTGCGTGCTTCTGTGTGTGTGTGTGTGTGTGTATGCCTGTGTGCCTTTATGTGTCTGATCATGAATGTGTGTGTGTGTGTGTGTATGTGTGTGTATGTGAGCGTGTGTATGTCTGTGTGTGCATGTGTACGTGTGTGTGTGTGCTCGCCGGTGAATATGTAGCTGGTCACATGCAGTGTGTGTGTCCTGGGCAGGCATGTATGATATAGCCAGTGAATTAGCACAGGGGTTCCTCTGAATGAACACACA
>CM059278.1:15284232-15286732 GCA_030347295.1 Setipinna tenuifilis | reverse complement strand
CTTATAACTACATACAGAAAAGAAAACACACATAGACAAAACAAATGCATTCTTCACTCACACAGCTACCCCTTCATCACTCATTGTTTTGGTCTCAGCCTGACATAAACAAACAAACAAATTAACTCAGTAACAGTTATTACCAATTACACACATTCTCACACACAGACATGTAATCAATGCTAAATGACAATGTAAAAAATTAAACATGGCAAAATAAATTTGGAATGAAAAAGTAAGCGTGCATGAATCCTACACTAGTGCATTGCAAAACTAGTCAATTTAAAGCTCAAAAACATTTGCTATGAACTAGTTAATCCTGATTCACTACATTTTCAGACAGAATCAACTAAGCAGATGCTAATCAACACACGTGATTATGCTATGCACTGTGATAAACAGATCTAATTAATGACATCTAATTAACCAATTAGACCTAATTACATCTAGTTATGGAATCTAGATGATGAATACAGAAGGCCTGAGCCTGGTTAGAGTAGATCAATGAAACAACGTCTACAGCAACAATCATTGTAACCACACTTGAGCGCTAGCTGAGTGTTAAATGCTTTATTTCTTACAAGGACATCGCTGTTTGTCTTGAAGACAAGCCTGGGAGTTTCCTTAGAATAGCTGTGGTGGGGTAATTTTTCGCCATGGCCGTCTTCGTCTCTCGCCTGAAGGGGGAGAAATAACGGCCTCTTTTTACGGACTGACAAAAATAAAATGGAAGGAAATCATAAAGGAAACAACAGAAGCTTATGAATGGAGTGACAGTCATAAAAGAGGGGTGGGTAAGAGTGAGGGGGGAAAGGACTGCGGTGAGACATGCACTGGTTGGAGGGTAGAATGTCAGCATTAAACATTTTTCCTAAGAACAGCAGTGGTTTGTTTATGTGAGGGGGAAGTCAGGGTGTGTATGTGTGAATGCTTGCATGTGTGTCCATGTGGGTTTCAGCCTGTGTCCAGAGCAAACAGAACAGAGAGACAATGTACATCGACTGGTTCCTTGAAAGTATTGGACAGTTTGTCTGAATATCAGAAAATGACACCTCTAGGGGAGTGCAGAGAGATCTGCTCTCCTACTTTAAAACAGAGCTCTTCCCAATGTCTAGTCTTACCATCTTTTGTCAATTCAAGCCTTTTGTCTTTTACCTGAGCCCTTTACAAAAGACATCACTGAAAATGAATAGTCTTTGCAATGTACAGTCCTTCAAAATCTCTAATATTTAAACTAAATTCTTTAGAGACAAATTTCCAAAGAAGATACAATTCTTTTGTTATTCTTTGTTAACCAAAAGAGTCTAAATATTTTTGAGAGCATAAGGATTAAAAAATGTGATGTAAAACTGTAAGCCAAATAAAAAATGTTAAAAATAATATTAATATTACTGTATTTATTAAGGCATTATGGCTTTGAACCCAGATAACAAAAGATGCTAATTCAACAACGAAATGAATGAACAGATCAATTGATATTGGCCTCATTTAAACACTGATTTCATTGCATTTTGCTGTCCTGGAATGACTTGATTCCTTTGAGTCTTACTCGCCAAAGGAATCATGGAAAGTTGTACTTAATATCCTTAAGGAAATGAATACATATGAACTTCCCTGTTGGATTCCAGCCTTAACTCAGAGTTTTCAGAGGGAGACAGATTTAGCATGCTCCTTCAGACGTGTATTGATTTGTTTACTGCGCAGTTTATACCTGAGTTAAAAAATAACCCTGAGAGCGGAACTGTCTATAGATGTGAAACATATGGAGATGTCTTATGAAGAGATGGGGGCCTTGATGCCTAAGGGACCCCTGTGTTTTTGATGTATGGCCTGGCATCTGTGTGTGTGTGTGTGTGTGTGTGTGTGTGTTTGTGTGTGTGTGTGTGTCGCTCAGCCGTGCATTTGAATGCCTCGTGAAGGTAAATGATTCTGCTCGTGCTCTAACACACTTGTCAGAACCCCACCGCCAGTAAATGCCTCATTACCCTAACCTGACCCCCGAGCCATGTAGGCCCTGGGGAGTGGGGAGAAACATCTCCCACGCTCTGATAGTGATGAAGCACCGGGGAGCTCTCACGTTAGTGTGTGTGTGTGTGTGTGTGTGTGTGTGTGTGTGTGTGCATGCATACGGGGAGATCTGTCATTCCCATAAGGCAGCGGGTGATGTGTTTTGCAGCAAAACCATGGAGACTGTTAAAAACTAGGCCTTGCTGACAGTCCGCCGCCACCACCACCACCACCACGGTTCGCGTCTTGCCTGTGTGGCTGCTGCTTTCGAAGAAAGCGCTCGTTCTCACGGTTCACCGTGACAAATAAGAACTGAGACGTCGGTCAGCAACAAATCGGCACACTTCCTTCAAATGATTGAGTGCGGTTCAAGGGGGGGGGGGGGGTGGAGAGACTCTACCGACACGACATGAGCAGTGCCCAGCGAGTGGAAAAGGTGAGGGCGAGCTGGAGCCATTTTCCTGACACCCCCCCATCCTGATCCCCCCCCCCC
>CM059278.1:15266732-15279232 GCA_030347295.1 Setipinna tenuifilis | reverse complement strand
TTATAAAACAAGAACACACAGAACCTACAATAAGACATAAATAACATACATATAACAATAATTTAAGTATACAAGACAGATAAAATAAAAAATAAAGCATTTCTACATTGCACAATTAACGCAGATGCACGCCTAAAGCCACTGAAGCAACAGAGAAGGCCTAAATCCGTTGTCTCCCTTCACCTTCTTTTAAAGATTGTGTGTGAGACTTCAGCACAGCAAATGTGTGGTGATTCAAAATGTGTGGTGATTTTTTTTGGTTTGATTTCTTTTGTGAGCTCTCAGTTATTAGTTACCACTCCCGCCAGCCAGGCTTCTAAAGTACTGAGCAAGGGTTTATAATAGCCTACCAGATAAAGACATTTCCTTCGCCTGAATGTGGGTGATCTTTAAAGTAGAATTTAACCCCAATTACTCTCAAGCAAGTACATTTCATGTGGCACCAATAGATGCACCTGGTTGTCTGGTTCAATTTAATACTTTATCTCCATCCTAAGAGCAGATATACCCATACCACAGCTTCCAAAAGACAATGCTATTTATGTTTAACAGTCATGGACTTTTATTCTGACAGCCACACAGAAAAATGTGTATCCAATAGATACATCTAATTCACTGAAAACAATATTTGGTGGATGAGTTGCTCCTTCTGTGGTATTTGCAAAATATCTGTGCTCCTCCCCTTTCCCCTTCTTCCACAGCTTAGTCACTCAACTCATTTGCTCACACATTCGCTAACTCACACATTTAATTAAACATTCATCCACACACTACTCACTCGCTAGATCACTTGCTCACTCACTCACCTATTCACTCACTCATACTTCTTTTCCTCAACTTTATTTCCATATTCACTTGCCTACTCGCTCATTTACCAACCCATCCACCCACTTGCTCAGACACTTGCTCGCTCACACCCTCGATTAGACATTGACCTCCACTCAAACATTCACTTACTCACTTGTATTTTCCCCTATGACAGACACTTCTAATTCTGTGTGGTACAAGTGAGAAAGCCATGTTTACACTACTAAAGCCCCATCGGGAGAAAACTAGAGGTGAAGTGACACTTTAGGAGGACTTTGTGACGAGCTCTCATGCTGTTGCCTGGAGGGACCCCACAGAGATAAGGAGACAAAGCAAGTGTGTACAGTTTTTTTTTACAACAGAAAGTCTCAACAAGCTCCACTGTGTATAACAACTGGGTATAAAACAGAAAAGTGACGGTCCAGAAAAATCAGAGGACACGAGAATGGATAATAATAATAGCCTAATACATTTTGGTGAATTTTTGTAAAAGTGTGGTTTAGATATACTTGTGTATGCATATAGCATGTAAGTAAAACAAAACATACAATATATGTGCCTGTGCGCGGACTAGTTGTTAAAATTCTTACATGCATGCTTATGTGATTACTGAGGTGGATTATGGCTTATGTGATAACTTTATGCATGTGTTTATGATTATGGTATGCGTGTGTGTGTGCATATATGCATAAGTGTACGTGTTTGTGTGTGTGTGTACGTGTCATAGTGTGTGTCACAGAGACACTGAGAGAGAGTGTGTGTGTGTGTGTGTGTGAGAGAGAGAGAGAGGATATGTAGCTCCATTCCCGCTCATCTAGTCTTTTTATTTATGTGCTGTCAGGCCCCCCGTGCTGCAATCAGGCTTTTTACAGCTGAGCCACATCCCAACCCCTACTAGATTTAGGGCCCCTCTCACTCAGCCTGGCCCACTCACAAACCCAGACCTCTGCCTCGCCCTCACGCCACAGCGCTGCACTCGCTATCCTCGCCATCCTCGCTGCAACCACAACAACTGCCGACTCCATCGTCAACCACATTCACTTCCCCGACACTTCATCACTTTTCCTACTGGGCGAATCGCTTTCTCTGTATTGTTTGATGTGCCCGAACGAAAACCGCACTCTCCGGACTCAAATTAGCGAATATCTTTAGTTCAACAAAGTATACTAATTTCACAAAGGAGTACATCCCATTTGGAGTCATCTAAAGAATGGCTCTTTCAAGTGTGGTGAGGACTTAAGTCAGAGAAGGACACTGTCATCAATAGATATTCACCGGGAACGGCCAAATCCTAATTTCCCCCTTGGCTTTCCTCCTCTCTCTTTCATGATCTCAGGGGATAGGATAGTGTGTCCTGTTTGTAGGGGGATCTAGGGGTAGTGGTCATCTAGCAATCCAAGTGACCCTTCAATCCCCTCAGAATGGAGGATTTTCAGATCCAGACTCTAAACAGAGTGGTACTAGCCTAGAAATCTAGACATATCCTAGCGGTAGCAATTTAAATTTCGATCCTGGGTAACAATAATCTTGTACAGTGATCCCCCGTCTATCGCGGTAGTTACATTCCACAACCTCCCACGATAAGTGAAAATCCACGATACAGACTGACCATACAGAAAACATTTTATTTTATAGTTTAAGCCTTAAAATACCCTTCCCATGTGCTATTTTAATACATTTACTGTATGTATTATTACTGCATTTTAATCAATACTTATATGTTACAGTATAGTTATCATGAATTATAATATTGTTCTGGTGAACTTTTCTTTAACATGCATAATGACATAGCATGCATATATTAATAAAGAAAATATAGCAGGGCCATAAAAGGTGAACTGCAAAATAGCAGGGGATCACTGCATACCACATTTCATACAAAGGATGTGGCTCAAAGTGCTTTGACAGTTTGGCAAAGGAACACAAGACAGAAATACACATGAAAAGCTTTAGTACAGTCCAGTAGTGCCAGAACAACATCCATTAGGGTGCTGTCGAGTGCTCTGCTTATGTCCCCCTAGGAGCAAGCATCGGGGTGACAGTAGTGAGGAAAAACTCAATGTTCGCATTGGTATAGTCTAGCCATGACCCACTGAAGCCCAGGAGCTTTTCCCCCAAAACTGGAAAGACTAATCACATTGGTCTATACTTGTAGAGAGTCACTGGGCAGGTGTAACACAATGACAACAGGGGTGCGACAGTGCACTGGTGTGGTGCTATGGTAAAAAAAAAGTTAGCTGCTCTGATTGGTCATAGCGCTATGCTATTGCGTGCAGAGGCAAAGGCATACAACTGTTGATGCTGCCCCTTGGATTGTGCCTTGCCTTGCTTAAAAATCATGGCCAGACCACTCAATTCACTGTGGGCTGTCTTGTCAGGCTAGAGTGGTACAGGAAAATTTCCAGAATGCTTTGCAATCTGAGGCAGTTACATTAGAGCATGAAAGCAAGAGCAACTGAAAGAAGCCCATAAATGTGTGCACATCATGATGTACCACGGAGGTTCGAATTGGAATGGAGTAGCAGTGAGCAACTCTGAAGTAGAAGTGGCACTGCACACACCCTTGTGACTGAACGAAATAGGTATGTGAGCACCTGTGTTTTGGAAAGCTTACGTTTTTGTCAGTTGTTTTTTTTTTTTTTTTTTACAGTATTCACAGGAAGACACATGGCGTTTTGTTGAGATGGCTATCTGGCAGATCTGTTGGAGCTGCGTTAGTTATCAGACCTGCTCTGCCCTAACATTCTGTCTCAAATTACACCTGTACTGGCAGCGAGAGAAGGCCACCTTTAAATGCCACCTCTCTCCACAGATATCTCTTTATCTCGGGTATCGCCTCTGAAATCTGAAGTCTCTGCAGCGAAGAAAAAAAAACACCTGTTTGTTCTTTTGTCTCTCTCTTGTCTGTGCCACGTGTTTTCTCATGGAGTGACGGACACTGTTCTGTGCTTGGTCGCCATTGGTTACAATTCCCTTCCTGTATTACGGGGGTTCTGGGAGAGGGTGCTTTTTCCGTCTCCCATTATTCCATCCTATTTCGGGGAGGCGGGGGAAGGATTGGATGCTTCCCACAGCTAGTCAGGACGGCGGGGGGGGGGGGCAGATAGGTTGAGGGGAGGTGCAGGGGAGCTAGTAATGCTTTGAAATGTTGATTTCTTTTGCTTCAGCCCCCTCCAACAGCACACTGCTGTGACATATGGAGTCTGGCTTTAGCAGCCATGTACACCCCCCCAACACCCCCCACCCCATGTACACCCCCCCCCACCCCCCCCAACCACTGCTCCACCCCACCAACAATTCCTGTTGTTGGCTGGCATATTGTGGAGTTTCATGCATTATTCTGTTTGTGGGGATGCAAGGGAGGAGGACACATCCGTATGGTGGGGAGGAACACATGTGCAACGATCCAGGGAGCCCCCAGTACCCCCCTACCCACTCCACCCACCCTACCCCTCCTGAGCTATGAGTCAGGTATGTGTGCATGCCCACAGACATCCTGCCACCGACATCTCTTCTCAGGCTCCGCGCCGACCTCACAGGCTCTCTGGCCTTCGCTTGATGGCTGCAGCTTAACAAGAGCCGTCGCTCTCACATCCGAGGTCATGAAGAGGGATCTGTAGAGAAGAAGCCCACAGACTGTTCTTTCTTCGTTCCTGCTTCCTCTCCCTCTGTTCGTATCTGTCTCTTGCTCTCTGTTTCTCTCCTACGTCTTTGCTTTCACTATCAGACCTAGACCTATTTTTTTCCTTCTTCCTCCCTCGCCTTCTCTCTCCTTTTTTCTCTGGCTCTTTCCTCATCCTCTCCTCCCCACAAGGGTGAGCGGTGTAAAACTAAACATTTGTCTCATGATTGCAACCCTTCAGTGGAAGGGCAGAATATTGAGTTTGTCACTTCTGTAGGGGGAATGATCATTTGTAATTATCCCCGGCGAAATAAAAGCTCGAACATCCCTCTGGCTGCGCTGGCAA
Organism: Setipinna tenuifilis; assembly: GCA_030347295.1. Classification (NCBI taxonomy): domain Eukaryota; kingdom Metazoa; phylum Chordata; class Actinopteri; order Clupeiformes; family Engraulidae; genus Setipinna; species Setipinna tenuifilis. The sequence continues at coordinate 15,274,457 of CM059278.1, read as the reverse complement.
CCGACGCCTTGTTGCTTTTGGCTCCTCGCGGCCCGCCGCTATCCCGTTCTTTCTGGCGGCGCGTGTCTCTGTTCTCTGTTCACTTTACAATTTACACATGCGAAACTCTCTACTTTCTCCTCCTTTTCTTCTTCTTCTGGTGTTTCCAAAAGGGCTCGGACCAGGCCTGGGGCCTTCTTCACAGAGCTTGGCCCAATGGCTCGCAGACACGGACTGCAGCTCAGAGTACATATTTACACTGGAGCTGCCACTACAGAAAAGGATATCTGTCTGTCAGACACCCAAGATGTGCCAATCATGCTAAAAAGCTCTTTAGCACGTCGGTGGTATTACACATACCTGTGAGCAGCTTAATGACTAATGGCAAATGCCTGATGGGGTGTGAGTGTACATATGTGTGTGAGTGTGTGTGTCCATATATGGATTATGAGTGTGCCCTGGTGTCTATGTGAGCATGTACATGCGTGTGTGAGTGTGTGTGTGTTTGTGTGTGTTTGAGTCTGTGTAGGGTGTGTGTGTGTGTGTGTGTGTGTGTGTGTGTGTGTGTGTGTGTGTGTGTGTGTGTGTGTGTGTGTGTGTGTTTGTGTTTGTGTGTGTGTGTGTGTGTGTGTGTGTGCATGTTAGTGCACTGCATGCCTGAGGCTGGCCTGCCTATCTCTCATCTCTCATCTCTTGCTCTGCAGTAAACATCTGACTGACAGAGAGGTTTGCCAAACCTTCTGAGAAAGGTCCTGTCAAAGGACAGTTCACACACACACACACAGGTAATAAACATTCATATACTGTAGATACAGTCACACAGGCTTTCTCTTTAGGCCCCTGTTTATCAAGGCCCTTTACTGCAGCTATCCCTCTCCTTTTTCTTAGATACACTGCAGGGAGTAATGAGAAATGTCATTTTTAACAACCTCTGTGAAGGTAGAATTAGTAACTAGCAATATCAGCTGCAGAGTTCCTTCAGGAAACACTGTAACTGCCTATCCGTAGGACATTAGTATAAATGGCAGACTAACTGTGACAAAGTGGTCAGACCACATATTTTTAAGATGTGTGTGAATCACTTCTGCAGGCACGATGATGGAGCTCCTTAAAAAGGCCTCCAAGTCATGAAGGCTTTCCCCCCCATGCCTCCATCATGACAGGGTTGCAGTCACCCTCATCCCCCTGAGCAATAGTGGACACAGACCTGGGAGGTCAGCCTGTAGCGCCTTCCCCCAACCACTGGCCTGGAAGGCTGCAAATTCCTTGCACGCCAAAAAAAAACCAAAAAAAAAACTTTGGGGCATTCTGAGTCAGAGCCACCACTGGGGAGGCATATGGAGGGGGGGGGGCAGAAGCATGGAGGTTGGCGGGGGTTTGGGGGGGGGGGCAGTGGTCTTGGTGGGGAGGGGGCTGATGGTGGTGGTGGTGGTAGTGGTGGTGGGAGGGTGGAACTGGAGCCGCCCACTCACGGTCACCACAGGACGGGGGGTCGGGTTTCGCAGACGAGGCAGCTGCAGGTATTTACCGAAACGCGACGCCGCGGCCGCAGCCCACTCCCCCCTCGCTACCCCGCACCCCGTCTCGCCTTTCAGACACGCACGGACACGAGATACTTTTCAGCCGGGCTTGTTGGAAAAACTGGAGGGTTTGTTGTCGCAGCCGACCTTGTGGTGTATATGAGGGGGGGATTGAAAAAAAAGGGAGAGAAAGCGAGAGCGAGTCAGCGAGAGGGAGAGGGAAAGAGAGAGAGAGAGGGCTCGGAAGGGTATCGCTTACACGAGCCTCTCGCATGAATGTGAGGGCCAGGATATGGAGTCGGCACAGTCTAAGCAAACAGGGCCTTTGTGTGTGCCGGAGCAGCTCTCTGGCGTGTGTTCTGCCTGCAGACAACATGAAAACAGCGCCGTGGAGGCTGTCGCTGGGGCCCGGGCGCTCATGTATCTCCCGCTGAAGCCGCGGTCCCCCCTCTTTGTTTCCCCGGGACTCCGGTCCGGCTCGAGGCCTTGGGTGCTTTATCAAAGTGAAACCGACACCATGTATCTTCTGAGCCCCGACTGAACTCGACTCGACGCGACTCCCAAACCCATCACCCCCCCCTGCCCCCCCCCAATGTCCCCCCCAACCGACCACCCCCACCCCACCCACCACCCCCTCTCCCCAACCTCAAGTGCACTCTGGGATTACCCCAGGGTGCCGTGGGAACGCCAAACAACAACTTGTGACATCAGAGCGGCAACAAAGAGAGGGTGCTGAGACACAGTGAAGGTGCTTGAAAAGGGAGGATGAAAAGAGGGATGGTGAAAAGGCAGGAGAAGAAGAAAAGAGGAGAGGAAAGAGTGACACTGGTGCTGCATGACACACTGATTCTAGAAAGGTATTGCAATTCCCTGCTCTAAAAAACTGGCACTGGTACCATTTCATTAATATTGGCACTTAAAGAATGACAGCGTTTTTAATAAATGCCATATTTCCTATGAGTTGCGTCAATGTTTGACAAGCGGTGAAGTGTCTGTGTGCACAGCACTTTGCCTACGCTCCCTGCAGGCATAGTGGACATAGTGATCCCGCTCTAGTCTCTTATACGCACACTGCAACTTTCACAGTGGCGAAATGTGGAGCACGGCTGAAAATACAAGCGCTCTTACTGAACGTCCCACAGCTCAGTGACAGATAGGGAGTTATTTCACAGAGGTGGCCATCAGCAAAGGCTTACACAAAGTCAGAGTATAAACTCTCCCCTAGACCAAAGGAGTTACCACATCCAACCTTGCAAAATCTTTCTTGCTGACAGATATGTCAGCCTTTTTAAAGAAGAATTTAAAAAATTAGGAATTGTGGTATATAACCTAACTGGATCATGTCTCAGCAAACTAATGAAAGTGAAATGAATGTGGCTTGTTTTGTAACCAGCAAAACTTTTCCACCACTGGAGTTAAGAGCAGTGATTACCACTTGATTTGGCTTCATCACTTTGCCAATTATGTCGATGTGGTAAGCATGTCTATGTGCAAATTAAACTTGTGCATCATCATAAAAATTACTAGATATTATATTAAATCTTTAATAATGCTATGACCTTGATCTAATTAGTTGCTGTAAATGTGGCAAATCCCTTTTAAAAACAATCCTAAACAAACATGAATACACATAAACTACAATTAAATTTAACAGAAAAGCAATAAACATACATTTAATGAAGTGTAGGTCTGTCACTTCACATTGGTGAAACTATTTTTCAAATTAAATTAGAATATTATTATCTTTTAGTATTTTTATAGCTACATGTTTCAAAAAGTGCTAAAGTCAACTGAACGCAAATTATATAATAAGCCGTCTGAGTATTCTATTACATATCATCTCAGTGTCAGTATCGGCATACTTAGTCAGGTATTGCACTGAGTGTAACAGTTTTGGTACGACGACAACTCTAGATGACATGCTAGCCATCTTCTCCTGTGCGATACATAAACAAGTTTAAAATTATTGCCCTTGAGTGACTCTGTTTATGTTCTGCCAGCTATCGCCCCTGTGGTGCTACCTAGTATGGCGGGGCAGCTCCAGCAGGCACAAAAGCCAATAAAAATGGACACGCATGCCAGTGATGGACTGAGGTTAGCAGTTTCACTACAGTGTTCATGTTTACTGTTTCGCATGATTAGAATGCTGAGGTCAGAATGACAGAAATGAATTGAAGTCAATCCCTGATTGAATTTCACATAACTGATTTGCTCATTTAATAACGCACAAATTAAAACTCCACTTCCACGCTGGGTTGGGCAGAGTGAAAGACTGGCACACCCTCACACACACCCCCCCTTCTCTCCCTCCCCAAATAGATAAACCACATCCCATTCCTAGTCGGCACCCCCAGCATGTCGATTCAAGCAAATAAACTGAGTCTGACAATAAACACAGTCCCTCCGAGCTGACATGGCTATGATTCACCTAGGAGAGAGAGCAAAAGCAGAAAGAGCACGAAGAAAGAAAGGCGACAAAAGCGATGAAAAGAGATAAAAGGCACAGAGAGAGAAAGAGACATAGTGAGAAAGAGCGGGAGAGGGAGACAGAGAGAAAAAGAGAGACAGAATAAAGAAAGAGAGAGAGAGAGGGAGAGAGGGGGGGGGAGGGAGAGAGAGAGAGAGGGAGAAAGAGGGAGAGATAAAAAAAGAGAGAGAGAAAAGAATGAAAGGCAGGAAAAAGAAGAAATTGGTCTTCACAGCAGCGGACTGCATTTCTTTCATGACCAGCAAGCCAAAGCCAAGTGGGGGTCTGATCCTAAATACAGCATCATGCTACACCACGTTTCACAGGGCAAACATTCACAGGGCCCCGGACAGTGCTAAATCTGCTTTTACAGCTACGTCGATATGTTTATGTTTGAAGGGGAATATTGCTGACCGCACAACGAGATTTTGCCTGCAGTGCAGCTTTCATTGACGTGTTATGCCCCTTAGCATCGATCGTTTTCTTCCATTCAACCCTCCGCGGCGCTCTGTTCATTTCATCCATTCTCAAGAAAGAGGGAAACAGAGACAGCAGGGGTTTACTCTAATGGATGAACTGGAGAGCTCTGTGCTAGCTAGTTAACAGCAATATTTATCATCAGTTATTCATTCTGTTTGAGTCAGACAGGGAGCTCCATTTCTTTCTTTCTTTTTTTTTAAAAAAAAAAAAGAATATTTTCGTAAGTCACACTAAGTCATACTCTTCGGAGTCACGAAGGACGTTCGGCAAAGTACAATTTGATGGGAAACACAGGGTGGATATCCTGTGACCGAGGATTGTTTTTGGAAACCCCAACTGAAGTTCTCACTTTACACTAAATGACAGCTTGTCAAAGTCAGATTCCTGATGTGCTCCCGAGAAACTGTGGAACACTCAGTGACTCTCTTGAGGAAATAGGAAAGGTCAGACTTTTATAGGCTTTTAACAGTGGCTCGGTATGTTTTGTGGTTTTCGTGTGTGTGTCTGTGTGCATCTGTGTGTGTGTGTGTGTGTGTGTGTGTGTGTGTGTGCGTGTAAGTGTATTTGAGATTGTGTGTGTGTGTGTGTCTGACTTCACATGTGTACAATGTCTGCACGCACGCATGCATGCATGCATGAGCACACCCCTATTTTTTTCCCAAAACGAGAGGCAGGTGAGAAACAGAAAACACCTGCCGTATAGAAATGAGCAAAGCCATAGAGAAATCCTCACTTCTGCTCTGAGTGCTAACAGGCTAATTACCACTCAGTCCACTCCACTCTATTCCATGCCAGTGACACTGTACCAGGATCAGTGGACAATCCATTTCTGCCAGGCACAAAGGCAACATTCCGCTTAGTATAGTAACAGTAACGTAACTGGGGCAACTACAGTATTATAAAGTGTCTCTGTTTATCCATTCATCAGTGCAGTGTCAAGAAAACCCCTGAGTCAAGCAATATAATAATGCCGGGCCAGGTGCATGATGGAAAATCACCAGAAGCCCAGGGAACGACTAAGCCAATACAACACCCAAAGCCCAATACTGTCACACCATTTACATACATACATATATATGCATGTACGCACGCACGCACGCACGCACGCACGCACACACACATACATACATTACTACCTACATACACACAAACAGCACACACACAAACACACACACACACACACACACACACACACACACACACACATACACACACACGGACATATACATACATACATACATACATACATACATACATACATACATACATACATACAAACAAACATACATTGTGAGCTATATTCTGTTTGGGATTGCTTAAATAAAGTGAGCAAGGTTTTCTGGAAAAAAAAAAACTTTTAAGGCTAAGATACAAGACAGAGGTGCACTAGTGTATTCTCTGTTGCCATTCATCCATAGTCCAGAGTTTGTGATCGGAGTGAGGTGAATTTCACAGACATGGGGTGTCTAGGGCTGTAACTACTGATAAGGATGGACATCTCCTCCGCAGGTTCAAACAGAACAAATAAAGAGTGGCAGACCACAAGCAACACACTAGTCATGCAATGCTAGTTACACAGGACAGTGGAAAAGAATACAGAGAATCTACCTTGGACAACTCTACTTGATCAGTCAGAGGGATAAATCTGAGTGTGTGCGTGTGCGTGTGTGTGTGTGTGTGTGTGTGTGTGTGTGTGTGTGTGTGTGTGTCTGTCTGTCTGTCTGTCTGCCTGTATTTGAGTGTCTGTGTTACATGCACGTGTACACACATGAGAGTTTCTGAATGTCTGTAAAATTAAGAAGTGTCTGTGTGTGTGTGTGTCTGTGTGTGTGTGCCTGTGCGTGCGTGTGTATGTCTGTGTCTGTGTACATAAGCATAAGTGTACGCCCATGCATTAGTGTATGTGAGAATGTGTGGGTGCCTGCATAAGTGAATGTCCTGTATGTGTGTGGGAAATTCAGCTGTTGTTGGCAGGCGATGCTATGAGGCCCTAAAATACGTGATCACGTCTGGATGGGAAAGTAATCTAAGACAAACAAGGAAGAGGGGGATCAAAATACAGTATACTTACAGTGCAATTCCTTATATATCCAAGCTTAGATACAAGAAAGAAAGCACAAAATGAATACCTCACTTCCTCCTTTTGAGTCATATAAAGGAACTTCATTGGTAGACGTTCAAGATAACAAGATTCTACTATATCCAATAAAATTAGACACTGAGTTTTTGTGGATTTAGGAGTGATGTGGTGGACATCCGATCTCTCTGGAAACACAGTGTGCTTTGGTGACTACACCCGTCATTACCAGTCCAAGATGATGATACATGGGAATCACTTCAGTTACATTGATTTGAATATGAGTGTGAGCTGTTCCCTGTGACTGTTACAGAACAAAGGGATTGTCTCATCCTCGAGTAAGATGGGCTTTGAAATGTATAATCATTTCCACAGGAAAAACATGTGTGCAAGCGAATGCTCTTAATCTGAGGTGTTTTCATGTAGTGGTCCCATGTGATTTCATTTACTTGTGTTATTTATTTATTTATTTTAATAAATGGTAGTTGTCTCTTGACAGACAGAGGCACAATGTTTGGATGCTTGTGTGCACTGTGAAGGAGAAGTGTCTGTCTGCAGGTGTCGTGCTCACAGAAAGAGGAGTCAATGTTGAGTGTTGGTTAAAGCCACAAAAAGGGGGGGGGGGGCACTTCTGGTCGCATGCAGAGTTAGTGTAAAGAGGAAGTGGTGTCAGCGGCGGGTAGGGTGATGAAAGGGGGGTGGGGGGGTTGGGGTTGGTGAGGTGGGTGGCGGAATTGTGGGAGTAAAGGTGGAGGAGGAGGGGACGCAAAGGCTCTATGGTAAATCTATACCCTGATTGGCAGCAGGAAGAGAGGGGTTAAGGGGAGTAAGGGATTTGTGTCTTTGCTTTTGTTTCTTTTCTTCTTTTTTTCTCTTATTTCTGTTTTTTGTTTACCTTGTTGCGTTTGAAGTAGGCCCGGCGACATGCGGCGAAGCACTTCTCGCTGCAGAAGCTCTTGAGTTCGCTGCCCATGCAGAGAGAGTAGCGCTTCACACCCACTTTCTGGCACCACGCACACATGATCTGAACGTTTGACACGTCCTCCTCTGGGAGTCAGACAGACAGTGAGGGACAGAGAGTGAAGAGGCGAGGGAGGGAGGGAGGGAGAGAGAGAGAGAGAGAGAGAGAGAGAGAGAGAGAGAGAGGTGAGGGAGGGAAAACAGATTGAAGGGGAGAGTAAAAGAGAGAGAGAAGAAAGACA
>CM059278.1:15236732-15264232 GCA_030347295.1 Setipinna tenuifilis | reverse complement strand
GAGACGGCACAACTCTTCCCATGATGCCTCGTGACAGCTCTCCCCTCCCAGGCAAGAGGAGGGTGATGGCGTTTGCCCAGAGGGGAAGACAGAGAGAGAGAGAGAGACAGAGAGGGAGAGAGAGAGGGAGAGGGAGAGGGAGAGGAAGAGAGAGAGAGGGAGAGGAAGAGAGAGAGAGAGTACTGCTGATTACAGGGGGAGACACAGAGGATGGAGAGTGTCTCTACAGACAACCCACAGTCTGCTGATTGCCCTGTGGTGACAAAAGGTCTTCATTCTTAACCCTCGGGGAGAGTTGCTGCCAACCACTGCACATAACCAAATCCACTTTCCACTTATTTGCAGATATGTATAAAAAAAGCCCAGATATATATATAAATATATATGTATATATAAATATTTTTATCACAGAGCAGGGGTGTGTCTCAGCAAGGTCTGGTGCCCAAGTGGCCACTGGTCGTTCACCTCCTGCCATTTTTCCCCCTGCTGCAGTCGGAGGCTCTCCCACAGGGAGCCATTCTGATAATTCACAGTTATGGCATCCTAATGACTAAACGAGAACAGGGCGCAAAAAATGTGCCCATTAGTCTTTCACCTTCCTCCTCACCTCCTGATCCTCTCTCTATCATTCTTCCTTTTCTCTCCTTCTTTCTCTCTGTCAGTCTTTCTCCTTCTCTCGTTCTCTCTGTCTTTTCTTTTTTTACTCTTCTTTCACTCTTTTTCTTTCTTGTTAAGCCTAATGGGACTTGAGTGAATTTGCCTTTTTGGACGGAGGACTAATTCGCAATTACGAAGAATAACTCCCTTCAGGACGACCGGTGGCCCAGGCAGACACCGCATGCATATTTTATGATGCTTAATTTGTCCGCTGCCCCCATTTTTTCCCCTTCTTCCCTCTTTTCCTGAGACGACTCTGAGGATGTTTAGATGAAAACTGAGGTGAGGCGTTGTCATCGTCGGCCATCCATCCCCCCACCGTCCTCCTCTGAATGAGAAACTTCCTACAGAGCGCTGTGCGCATGTAGCGCATGCAGGCTGAGTGTCTTTCTCTCCCCCCGAACAAGACTACATAATGCGGCGGAGAGCAGGGCCATTCATCTAGCCTCACAAGCAGGCTTGGCTGTGTACGCATCCGCGCTTCCTGCCCTTGGCTGACAGTTTAATTGTGTCTGGCGAAGGTGACATCCCCTGAGGCCCCTCAAGAATACATTCGTTCATGCCTCCTCACGTGCGGAACTAAACAAAGGGAAACGGCAGAATATGTCCCTCAAGTCGAATTCTCTAATTAATTTGTTTAGGGGTGCCTTTTCACTCGAAGGCTCCCTTTTGTTCAACAGGATAATCTTTATGATTCAACGCTTGTTTGCAATGGTGCTAGAGTGGGCAAAAACCATAAACTGCATTTCCGCCATCGAGGCTGGTTTGAGCCAGAGCTACGAGCAAGCTATTAGTTTCAAGCTTTTAGCCCCTGAAACACTTTAGATTTAAGTTTCACTATTGGGTGCGTTGTTGGCCTCCCTGAAATAAGTTTCTACAGGTTGGGATGTCTGTTTTAATATTTAAATAAATTGTATATAACACAAACAAACGTAGACTCCTGCTTAACACTGCTTTGTGGCTTGCTGGAATAGACATTGCTTTAGCAGTCCCGATAGCTAGGCTAAGATATAACTTAAATATTAATCCGTTAGCAGCATGCTGTGAGATAGCAAGATGAAGTTACAGCCTCATTGTGGCCATCCAAGGCTGTTTTAAAACCCATTTGTGGCCTAGTTTAAAATAGAAACCTTTCCATACAATTAATTAGTTTTAATTATGTAAGCCCATTTTGATATTAAAAATATCCCTGTACAAATTAGTTCTTTTGAGCCAGCAGTGCCTGCTACCTAAAATATGTTGGAAGTAACTAAGACATAGGCCTACAGGAGAACCAGAGTCTTCAACTGCAGCTACAGTAAGCTAGGCCTTTGAGTTAATAACAACCCTGCTAAAAACAGCTCAGAAACAGCATGGTCAAGCTGTTCTTTAAGGGGCCAACTGTGGTGCTACCTGTATGGAATCTCAAAAAACAATCCCTTCCACACTGCTTCTATACCCTTAATTGTTAATGGCCACTCAATCAAGTCAGCAAAGACCTCTCAAAAGTGTTGTCACATAGCATACTTAAATTGCCTTAATTTTGTGTGCTGAGCGTCATTTTTATTTACTCAAGTTACTTTGTAATGTCTGACCAATTATTTTGTTGTTTTTATCCTTACTCCCTTATTCTGTCACCTTAACACCAGGTCAAGCACTAGTTGCCAAAAGCTGGTAGGAAGCCGTAGTGGCAAAAATATTTTTTTTTGGTTGGGAGTACAGTTTAGGGAGTAATTGCAGATGTACATTGGAGTCTTTGAAATCCTCCAATCAAAGTGGTTACTCCTTATATTTGGAGCGATGGCAGGGGAAGCCCACTAAGGCTAAGTTAATCAACACCCCGGCGGAGAGACACGGCACTAGGTGCGTGTCACAGTAATTTCAGAACATGAAAATATTTTCAAACAAAATGGCCGCAACGGCAGGGTGTTTTCCTTTGGACTCTCGTGGCCTCCGCCTCATCTTCCACAACGCTCACTCACCCTGAGTCGTGCCGGCACGGGAAAAAAAAATCTGGTAATTATGAGCGCCTCCGTCTCACATGGCATACCTGCACTTCAAAAGACCCTCTGTGCTCTACTCGCGGGGCATATGAATAATTCAGCTGTGGGGGTACGCACGGGTAGGAGAGCCAGGGGGGTGGGGGGATGGGGGGGGTGCAGGAGGGGTAGGGAGAGTGGGGTGGGGTGGGGGGGGGTGGATGGGGGCATTGGGAGTGGGCAGAGTGGTGGGCGTGCTGGCCGGTGTTTGTGGGATAGTTAGCGAGGCCACACCATCTGTTTCTCCCGGCTCCAGACACACGGCCCAGGCAGGGTCATGCCAGGCTGGGGAAACTCCTTGCAGGTGATGCCAGCACCTTCCTGCACACAGGGAGCTGATAAGCCTCCCCGTGCCACGGCACACTCCCACAGCACAACAGAGCCCTCTGTTCCGTCCGCGGCCATGCTAACTTTCCACTGACGGCTGACAGACAGGACTCTCTAGGTTTGCTCTTGCAAGTAGAGACAGAAATCAGGGTTTGTTTTCAAAAAATAAATTTGATGCCTAGTCAGTGACTTGGCTTAAGGGAAAAAACATATATTGTCTTTGATGAAGTACTAAACAAAGTCAGTATAATTGGCTAATGCATGGACAAAGACATAGACACACCACAAGCACACCAAAGACACAGCTGTCAACCACACATTTTGCCTGCTAGGTATGGAACCAGGTTTTGAGATATTCTTAGTTGTTTATTAGATGTCTTTGTTATGTGTGTGAGCTGAAAAGACATGTTGAGGTGTATGAGGATGTTTAGGATAAAATGGATTATCTTACCAGCTGGTGGTTTGATCACTGGAGGTGGTATGAGGGGCACTATGATGGGCATACTCCCATGATCCTTTGTGCTGGGAGTGGAGGTGGAGGGGGTGGAGGAGTGCTCTGATGTCACTCCATTCCTTGGTGTAGGTGTGGAGCGAGAGCTGTTCGCATGGGGTGGTGAGCCAGTGCTGTTCTCCATCGCTGAGGCTTTTGGCAAAGAATTTTCTAGAAGCAAGAGGAGAACACAGATGGTCTCTTCAGATCAGGTCCGGCCCAATATTTTGTTAGGAATGGAACAGTCCTAAATTAAACATGTGTGCATTTCTTTTTCAACCAAAGTGTGGTGAAAACCACTTTATAAATAATTTTTAGTGGAGAGATTTTTGGTTGGAGAGACAGAAAACTTTATAAATAGTTTTGAAGGAGAGTGGGACCATTTTCTAAAAATGTATGCCATGTTCAGATTTCTACTTTGTTTCTACTAACAGCGCCCACTCCAACTGCATACATGGACATGTTTAAACCGTGGAGGTGATGGTGATTGGGGATTAGTGATGTGACGGTGTTTACAAAGTGATTTGGTCAGCGTGCTCAGTGCAATCACAAGTGTACAGTGTGAAAGTCGTCTCTGACATCCAGGCCTGTGGTATTGCAGATGCATGCCGCACAAGTTTGCTTTCATTTTCTGGCAGAGACACAAACTACCATCAACAAACACCAGTCAGCCAGCAGAGCCTGTGCCACGGCACACACACACACTCAGAGGTGTGCACATACTCCCACACACTTACTCACACACACACACACACACACACACAGACACACACACACACACTCACAGACTTGCACACACACACACCCACACACTCACTTTCACACAGACACACAAACACATAGTTAGACATACACATTCTGTCACACAAAACACAGACACTCACGCACACACATGTGAGTGTGCAAACACACACACACACACACGCAGACTCACAAACACACACACACACACACACATGCACTCACACACACACACACACACACACACACACACACACACATACACGCACTCACACACACACACACACACTCACACACACACTCACACACACACACACACACACATACACAAACACACACACACACACACACAGCAACTGAATAAACGGTACTTTCCTATGCCTGCAGCCAACAAGAGCAGGGTATTTTTTAAAAGGCCGATGGATGAATAAATTATCTAGCTACAGATTTTCATAACCATTTGTCATTATAAGTCAATGTGTACTCCGAGTGGGGGGAAAGGGGAGGGGGATTTACGATAAATGAGTTAATTAGGTTTGATTGTTTTGTCCCTAATCTTGGCGTTCGCAGCGGCGATGCTGGACAATAACAAAATAACGTAATCTGTGCGTCACGGATTTGTGTCTGATGATGGAATGTAATTATGAGGCACGAACAGAACAGGGGGCAGACGCCGTGAGTTAGCAGCTTTCGCTGCTGCCGCCACCAAGTCTAAATCCCCCCTTCTATCCTCCCCACGGGCCGGCAGACGGCCTGGGGGAATTAACTTGCTCATTGTGGCACCCTCTAGTCCCAGTCTCTCTCGTTGGGGCACCGCCACTCACAAGACGCTGAGGACACTTGACAATTTAAACCCCTACTAATACCCCGCAATTTCACGCGGTGCGGAGAATGTTCCAGATGAACTCAGGATCACTCCTCTGCTGCGCTCATCTGGATTTTTTTCTCCGTGAGGAAACAATGGGGAAAAAGCAGTAGGGACTTAATCGTGATAAGCTGCTCTGAACTTTGTGGCCTTTGCTAAGTAAAAATTGCATGGTGCTGCTTTCAAACTTGTGATTAACTTTTCTCACCTAAAAATTCAGACCCGCCCCTTTAAAACAATCAGTCAATCACAAATGCCAACCTGACACTGACGCATCCAAAGTCAGACTGGTTAATTGGAAAATCTTGCAAACGCCAGATGGATCCACCTCGGAGCACATGTGGATTCCAGATTTTAAAAAGAAAGAGAATGTATTTATTTTAAGACATTTTTCTAGATGCCCCCGTAAATATTGCCCCCATGCAGCACATCATATGAGAGAATTTGTAATAAGGGTGGGAGTCCATTTGTACACAGGTCTAGAGTAAATTTGCCAGGGCTGTGTTTTGCAGTCCTGCTTGCATCCATCGCTTATCAGGTGAGGTGTGTTTTCTGCATTTCTACATTCCTTTTTTGTGCGTTTACCTTTTACGACTGAGATGTGCTGTCGAAGCTCCCCATCTGGACAGTTCCGGATCTCAATGTCGTCAGAGTCTCTGAGATCCACCTTGTCGTAGCCGTACCAGCCTAGCAGCTCGTTCATGGTGTTCTCGGCAAAGCTCTGAAAGGAGGGGGGGCGGGGGGGATGGGGGGGTGGTGGGTGGGGGGGGGCAAGAGGGAGGAAAAACAGCCGACGGTGTTAGTCTGGACAAAAAGAAACACGAGGCTTCAGGAGTGTAAAAAATGCTGCATCAACAAAAACAATACCCCCACCCAAATTATGCACTGCAGGTTCTGATGTAAGCGACGAGCAATGATTCGGGGTCCTCTCATTTAGTCCACAGGCACAGTTTATTCAAAGGGGGTTTGAATGGAGGCATCATGTCTGCATGTGTCACAAAGCCCAAATGTTTCTGCCGATTCCTTAATGATTTCAGGTTTTTAAATGTTTTACATAATAAAGAGACACTAAGCTGTGGGAATAAGATTTTTGCACTTTTTAGCATTTTAAAAAATGGAGACCGTGAGGCAGGTGTCCAAAAGGGTGGTAACTTGAAGACTGCATCAAAATGTTTTATCATATTAGCTTTCAACTTCGGACTCGCAACACTGTATATCAACCTTGTCTGCTGACTCTGATGCTTTTACTGGTTCAATAAGCAGGTTATGACTCAAGACTCAACTGCACTATATAAAATCTAGTATTCTCGTCGGTTTTAGATTATTGGCGATAAAATAAAAGGCCCAGTACAGTACATCTATTTGACAGGGTTAATAAAGTTGATGGTTAGAGTTGCAGATGATGGTATGATTATTTTCAGACTGATGCATTGGAGATGCTGGCTTGGTCTGTCGGGGACTAGAAGGCCAGCTTCCCGGAGAGGAATGGCAAATATTTGAACAGTCCTTTGCTCATACACTATTTTCTACAGAAAATGCCAGGGACTCAGGACAATATATGCCAATCTGCCTATCTATTCTCCTCTTCCCCACATTGACTTGTCAAACATGCAGGATTGAGAACATTTCTGCAGGTACGAAGCTTGATGTGGAATGCATGGCTCTAAAATCACCAGCCAAGCCAGCAAGTTGAAATACCATCCCCACAACACCACTTCCCACCTCAACATCACCATAAGGAGAGAGTGACTACTTGTACTGTATCCATGCATGACACCTGAGTAAGAAATAAACTGAATTATATCCACAACTTGTTTTCCTAACTGATTTCTTTCAGAAATATAGACAAGATCAATTTACACCTTTATAAAAAGACACAGTTAATCAAGGAACATGACAAACCCACATATCTCTTTTTGACAGTTCAGAGTAAAAAGATGGACTTCAGTCAATCTAAGAAAATGCTGAAATCTGTTAATGTTAGGAACATCCTAATTAACTTCTACAGTTGTCTTCAAATCTCTGAAGGATGTCAATTTCACTGACAATTGTGAAGCCCTCCAGATGTTGCACATGCAAAATCACCACTCCCATACCAATGACGGTAACATATGGTTCTTTTTAGATGCAAACAAAAGATGTACAGTACTGTAGTTTAAAAGAGAATGGTATATCAGGATGTAGTTAAACATAGGCAGTGGGGTTTTTTTGCCACGGGTTGGCTTGGGAACACTTAACACCTCTGTCTAATCTGTCCATTCATGTCTTCCCCCAGCCCCACATAAAACCTGATGACGTCAGGTCTGTCATTGAAAACGGCCCAGGTTTTGAAGGAGTCAGACCTCCAGCTTAGAACAGAAACTGTAACCATCCCTCTGTGGGTGGCAGTCAGGAGTCTATTCTTACATCCCTTTCATGGTCTAAACCACGGAGAGACCGCCACGGCTTTCTGCGCAGACATCCCTCTCAGGCGCTTCAAGCCCGCAAAAGAGGTCACTGTGTGGCATGATTTAAAAATATTAGATGAACCTGTAACGGGGATCCCGTGTGGTATCGCACAAAATAGAAACAAACCAGTGCAAAACAAACTTTTAAACAAACAAATCTTTTAACCATTTCAAGGTCTATTAGCGACTGGCTCTACACTGTCTCTTAGTTATCTTCGACTAGGACTGACGGCAAGATGAGCCCAGTTGTTTCTTACGGCCCAGAGTGTTACTGTCTGCCAGTTATGCGGCAGATGCATTGTAACAAATGCTGGCCTTAGAGCTCTGCTTGGAAGGATAAAGATAACAAGACCATTTTTAAAGAAAAAGTACTGCAAGCACCAGATTTAGATCCAGTGCAGAAGAAACAAATGTGCCACCCCCCCTCCCTCTGATCAAATAAACCCTCATACAACAGTGATGTCCTGAAGAATCCCTTCATTGCCACTGAACCACCCACCTAGCTCACATTAAAGCATTGTTGACTTTTGTTTTGTTTTTTTTTCAAACTAAGGGGCTCACCATGGAGTAGGGCGGGTTGCCATGGAGATCACCCGCCTCGCCCGCCCAGGGGTGGGCCCGCTCGGCCCGCACCTGATGAGACACGAGTCATGTCGTTACGTTCAAGCATTCAAATGTCAATCAACTGTCAATCAGGCAACATGAACTGTCAATTAAACACACTAGCTATCTATCATCCTGAGATGAGAGACACGTCAGTTTACATTATTTGAATATGCTGAGATGCATCTGTTACACATTTTATATATCATGCACGAGAGGCCATTTAATTTAGATGCAGCAGCTGTAATTTACCCATACTATGGTGAATTTACTCTGCAGCTCTCTGAAACGTTGTAAGAGTTAGTCTTAGTTATAAACAACAGTCCCAAGGCATCCAAAGGGTATTGATGCATTTGTCCAGCTGAGGAGCTGACAAATGAGCTTCTAAAACTCCCTCTCACCACACATAGCTATGCCATGGGTCAACCAGTAGGTGTCTCTACTGATTCTAAAGTACCAGTACACAGGGGACTGTGTCTAGGCAACGCAAGGTCAGTTACAACATTACTGTAATAACAGCAGCCAAACAGACTGCTAAACATTCATCTCCATGTGCACACAAAGGTCTGCTCCAGAACTGAATGAACTCCACTGCTCAGGCTATTTCCAATGGGGCTTAACACAGTCCGCTGGGCTGCTATCAATGCTTGGGTCAAGCCTGAGGTCACCTGTTCATTGTTCTCTGCGTTTTTTTGTTGTTTTTTTTTTTCAACATATCAGACGAGTGCTGGGGATAAACTGACGAGTGAAATTTATATCATTTTGTTTCTGTAACCCAATCCACCTGCCCGCGGGAGGGTCTGTGACACTGTGCCGAATTGAAATGGACACCTCTGCTTGTGTTGCTCAATGTGGTATGAGCTCTCCCAGTTTGGAAACTGGAGCCGATTATGGTCCAGTGCATGTTAGCTCTGGTATGAGTCGTGATTGAAGGCGAGGGGCAAATGCAAATGAAGGTGGCCTGATTTCTCCCCTACTCTCCAGCACTTTCTCATTCATTCTTACTGTCTGCAACTCTCTCTCTCTCTCTGTCTCTCTCTCTGTCTGTCTTTCTCACTGTCTGTGTGTTTCATGCTGTTGTTCCCTTTCCTCCTTTCTTGTCCCCAGCTCATTTCTTCTCTTCCTTTTCCCCTATCAAAGCTCGGTCTCACTCTCTTTCACCTATTCTCTTTACCTCTCTGTCTCCTTCTCTCTCTTGCTCTTTCTTTCTCGGTGGCCCTTCAGTAACCCTGCTGCCCCTTCCAGAAAAGAAGGAGAGATAAAGTGTGTGGAACCTAATCCGGGTGGCTACTCATGAAAGGGGAGTGCAGGAATGACCCACAGAGGGAGAAGGTTGGGGTAGTGTGTGTGTGTGTGTGTGTGTTTGTGTGTGTGTGTGTGAGAGAGAGAGAGAGAGACAGACAGAGAGATGTGTGGGTGTGCGTATGTGTTTGTCTGTATGTATGCGTGAGTGTGTGTGTCTGTATGTGTGAATGTGATTGTATGAGTGTGTGTGTGTGTGTTTGTATGTGTGAGTGTGAGTGTGTGTGTGTGTTTGTATGTGTGAGTGTGAGAGTGTGTGTGTGTGTGAGTGTGTGTGTATCTGTGTGTGTCTATGTGTGTGCGTGTGAGTGTGTGTGTCTGCCTCTTTCCCTGATCAACCTCCTCTCTGTGGGCCTTCTCCTATAACACACCCAGCTAAGGTCCACTATGCACTTACAGCCCACTTACACATGGCCAGAACAGTCCAACATCAATGACTCAACATGATTGCTCACGGCGACAATGGACGAGTGTAACCCGCTCTGAGGCTGACCAGGGTGGAGGGGCATTACTGAGAAGGCCTGATTCAGTTTGGAATCCCCGGATCGCTGCAGGGTTAGTTTTAGAAGAACAAATGCGCACAGTATGCTCTTGGGGGGGGACAGGGCACGGCCATGCCCACTAAAAATGCCCACTCACGCTGCAATGCCATAACCCCCCAGAGATGGCGCGATTACCATTACCATATCTTTTTATCATATCTCCCGGCAAAACCACAGAGGGGCACGCGCTTGCCAAAACTCTTAATACGGATCTCTTTATTTCTCAGAGAATGAATAGAAAAGCAGCTATTCTTTTTCGTCTTTTTTTACATCCTTTACTTTACTCTTCTTTCCTCTTTCCCTCTCCCCTCCACCCCTCTCTCTCTCTCTCTTGATTTTCCTCTCTTGGTCTCAGTTGGAGAGAGGAGTGGTGGTGATGGCGGTGTTGGTGGAGGGGGGGAAAGAGGAGGGGGGGGGGGGGGGGTAGGTTGAATCCGACACTGTGTGGGCAGAAACCAGAGTAGGTCACAGTACACCATGATAAAATTCCCTAATCCCCTCGCCAAGTTTCCCTGTGCGGGCCCTCCTTCAGCCTTTCCAGGCCCTCACTTTTCCATTCCCTTGTTCACTGTCTCTCCCTCTCTCTCTCTTTCCCTCCCTCTCTTACTAACTCCCTCTCTTCTCTCTCACTCCCTCTCTTCTCTCTCCCCCGTCTGCTCTGCTTTCATTTCCCCCTACCTTCCTTGATATCTGATCCCGCACGGAGTGTCAAGTTTCAGTTTTTACAGCTTAGGCTGCCTATTGCTGTATACATTCCTTTCTCCCTTGCTCTCACAGCCACCCCCCTACCCCCCCTACCCCACTCACACACACCCCCCCACATACACACCCACTCTGCTTTGCCCCCCCCCCAACCCGATTACTTACTGCGGCTTATTTTACCATGGTGCACATGAAAGCGGCGCAAGATGAAGGAAACACTGTCGGACTGTTTGGTTTTTTGGAGGTATGATCCCTCAAAAGGGCACATTGTGTATGCTTTTCTGTCTCCCTTTTTCCCCTCCCTTAAACGAGTGAGCCGCTGAAGAGGAGGCGGTGGAGGAAGAGGGAGGGTGGAGGGGGGGGGGGGGGGGGGGGTTAGAATCAAAGAAAGAAAAGAGAGACAGAATGGAAGACAAAAAGAGAGCAAGAGAGCAAAGGAACATGTCTCCAAACTAGCAAGAGGACCTTCTTCAGGGGCTGGGGGTTGGTTTGTGTTCGCCCGAAACGGTTGGTGAGATGCTTCGGGATGGAGGGGGGGAGAGGAGAAGTGGGCGTGGGGTTGAGTGTGGGCTTGTAGGGGAGTGACATGGGAGTGGGGGAACAGACACTGCTAAAAAACCTGCTGCACACATTTCGAATTGCAGAGAGGAAGAGTTCAGGCAAACCCTCCACTCTTTACCTGACTCCTTTGTGGGGATAAAAGACAGAGAGCTTGTCGGATTCAAACACCGGATAAGCATACGAGTGAATCTGGTGGGAGTGACTGTAAGGTGGTGAAAGTGAGTAGCTCATTAGAGTACACTTGGACTTACAGGCAAAGCGAACGGAGATACTACGATAAATACATACGTAGAGAACACTGACCAAAGGCAGTCTGCACTAGCACTAGACAGTTGTGACTGTAAGGGAGATACGATGTCTACCGCCAGTTCTGGCATTGCAGAGACTGTACACAGTGTAAATGTATGGACTCCAGCTGAAGGCAAGTAGTATAAATAAGAAGGTATTCTATACCTTGTCAAGGGAGGTGGTGTTTACATTGCAGAGATAAAGAGGAAAAGCGAAACCGTGAGCCTGTAAACGGCGTGGATGGGCAACGCGGGAATGTATAGATGCTAAGTGTTGGGGTGACAGCAAGGTTGTAGGGGCGGTGTTGAGTATGGGGATATAAAACTACAGGCTTTCAAGGTTATTGGCTAACCACACATACACACACACACACACACACACACACAAATGCACACACGAGCACACACACACTCACATACATGCGCGCACACACACAAACACACATACACACTCTCACTCACTCACTCCATATACAAGCACATCTAGAAAGAAAGGAAATTAGTGACTGTTGCTGATGACTAGAAACATTAAGCATGAACAATCTAAAGTACATCAGATCAGAAAAAAATACCCTCACATCATTGGCCAACTACTTACTACATAAGTTGTTCAAAGTAGAAAGCAAAACCCCATTAAAAGTCCCCCTTGAATTGAACTGAAGGAAGATTTTAAAATAGTAATTAAACTAACAACACATGGCTGATGGTGCCTTTCCAGTCAGTAGTCTTGTTTTGTTGCTGTTTCTATGTCTTATATCTCTAGGCAACTACTCCTGTGAGCTGGTTCTTAGTTACCCGCTCCACAAAATCATTACCAGATAGAAGAACATGATGTTACCACTAACATCAGAGCACGCACACCCAGTAGTCCACAGTGGCCCAGATGTGTCCACTGTCACATGCACAGTGCTATTGCCATTGCCCACCATCATGACAGTACCTACAGCATATTTTGTGAGGTGAATCCAATAACTGAATGAGGGGCTAGGTGGGTGTGGAGGGAACAGTCTCCCTTCCCAAACTATTCTTCATTCAGCATCCCCATTATCGTAAAATGACACACTTGCGGCAGCAAACACTTCAGTGACAAGGGCTCCTCTGGGAGCCACATGTGTGTGTGTGTGTGTGTGTGTGTGTGTGTGTGTGTGTGTGTGTGTGTGTGTGTGTGTGCATGTATGTGTGTGTCTGTGTCTGCTTGGAGATCCCGCGGAAGTCGCAGGCTTCCTCCGCAGCTGGAGGGGTTAGAGGAGCCCTCTCTATCTCTCTCTCTCCGTCTCTCTCTCTCTCTCTGGCGATCTCGGTGCCCAGACCGTCGGGAGACCCATCGCCACCGCGGAGACTGCAGCCCGTCACCACAGGGGTTTTCAACAGCCTGCTGTCTCAGTTTAATACTTTACTAATTATTCTTTAATGAAAGCAATTAGTGCTTCATCACCATGCCTCGCGTTCCCTCCCTTTTGCGCTGAATGCTCACTGAACATGCCAAGACCTGTCCCTGGGAAGTGGACCCAAAACACAAAATCCAAATCCAGACCACTTGCTGATTGGCATTGCGGAGAGGGGAATGCTTTGTTTGGGCAACTGAACATCTACGGGCGAGTGGCGCTCAGCACAAGACAAAGACAGCCTTGCCACCTGCCTCAGACTCCAGCGCTGGTACACTAAGCTGCTGCTCAGCAGCACCAATGCCCCATTGAGTTTATGCCAGTTGCATCCTTGACAACTGCTGTTATTCAATTTAAGGCAACATAAAGTCTTAACCCATTCAATTATGTTCATCAATACAAGTGTGGATCGGCTGTCTATTGCTCTTCCTCTCCTTTACAGACTCGCGCGCACACACACACAAAAACACACACACGGTGCAAAAAGTATGCACAGAGATTTAATTTCCCACAGAAAAGCACTCCATTTAAACACACCCATATTGTATGAGTCACACACTAACACACACTTACACACAATGCAGGTCACTGCAATCTAATTTATGCTCTTAGAAAAAGTTTACAAACTCACTAGTACTGTGATGATCTGCAATGAACTCACAAAGAAACTGTCATTTAGTAATAACATTCTTCTATAGCATGTCCACGCAGAAAGCGGGTCATACATGCATATACAACATTCCAGGGTCATGCCTTCCTTACAGTCAGTCCTCATCTTTTGTGATTCATTCTATCCCGAACACATGAAAAGGTAACCACAGTCATTCTACACATGGACCATGCCCATTTATACCTGGGGGTGGGGATGAGTGGTGTACAAAAGAAATGGGAAAACATATCCACCACAAATAATAATCCAATGCAAATACACTACCACCGTTTTGATGTATAGTACATCTGGTCATTTCCTTTTGTCGAATGGGAATACATACCAGTATTACTACATAGGTATAACAAATTTATTGGACATTAATAAAGGATCTTAATGAACCGTTGGTATCCAGGATCACCTAATTCTGCTCTTTTATGTTTTGAAAAAAAAGAAAAACTGAAAACAGAAGAACAACGGAAAAAGTAAATGGGTTTCATTGTTAACGTTACAATTTCTTGTGTGCGCATCTTTGCACAAGTTCATTACCACAGTGCGCCACAACTTCGTCTTCTGGCAAAGGCATGTTTAAGTCTGGTGAGTGTACAGGAGAAAAAGCCGACGGGAACAGGTACAGGAATAATGGTGGTGATGCGGATAATTATCTCACTGACGAGGATAGCATTGCATAGATTACATTAACGCCTAGGCTATTGATTTAGATTAGGAAAACCTACAGTGAAAGCTTGGCTAAGAATGAAAACAAATCGAAACCTAAAATCGGCGTATCAAGGATATTGTCTCAACAATGGGCTATCAAAACACTGGAACACATTGCCGTATTTTCCCAACACCCATGATCCCAATAGGATGTTAAATATAATTACCAATTTTTAAAACTGTTTTGAA
This sequence comes from Setipinna tenuifilis, assembly GCA_030347295.1. NCBI lineage: Eukaryota > Metazoa > Chordata > Actinopteri > Clupeiformes > Engraulidae > Setipinna > Setipinna tenuifilis. The sequence goes on along the minus strand of CM059278.1, from coordinate 15,249,747 downwards.
ATCTAAGTCTACATGGCATTAATATTCGTCCAGCTTATGCAGAGTCAGATCTTCATTTTGGAAATAACTAGAGGCCAACTTGGCTAAATCAATTCTTACTTTACCAGTTGTGAAAACAAAAGCATGCTGGTCAAAAGACGATTGGGACCAATGCTACAGGTCAATCAATAACTGTCAAATTTAGGAGTCCCTGAGGGTAGCTCAATGAAGATGCATCAGCAGCAATTAAGCAGGTGCCCTGCCACCAAGCATTTTATGACAGAAAAGAACGGGGCTACAGGATTTCCTAAAACCTTGGGTGGTTAAAACCCATACTACATTTTTTGTTCAGAGTGTATAGGTTTCCAAATGCATACATACACATAGAATACTGTCCTGAACTGTGTGATATACGGTGACAAGCGAGACCGTAACAATCAAAACAGCCTTGTGTGTACACAGTGGCTTACTACAGACAATGAACACATGAAAGCCCAAAGACAAAGATGCAATGTGCTTCTTGTGTGTGCTGTGGTCTGCTCAGATTTCGCTTTGCTGTAAGAAGACGGTTACTCTGTGCCAAGCAAATGCTGAACACAAAAGACACGCGTGACCCTAAATGAATATAAAGGCTAGTGCTTGGAGAGACAGTGTTCTTGTCAGGCGCTTTCAGGCAGGCGCACATCTGGAATGCCTGCCGGCAGCTACGGCTCAGCCACAGCTGGGCAGACATCGGTTTCCTGGCGTTCACGGGAACTCGTTTTGGCAATGAAATACAAGGATGTATGTGAAAACACGCTGGGGGTTTATCTCTGTTGAGGATTTTCTACAGGCGCTCTCTGTCACCGTCGCTTCCATAACAGCTTTGTTTTCACAGAGGTGGCAGGAGTAGTACCCTAATCGTAGTAGTAGTACAGTGTTGACGCTAAGACTGACGCACTGGATTTTCCATTAACTCCACAGAAACCATGCAAAAGAATGGCATCAAACACATAAAACAAACGCATTTTAACAAAATGTTACGTTTAAATTATTTTACATAGACTCTCTGGAAATGTTTTTTGCGAAAGCCAAAATAACAATAAAAAGCCAAGATTTTTGTCCAACCAACATTTTGCTTCTTGTCAAAATGTTTAGGTTGTAGAAGGTGAAAAAAATGTGACTTACTAAAAAAATCATTTGTAGCTATTGATATAAATGTGTCAAAGCGTAAAGAAATCTGTATGGCAACAGCTAGATGTTCTGCACCCAAAAATCAAAGTTCGCCAATTATCCACAACATAGCGCGTCAATGAATCAAGTCTCTATTCAAATCCGAGGGCGGAGCGGCAGGCGCTCAGTGTTTCTCAAAATGACAAGCCTTTATGGTAACCCCCGAAAACCACGCCGTTTCTCAGACGAAACAGAGAGGACCTACCTTCATCTCCTCGTTAATTTCCCGTTTCACGGGGTGCGCAGGTTTTCGGCTTCTTTTATTTTCTGGAGGTCTACCTTCTTTCTCCATCTCTGCCATTTTTTAAAAATATCTCTCTTAATATTTGCAGTGGGAGAAAATCGGAGCGTGTCTGAGGCGGGGCCGTTTCAGAGTTGCACAACGGCGAGTGTCAGGCGTGAGAAGAGCCCCGGTGAAGTTGATGCTGCTGTTGCGGGCTCGCGATGCCCGGTTGAGTCAGCCATCTTCTGCCTAGTATTTCTCCACGGTCTGAACGCTAGTTGGAGTGAGCCTTTTCGGTAAGGCAAATGAGAGGTTGTGAAAAAAGCCAGACAGGGGGAGGGGCCTCGACTGTAACTCTATACGAGGCGCTGATCCCGGGAAGGCTATTTCCTCCCAATTTTCCACAGATAGGTTTTCACTCTGGACTCCACGCGTGTCGGGGATTGCTGCACGATATCGGTGAATGGGTGCTGTTTATTCTGATCTATTATTTTGACCACTTTTGCATGCTCTGCTTCATGCCGGGGCTGCCTGACACCTGGCCTTTGCCACAGTTTGTCATGGACAAAAGAGAAGGGTGATATATCACAATAACAAGCATGAGATATGTGTGAAATGTGTGAAGTGTTTACGTAGCCTGTGTGTATGTGCGTGTGTCAGACAGACAGAGAGAGAGAGAGAGAGAGAGAGAGAGAGAGAGAGAGAGAGAGAGAGAGAGAGATTTCCTTCTGATTTCTTTTACAGTGGCCTGTGTGGCCAGTTGAAGTCACCACGTTGTGGCATGCCATTTTCCGTTGTGTGGCATGCCACTCAGTAATCACTGGCAATTCCTTATAAGCTTTACCCCAGGGGTAACCAAACATGTTTGAAAAAGATCAAGTCGAAGACATATCCAAGACATCAGCACATAGATGGCTGGTGAAATGAGCCTTCATTTCCATATCATGTCTTCACATATGGATGCCACCCATGCCACCCTTTTATTCTTGCTGTTGTGATACATGCAGGGGTCCATCTCAGCCAAAAAACATCATGCCTTCTGCAATAACACAATTTTACACAGAACTTGATTAAACTCTGTGAACAGTTTTACTGTAATGTAAAGGAAACGACGATTGACAAGTCATAAGGTTAATGACTAAGGGTTGAATTCCTTGATCATTTGAAAGGCAACTTTAATACCCAAAACGTTGCCATAAGACAGATATGAAGGTAAATTTGTTCCAAATCTTAAGGTATTTTTAAAAGGCAAGTGTGTTTCTTTTGTTAATGTCTAAATGAAGTTAGATGATTGGTGCTGCCATAAAATCAAACACTGTACTTCTGTGATGCTTGCTCCACATACATGTGATAGACAAGTGACTGAGTGTGCTTGATCATTTGTCCCAAAAGTTCTTCTTCTTCTTCCTCTTACTTGCTCTCTCTCTCTCTCTCTCTCTCTCTCTCTCTCTCATCTAACATCCCAAACTTTTGATCCGTTCCAAGATAAAAGGAGGGCGCCATGACACCAGTCCCTCAGTCTGGGCCAGTGTCCTTGAGCGAATCTTCGTGTCCCATCCCAGATCATAAGCAGATGGGCTGGTGACTCAATGAGCGCATTGTTTGACACACACAACCCCGCTAGGGCCAACGAACATTATCCCATGATAAACAGTTACACTGTAGCACAGATAATGTTACACAAATTGATACAAAAAGGAGATGGCCGGGCACATGAAACACAGGAGGAGGGGGGGATTGGCTGCGTTTGCTCCGAAATGTGCTGGCTCTCTTTTCCGATTCAATTCCACAGCTTTTAGCATTGTGGATCAAGTGCAAAAGAATATGGTTTGTAAATATGAGTGAGGTCCTAATATGCAATGACAAATAAGATTAGAAGATGGAATTTTCGTCTCTTGGGAGAGAGTGAGTGGAAAAAGTACGGTCATCAGGCAAACAGAGGCTTTCTGTCTTATGCTGCTCCATGCCTGTTTACAGACCATCTCTATTTCAAAAGATACTTATGGGATTTCGAGTAGAGGGGAAGTTTTTATAAAAGGAATTAAAACGAGATACAAAACAGCTGGGATGGGAATATCTATACAATTACAATCATCCGTTGCTGGTTAGGCAAAGATAAACAAGTCGAGACTCAATCAAGAGGCCAAATAAAGCTCTGTTAATGGGATATGCTCATAGAGGCTGCATGCCAGGTGGCGTGATTCGACGAAGATTGATGTATCAGTGCTTTTTATATGCTTGTACTCTGTATAATCTTTATAATATGTGTTCACATTAATAAATTGATGTCTTTATCTATAGTTTTACATGGTTTCAAGATGATGAGAGTATGTTTCATATGACACTATATGTTCAAACTGGAAACTTGACCACACACACACACGCGCACACACACTGCAAACTGTGATAACCCGGAGCAGTGGTCAGATTGCACTTGCTGTGGTGCCTGGAGAGCAGGTAGAGGTTAGATGCCTTCCTCAAGGGTACCTCAACTATGGATGAGGGTGAAGGAAAGCACTGTGTATTCACTTCCACCCACCCAGGTTTTTCCTGCCAGCATAGGAAATCTTACCTGCAGTCCCCCAGCTACAGTGCACATACCCTAACCTGTAGGCCACAGTTGCCCCCGAATATAAACACCTTCTGATGCGACTTTACACCTTAGTGATATGCCCAGAAGACCTCTTGGCAACTTAACTGTTAAAATCCAGGTCACCGTAGATTAAGACTGTTCAGCGTATCGGGTGCACAGAGACCAAGTCGTTTGGGAAGTTGATTTGTGTAATATTTCTGCATTAACTATTGACTGGCATTGCAGTCTCAAATTCAAAAAGTCACATTGAAAGATGGCTATACATCATCCGGTAATCAGACAGGAGAACACTCAGGATTCGGGTCAGAGACCAAAGTAATACATGATCTAATTAATTTTTGTTTAAAGTTACACCTCCATTTTATTGATAACCATCACTGACACCACTGTTGCCGTTAAACATTAAATCAGAGAGAGAGAGAGAGAGAGAGAGAGAGAGAGAGAGAGAGAGAGAGAGGAAGAGAGAGGGAGAGCGAGAGCTGACTTGTTCAGAAGAAGAGGTGCCCCCTACTGCCCAGAGGCCCTTACATGCGAATAAGATGATGAAGCAGGGACGTTTAGGCCCTATCTGGGTTATATGGACAACTCATTAGTTTTTTAAGGCCAAGACAGTTGGTTGCTTAAATTCTTAAATTGAGCATTGTGGTCATATCTTGCTCAATGAGGTGATTGTTTTTTATTCCCTTGTTTAGCATAATGTATAATTACCGTTTTTATCCTTTTTCAGTACAACATGAAACTGATTTTGCTGTATTTTTCTCTTCTTTGTTTGAGATCTAAAGATCTAAAATATATAGTCTGTGTGTCCTATAGAGTCTGTGTTCCTGCGTGCACTTTACCCAGCAGTGGAAGCAACAACATTGAAAACAACAACATGCATTTTTTTTACAACAGAGAACAAAAATATGTGCTTCCAATTTACTAGCATACTAAACTGAAGTGTTGTTGCATAACATAATGTTCAGAGATTACATTCAAGGCAATACAGTAATAGAACATGGTGTTCCCAGTTGTAGAATGCAAACTGCCTGTAAAGCCTCCCTAAACAGAAAAGCAACTGCTAAAGACATAGAAGCCCATGCCTTGTGTCAGTCATCAGATACGCTGCTGTGATAATGAGTATACCAAATGTAGAGCTTTTCCATTTTGTGCTCTATTAATACAATGAAATACTGGCCACATAAACTATGCTTTAAATATCAGGAAAAAAAGGAAGATGATGCATGATCTGCCCTTAAAATGTTGGTGTTTTTAAATAGCAACTACAGTAAAACTGACCATGAGAAATATAAACTTGTTAACAGTTTACAATAATACACTTATTAATGTTTTAACTACTGTATAAACCACAAAAAGTTAATGATTAGTTAATACATGAATCATTAAAAACTACACTATGCATTAATGTGATTCATTGTGATATACGCATATGATGATGTGTATGCTGGACACCTTAGTACTCTACTACTAATGTTTAACACAGGCTGAGTAGTGCATGATTTTTAAATCATAATTAGGGAATACTGGTATATCAGACCTTAATTAATGCCAGGAATTGAGATGTTAATTACATGGTAGGTCAGTCTGGAGGTATGGATAAACTTCCATTGGTATACCAGACCTTAATTAACCTTTTAATTCATTATTAATTACTTAAGTAGTTTTTTTAAGGAGTAAGGGCCTATGCTAGCCGCATGAATTTAAACAGGCTGTGCTCCGGTACCAGACGCACATCCATAGTGCTTCTCATTCACCTGCAGAGCTGCAGGGGAACTGTGAATGCAAATAGGCTATATTGTCTGTAAACTGTCCAGATTAAAATAGGTAACATTTGTCCAACAGTGTGTCCATAGAGCACTGCTGAGCGGCATCGGACGTAGGCTACTCATCCAGACAGGTCTTGCGTTTTAGGGTGGCCGTTTAGGTTATTTATTAGGCCCACTTGTAGCCCTGCATCTTCCCCGTTCCCTCTTGGAGTGATTTAAGCCCACACCGAAGACCTGTGCAGAGGCTGCAGGGTTGATAGACAGGGCCATCTCTGATCCTGGTGACCGGAACGAAGGCACCCTTAGGCAGTTGCGTAAACGCAGCGCCCTGAATCCACACCACATGTCACCTTTTGCCTTCACAGTTTTGGGTGTCTCTGCGGCTCCTAATGTAGTCTATGGAGAAGCACTAAGGATGCATGTCTGGTACCAGAACGTAGCCAGTGTACATTGATGCGCCTAGTGTACTCCATAAAAATTACTTTAAAAGTAATTAAGTAATTAACATGTAATTAAATAGTTAATTAGGGGCTGGCATAGGCCTACCAATAGAAATGGATCCACAATGACAAATTCTAACCTATGTAATTAACACCTCAATTCCTGGCATTAATTAAGGTCTGATATACCGGTATTCCTCAACCATGATTTAATAGTAAATCATATATGACTCAGTATGTGTTAAACATTACTGCACAGTGTAGTTCTTAATGATTCATGAATTTACAAATCATTAACTTTTGTGGTTTATACAGTAGTTAAAACAGTAATAAATGTATTGTCATGTGCCCTTATTGTAAAGTGTTACAATAAGGGCACACCGTTGCAAAACAGGTAACTTTCTTTTACCAGGCACTTCTGAGGTCATGCAGATGACTCAACGCAGTTGTTTAATTACAAGCTTGTCAAAGTCACCAATATTAAATAACATGATAATTTAACATGATCATGTTTTTTACCAGTTATGGGCAATCTGGTTTCAGAAGCAACAATCTAGTGCCTCATATTGGTTCCAGCCATTCACTTAATCAGCTTCTAATTAGTACAGCTGTTCAGCCAGGATAAAGAGGTAATTGAAATCACCTGAAATGTACCTATTAACTACAGGTAGAACCAGGCGATTTCTAATATGTGGTAGATTGTAGCTTCTGAATCTAGGTTACTCACTCCTGTTTTCTGTTATATTGAGTCCTGACGTGGCTGCCAAAAAGTCTAAAAATAAAAATATATACAATTTGCTCTACCCCCACCTGTTAACTTCAAAATGTACTTCTTCCTGCTTTCATGGATTGTTCATGCTATTGACACATTAATGTAATAGTGATTTGCTGATGCCTGGTAGGCTACTTGCTAAAGGCCTGCCTGGAGAATTCACCTTTGACTTTCTTGTTTCCTTTTGTGATTTATCCTGATGTTCTTATCTAGATGTTTGGATTTGGATACTGTGCTTCCTCACATGTACTAATTCTTTTCAGGCCTTTAGCCAACAGACCTGCAAGGTAGTCCAGTGAGTGAATGCAGGCCTATCATAGCCTATTTATTGTTTCCAATGTAGAGTGATTGAAGATTTTTTTCACCAATATTAATCTCAAAAGAATTAAACAACAGACAGTTAGTGTGATTATGTTTCAAAAGATGAGGACAATGGAAATGACGAATAACCAAAAAATTAACCAATGAACACCTTAAAAAGTGGCTGGAGAGACTGGAGAAAGGACGCCTGTTGGGCAGCAATGAAAGGGTTAAAATTTGCGACGTGCCGTATTCTGATTCAGTCAAAATGGCAGCGCCGTTGCAGGTGTCATAACACCTGGCTTGCTTTATACACTGGATATTATCGGCTCAAAAGCATTTTGTTTAGAAATACTGTATGACGGAACCGTTGTAGCGATCGTCTGTATTTGTATAACATGTTTAAGTTCGAAGGATATTAAATTTAAGCCAAATTACACTAGGACGTGACATTGCCAGTAGCCACCATGACTACTGATTAGCTGGCTGGCTAGCAAGTAGCTGGCTTATGTTGAGAGTCATTAATTGTATGTGGAGTTACCTACTCCAAATGCGTTAGGTAAATGGTTAATATTTTACGGAATTCGTTTTTATAGCTGGATAGCTTCTCATTTAGTTCTAAATAACGTGTTGTCGCAACAGACAAATTAGACTTGAATGTTCTCTGAAGTTAAAGTGTAGCTAGCACGATGGCAGTAATGTGGTCTCGGCTTTCATGCATTGGTTTGGGCAGAGGGAAAAGGAGCATCAGCCTTTTCTCTAACACATCGCCTTCAAATTGGACCAAGGTTGTCTCTGATGCAGAGAAAATCGTTGGATATCCCACATCTTTTATGAGCCTGCGCTGCCTACTCAGCGATGAACTCAGTAACGTCGCAATGCACGTCAGAAAACTTGTTGGGACAAAGCATCCACTTCTCAACACTGCGAGGTATGATTATGTTTTAGTTTTACTTTGACGACTCAATTGCATGGTGTGTTTGTATCACTTAAGACATTACTTACGTGCCTAAAGACAACACCGTACATCTCCGAGGGTGCATTTCCCATGTCCACTTTCAGACTAGATAATGAGTTATCCACGAAGGTAGCTGGGCGTGATTTCCTTATACAACGTCAAGCTAAGGTGCAAGGTCGTCAGTTTGTTATTATAGTAGATGCAACCGTTGTAGAGTTTGCAGGCATCACATCATATATTACCTGCTGCAGAACAGAATATTATAAAGGCTTGGATGGAGAGGGTGTGATCCATGTTACAGTAAAGCACAATTTAGGCTTAGGTCTACACTTGGGTTTGATGTACAGTGGACTGTAGTGGAACAAAAAAACACGTGCAAGTAGGGGTACCCCCCAAAATATGCGGTCTGTCTTATAATTATGGTGTAGTATAGTCTATTAACTGCCAGCAAAGCAAAATTACATTTACAGAATTTGTTCTAAAAATACAATTTCTAGTGAAGAAGACTGAAAGCATTTGATATAGGCATGACTTTGTGTATGGCTGCATTCACCTCCAATAGTGAACCTCCTGTAAATGGGGGGTGGAGGCTCCCTCATGTGGTTTCTCATAGCAACTCCAATACCTCTGGCTCAAAGCTTGACTGTTTGGACTCAGTTTTTGCAGTGAGGCCATATTCACTAATGTTTTTTTTAATTATTACACACATACCGAGGCGGTAGCTTTTTGTTTTGTCTTAAGGCCATCAGATGTGTCTAAATTTTGGACTGGAACTGACAGAAAAGAAAGGAAGTATGCACATGGTGTCATGCTTAAATAACGTTAAGTTTTGCTTTTTTTTGAAACAACAATGAATGCCAAATTCAGCTGTGATGTTTTGTGATGGTTTGATTGACATAACTTGGACAAGTACTTTACACTAAGATCTACAGCAAAATGTAATGCTTGGTGAAGGCAAATAAAATCACCCAATATATTTTGCTAAATAAGTGTTCTGGAATTGTTGTGTCTCTTGATTTGTACTGAAAAACAAGTGGAAACTGTAATTTGTGCATGACGTTGATGTATTGATTCAGAATTAGTTGTGCAAGTCTCGTAGGAAAAAAGTGATTTTGTATCTTGACTTTGTGCACTGGAAATTTGCGTCAAATTGTTGGCAAATCTGAAGGATACAAACCTGTGCCAGCCTTTATACCCTTCAAGGGTGCGACCACGAGAGTGAAGAGCAAAGACAGGGAAAAGTGAGAGAGGGAGGCAATGAGGGAGGGAAAGAGAGAGTCTGCGAGAGGAAAAGAAAGCTGGAACCCAATCTGACTGTGTGGACGAGTGTGCTGGAAACCGTAGCCCAAGGGTGTAATAACCTATACACCTGAATCCGATATGACAATCCATTTCAGCGTTGTAGCACTGGGCCTGAAGTGGACCTCTGACAGTCTGATTCCTCACCGTCAGCGCAGGCCGGCCGGCTCGTATTTCCTCCAGTGTCTCCGCCCCAAGACGTGGAGCGGACAAAAATACCCACAATGGCAGACAGGCGGACCCCGTGCCGGCTCGCTTTCCCTGCTCCCCATCTCCCTTTTCCCTCCATTCTTAAAAAATGCCACTCAGCTTGTTGGAGTTTGCCAAGAGTGGGAGAGGTGGAGCAGAGAAAGACAAGCTGAGATTGAACGAGTGAATGAGTGAGTAAGGGGAGGCAGGTGGGGAGGAATAGAGATGGGGCAAAGGTTGAGAGTGAGAGAGAGGACAGTGAAGGAAGATATTAAAGTGAGAGAGCGAGGGATGCTCAACATGATGGTGGGCTTCCAAGGAAACAAATGTCGTTTTTGATGACAACTGAAGAGGGCCTTTGATTCTTGTCAGAGACCTGTGTTAGCACTCACTGCTGAAAGTGACCTCTTGACCTCTGTCTGACATACACACAATACTGAGTGCTCATGTTTGTAAGTCACCTGATTTCATAGGCCCCCCCTTCACATAGCCTCCCTCCAAAAATGGCCAACCGCGCTCTTACCTCAAGAGCCGCAGTCGCACAATTTGTCAGGAGATGACATTATCTCTGTGAGGTGACAGCCCATCCTGTCATCATCTAGCATGCCTGTTCTTTTGCTCTCTTGCTTGATTGTGTATCTCTGTGTCACACGCAGACACACACGCAGACACACACACACACACACCCACCCCTCCCTTTGTACCCTCCAGCTCCTTAGTCATTGGCCCCATAGGCTGACTGATGGATTGTCTCATGGGGTGCAGCCTGACATAAACATTACTAATTTCTCCCCAAAGAGCACTGAGAGGCGAGCGGCGGTGCGCTGGTGGATCTGCAGTGACATACCTCTCCCTTGCCCTACATGTACTTGGGATGCAGAAATTAGATTCCGGCGTGCTTTTTTGCACCAGCTGGTGCTGCTTCGAGAGCAGGATGTGTTTTGGCTGTGACAAGCATTTGCTGTCAAAATATCCCGAGCAAACCACACTTTTCCTCCCCATTTTTTTTTCTCCGATTTTTAAGGTGTGACATCAGATATACCGCTAGCTCTGCTTCTCAACTGCTTTATTAGTTAGAGGGAACTGATATCTTTCTCCTGACCTCCATCTTTGTTTCTTTCTATTCTCCGTTTTGGCTCTCTCCCTGTGCCTTTTTTTTTGCTTTGTCCTTTGTTCTCTCTCTGTTTCAGGGTGCAGATAGTTACTGTGTTCTCTACCTCCCTTTGGCTGTCTTTCGTTCTTTCTTCATCCACCTTTCTTTCTCTCTCCCTCTCTCTTTCTTTCTCTCTCTCTCCCCCTCTCTCTCCTTCTCTCTTTATCCTGGCTCTGTCGGGGAGGGGGTGGGGGGGTCGTGCAGAGGTTGGTTGTCTGGGTAGGAGCTGAGTGGGCGTGGTCATGTGTCACCTCTGGTTGCTAACGACGGCGTTGATTCATGGCGAATGGGACTCCCTGGGGGCGGGATTAGAGGTGCTCTATCTAAGCGCTCCCGCGGGAGAGCCGGGGTGTTTTATCTCCGTGGCAGCCACCGCAGCTTAGCCCCTCAAACCACCACCTTTCCTCCGCACGCACACACACACATATACGTACGTACACACACACACATATACATACACACACACACACACATGCATATACATACACACACACACACACACATGCATATACACACACGCATACACACACACACACACACACACACACACACACACACACGTGTACAGACAACACAGATCATATCCACACAGCTCTGGAGAAGGCCCTACTGAAGCACAGCAGATCGATGTGCCCTGTCTCTCAAACACCCAGTCTTCTCTCTCCCTCTCCCTCTCTCTCTCTTTCTCTCTCTCTCTCTCTCTCTCCCGCTCTCTTTTCTTTCTCCCTCTCTCTGTCTGACACACACACATATACACACTGAGGTGGTTTAGGGATTGGTGGTGCTATGTGTCGTGCTTCATCACCGTCAGATTGAATTACTGCTCTGTACGTTATAGACCAGCTATGGCCCAAAATCAAGTGTAATGGTCTCTGGTCACCATTCACCTCCTCTGACCTAAGGGATTTCTGCACCTTGCTGGCTTGCTTAGTGTTAAAGTGATAAGGCTCTGCCTGGGAGCCTGCAGACTGCCCAGAGCTTTGACCAATGTTCTTCATGGCCTTACATTTGGGCTTGAGTTGTGGGTGATAGTTTGCAAAAGTCAGTGGATTTTACAGTGTGGCTTTGTTTTTTTGATAATGTTACATTAAGAAGAAGCATCAACACTATGATTCGATGAAGAAGTAGGTCCTAGCAGTATCAAGCCTTTATGAAATCTAGGTAATACTGGTGTAATTGACTTTATGACAAAATAAAATATGTTGAGCCAAAAAGGTGTTCGAAAATCCCCACACATTTTGTCAGCCCTGTAAACTCCCGAAATACACCTTTCTTTGACCCCTTCTTTGACCCATTCTGCTGTTTTGGTCTCACCACCACCAGCAGCCTGTCTCCTAGATGTGAAAAATGATCAGAGCCGCTGCGCTGATTATTCAGAGGCTGTCGCGGGTCAAAGCCAAGAGCCACACGATGGCCACGCCACCTTTCCTGCCGGTGCGGCCGAGGACTCATCCTTTGGCTTGGCTGCAAATTAATAACGCTCTTGAAAGGCAGCTCTCTTTATAATTGTCTTGACCTCCATCACTGAGTCGTCCTGAAGGAGCAGCAATTAGCTGTGCTCTGTTTGCCTTGTTTTGGAACCCAAGTGAATCAGGAGCATCTTGTGTGTGTGTGTGTGTGTGTGTGTGTGTGTGTGTTGAGGGGGGGGCGTTGGCAGATGGACTCTGAAGCCTAAATGAAGTGTGCTCAACCCCAGAGAGGCAGGCTCGTCTGTGAAAATATTTTTTAAAAAAGGGAAGAGATGTCTTGTTAACCGAACGTTCTGTGCATATGATTACCATATGATTACGAAGGCTGTGGGGAGATTTGTTACTAGCAGCGAGCAGAAGAAACATTGTGGAGGAGCTTGGGTTTTACCCCTGGCATTCCAGGCCAGTTGGGGGGAATTCTTGTTGTGAAAATGAGATTGATCCCCCGAGGTTCTGGCCTGTGCCGAGGAGAAGGCAGCCTAATGCAGGGGTCCGCCATGGTACCACAGCAGAGGAAAGAGGGGGGGGAAGAAAGAAAGAGAGAGAGAGAGCGAAGAGAGAAAGAGAGAACTGCCAGCTGAATATCTTGAGCAAGTGGCATGCTAGGGGCTTCCCTCCATGGAGTTCAAAAAGCACGGGTAATATTAGCTGCCGCATTCTGC
>CM059278.1:15046732-15231732 GCA_030347295.1 Setipinna tenuifilis | reverse complement strand
AGCAAAGGAAAGTGAAAGAGAGGGAGGGAGAAAGGAATGGAAAATGAGGGATAGAAAGAGAGAAAGATTGAGAAAGAGTGAGGCAAGGGTGGGGTGCGGGGGCAGGCAGACGGCTCCTCTCCAGTGCACACACCATTTCGATAACAAATCATTTGGTAGGACTAGGAAAATTCATGCTCATGTGTTCACCTGCATACAGTACCCCAAATGTGTGTGTGTGTGTGTGTGTCAGCCAAGCTAATGTAAACAAACTTGGTCTTTGACTGGATGTAAATGAACCTTGCATGAGGTTATGTGGTTTTAGACATGCTTATTGATTTATCCTGTGGCACGTGGTGACTCTTCATCCAGGCCATCACATTGTTGCTGTTGGCTGAAATTTTGTTTGGCCTGTGTGCATCTTAGTGAAACGTGTCCGCCTCCGTTCAGTTAAACAGCATCAGTGGGACAGACCATCAAACAACTGTGGTTGTGGTGTCTGGATTTTGCAGCACCTTACAGCGTGCCCCGTGCAAAAAAATGCTAATCAGGCTTGGTCAGAGTGTAGAATTCTTCTTTCTAACAAGGCGCTCCTGTGCAGAAACAAGTCTGATAAGAGGCTTTGGGAAGCAGTAGATGGTGGAATGCTTATCTTGCCCAGTGGCCTGACATTTGGGGATTTTGGGGCTGAAGGGAATGATGTGGGAGCCCTGATTTGCCCTTATCAGCCACAGCCCCAATGTCTGCGCAGTGAAACGAGGAAGAGCACAACTCAGCTAAAACAAGAAAGAGGAGTTCAGACCTCTAAAAACTCACTTAGATTAAGTCATGATTCCTTTTTTTATCCTCTATTTCCTGGGCATTTGTGAAATGAAATGTTTTCCTCACTCAAGCTGGTCACAGTTAATGGTGATCCTTGCTGGGTAAAATGCACAGTGCAATGTTGTCGACGGCGACCAAAGGATGCTGAGAGGGAACGATTTTCTAAAAGGTGCTCCAGTGCCATTCAGTTGCGCATGAAATTTCCAGGCCGCCTGTGTGACTAAAGCTAGAAAATGGGAGCAGAGCGGCTGAGGGAGAGGGAGAAGAGAGTAAGGGGCGTGTCAGAAGGGGCGTAACCCCCCGACAAGATGCCATTGGTTGCTACGCAACAGAGGCCCCCGAAGCTATTTATACCACTGCCTACTCCGCCCCCTGGCTCCAGCACCGCTGCTTCTGACGAGAGGGCCGGCCACAGATTCATCAGCGGCTTTGGGGGGGAACCATGCAGTGCTGGCAGTCAGTCTTAGAGTGCACTCCCAGCCTCAGACAGACAGAGAGACAGACAGACAAACAGACATCTGTCCAGGTGCTTGGAGACCCCAGCTTGGCCTAATCCTGTTCATTGACTTATCCCTTTTTGATCATAGTCTAAGAGTCAAGCTCGTCCAGTGTTTGGTTTAAAGAATTATTCATGCACCGCATGAATTAATTTGCCCATAAGGAGCAAAGTTTTCAATTACAGAAACATGCATTGTTGAGGCATGACCTACTAAGCATGTAATGAAGCAACCTAGTAGCTATAATGGATAAGAAATAATTTCTCACCTGATGGAAAGGGTATGGCATGGCAGGGATTAGTACACAGTCTTTTGTCTGTGGTGTATTGGCAGAGGTAGCCTATGTTTGCCTTTTGTTTGGCAGACCGCACCTGCTGGAGAACCATAGCTCTCTCCACTCTCCTTCTTAGTACAGGCACAGTTTTGGGTGGTGATTGAACAGAAGATTAAGATGGAAATTCAGAAACGGGGATATTAGTGCATTTTAACAAGGACTCGACGCAAATGCAGCACCATACAATTACTTACGGCCAGACCTTCAGACCTTTCTGTGTGTGTGTGTGTGTGTGTGTGTGTGTGTGTGTGTGTGTGTGTGTGTGTGTGTGTGTGTGTGTGTGTGTGTGTGTGTGTGTGTGTGGCAAATCATCACCCCTTCCATCTCTCTCTCTGCCAGAAACACACACTCACACACACTACCCCTCCCATCTCTCTCTCTCTCTCTCTCTCTCTCTCTCTCTTTCTCTCTCTCTCCCTCTCTAAAACACACACACACACACACACACACACACACACAATACTCACTGAAAAGCACATAAACAACTGCCTTGCCAGTGGCCGTGCTTTCTGAAGGGAATTATCTCATCAGGGCACTTTCTCACCCGGTGAAAGACGCCTAAGTGGCCATCAGCTCCGGGGACCCTCCCACCACACATTCTGCGCGCATCGCCACGGCTACCGCACACGCCACGCGGAACAACCTGATTATTCCCCTCGGAATGGCTGAATCAACATTTGATTATAGCCTCCTGCTCTCCCCCTCAACCTCCCCATAACCTTTGTGTGAAATGGGCCATTCAATGACCAATTTCATGTCTTGTCTCTTGATAATCAAGAGTTGCAGTCCATTTAGGGATTCTTCAAAATCTTTCTCTTCTCTCTCCCCCCGCCTTTCTTTTGTCTCCCTTTCTCCTCCAATATGTGGTTTTTAAGCTGCCAACCGAATGAGGAATTGTATTGAGGTCTGTTGTGCACGTGAAATGGCCATCATCTGGGCAGTGTTAGATGGAGTTGGTTGATCCTGTAGAAGAGTGTGTTTTCTAATAGGCTGGGTTTTCTTTATTTCAGCCCAAACCCTTTGCTTACTTATTATTATTTGTAACTTTTTATACCCTGTTGGCTGTAAAGCACTTTGGTTGTAAATGTGCTATATAAATTCAATTTACTCGCTTATTTATTGTAAATGTGCTATATAAATTCAATTTACTTGCTTATTTATTTATTCATGACTGTTTTCTTCAGATATTTTAGTTGACAGACGAAAGTGTCTGATTTGTAGAAATAATGCAATTTTAAACTGATTTCAGTTGAGCTTGAGCAGACCAAAAGTCAATGCCGTTTTTATGGTGTTTGTAGAAACACGATCAATCCCTCATTGATTTGAATATGGCTCTGATTGCGCTCTTTGTCTTCCTTACACAGTCAGAGGAACCTTGCCGAGATAACAGAGCTCATCCACACGGCCTTCCTGGTGCACCGTGGGATTGTCAACCTCAAGGAGTGGACCAACGCAGACGGGCCTCTCAAAGACATGCAGTTTGGAAACAAGATGGCTGTGTTGAGCGGGGATTTCCTGTTGGCCAATGCTTGCACTGGACTGGCTCAGCTGAACAACACCAAGGTAAAATATATCCCCTGACCCGTGGCCTAGATTCCTCAAATGATAGCCCAGAGGTCAACTTTCCCGTCGCTGCCCGAGTGCACCCATGTCCTCTGTGGTTTCTAGTCACACCTTGTGTGCTGTGTGCATATCTTTCTTATGGGTGTCCAGTCTCCTGCATAGTGATAACATGAATTGAGTAGAAACGGATCATGTCTCACACTGGCAGAGGAATTCCCATTTAAGCCCTGACATTGTAGACAATAGGATTCTCTGATGGGGTCAGCATGCACAAAAGCACTATGAGGAAGCTCTTCGGATGAATCTGGGCTGATAAGAGATCTCTCTATTCTTCCCTTAAGCGTGATAATGAGTGTAGGCTGATTCTGGATTGATGTGGCCAGCATAGAAACTGTTTTTTAAAAAATATGATGTACAAGTAAACCAGTATTTCTCAGCTATAGCTCTGGCAGAAATGCATAGATCCCCATCACTTCATTTAGAGTTGTAGCCTATTCGTCCACTGTAGGACGTCCACTCGTCCACTGTAATATGCTACCTGTGCTCAGGCATAATGTGCTTATCTGAGTGCAATGAATAGATGGCAAAGGTAGTTCCATCTGAAGATTAGCCGGATAAGTAAATGTACACATTCCTGTTTATTTTTGACAGGTGTGGTATAGGTGATCAGTATTTGTGGCTAGTCTAGTTATAATTAGTGCATTTGTGGGGGACATTTTTCATCCATTTTCAGACCTGACCTGTTGTATTCTGTGTGCACTGTGACAGTATGTGGCTGATCAGTTTACTTGAAGCCATGTGACCCCCCTATTGAGTGGGTGTAGATATAATGCATGAGGAAATATGTTCAGACAACATTATATAATAAAAAATTAGCCACTCACATTTACATTGCATTGCTTTGCCCACTTACAGTTGCTTGTGCAGAGGCTTGGTTTTGGGATGGTAAGGGTGACCTGGAACCTGAACATAGTTTACTCTGTGTTAGGCTTCCTAGGCTTCCTTTTCTTCGTTCCTTCTCCATTCATATGCCTAAGGATTAACAAGCCATTCAGTTGCTCAAGTAAATGTAGTGGCTAATATCTTTCATCACCCTTAAGGTCTACATTAAATGTATTATTCAGGAAAAAAGCTGGATACACATTTGATTGGAACCATTTTAGTTTAAAGCTTATCTTTTCCAAATATTGAGGTGGAATACAATCACCAAACCCAACTCCAGAGGAATTAAGGTTACTAAAATCACTACATTATCTCCCCATCATTGTAAGTCTTCAGTTTCTTGATTCATTGAAGATGAATCCACTGTTCCACTCCAGGCTCCCCTCGCCAGAGCTAGCAGCAGCCTGCCTGTGAAAGCTGACCCCAGCCCAGCGGCCTCTGCGTGGCCCAAACATGCCTGTTGTTGTCGAAACTATGGTGATCTCCGGCAAGGCGGGCGACTGAGAGGCAGAGGGGGACAGTCAGCTGACTTTCTCAGGTTTCTGCCATCTGCCGGACCCTTCTTCCAGGCCCCTTCGAAGCTCTCTCCTCCTGCCTGTGCAGCCTGCCGAGCAGCCAATTGATGTGCGTTGGGCGACTATTTAGTAAATACACCTGCAAGTCACTGAGCCACTCGCTCTGATGTGTCGGAGGGTTTTTAAGTGTAACTAGTCTATCAGCTCAAGGAAATCAGATCTAGCTTCTTACAGTTGGTGTCCACTGAGTACACCAAGGGAAGGTTGCATAGGGCGAGCGTTGATTGTTTTGTTTGTTGGTTTAACTAGCAGTGAATGAAGTGAAATTGGAAAAGCAAATAAAATCCTTCAGCAGAAATCTTCCCCAAAGCTGCTCCAAATGTTACTGATGTGCCAGGAGTTAGGTGGTGTTTCAGTGCTCGCTCAGAGGAGAACAGGAAGGCTTGAAAGCCAAATTCATTATTTCTCCCTTGTTCTCATCTGAGCCTGCTGTATGACTGAGTGTATGCTCATGGTGTGGGCTGGGGGCATTTGCTTATGCCATTTGTATTGACCTACTGGTAGCGGAATGTTTTGACTTAAATGGTTTGATGTTGTCAGTAATCAGTATTGACCACCCCAGAGCAGTTTGCAAACTGCAGGCCTAGGAAATAGATTTGTGTGTGTGTGTGTGTGTGTGTGTGTGTGTGTGTGTGTGTGTGTGTGTGTGTGTGTGTGTGTGTGTGTGTGTGTGTGTGTGTGTGTGTGTGTTGAGGGGTCACTTTGGGTTATCTTCTGTTGTGCGGGTTATTAGCAAGCGTATCAACAGTCCTTACTGAGGACTTAAACACCACTTAATGCAGCTACCCGTGTCTGTTTCAGCCTGACCCCAGCCAATTGATTTAAATCAGCAAATCAATGCTTTCACCTACAGCATAGTGGAAGGACCTCTGCTCGTGCAGACAAACATTTGTATCTCCCTCTCTTACTCTTTGACACACACACACAGAAATGCTAGCAGACAAACATCTCTCAGATTTTACCTGACACCTAATATGTGGTAAAGCAGGTTTGTATTTGTTTAGGACAATGTTTAAAGAAAGTCACCAAAAAACTCTGCATCTCCTGCCATGGGGTGAGAGGTGATGGTAGCTGCTTGTATGCATAATATGGTCATAGTACCTACTGCCACCCACATACATGTGCACACACAAATAAACACGTATGCCCATTCACACAGGCAGTGTGTACTCGTATGCTTGGCGTCTGAACGTTGACAGGTCCTGTCACCAAGACGCCCTGCAGAATGTGCCACCCCCCGGGCAAACGGAAACTAAACACACCTCGGCCCCCCACCTCAAGTTGGCCTGGTCCCCAACACACCCCCACTCCACTCCACCTCCTGTCCAAAATGTCCACCTTACCCCACCCCCCCACCCCCTCCATTCACACGGCAAGAAGGTCACGCTGGGGTCATGTTAAGGTCAGGTGTGCACGTTGTCCTCCGAGGGGAATCCTGAATATCCCCCGCTCTCAGCTTGCCGAAGACTAAACACAACCCAGTTGCTGATAGCGACCCATATTAGTTACAGTTTTGCTCTCTCTGTTTCTTTCTTTCTCTCTCTGTCTTTTTCTAGTTTTCTTGTGTCTCTCTCTCTCTGACCTGGGAAAAACGAGATGTAGATGTTGAAGATTAAGACAGTCGGGTGGGAGTCGATGGGGGGGAGGGGTGGGAGGGTGGTTGGGGACTATTAGAGAAAAAGTTCCCAAGGTCCTGCGCTGGTGCAGCTGTGAGAGAGAGAGAGGGGGGAGGAAGGCGAGAGAGTGGCTCGTGGCCCTCGGAGGGAAGCGGCCATTCTGGTGTTGAGAGGAGCTGAACTACTGAACCTGCCTCCTGTTGTAAAGTTTGCTGGACTAGGATCCAATGTCAGTCGGCTATTTAACATGACCCGGTCCAACAGGGACTGTGTCAAAAGGTATGTATGTATTTCTCCATCTCTCACTCTCTGAATGTCTCTGTCTTTCTTTCTGTATGTATGTCTGTCTTTTTGTCTCTCTCTCTTTCTCAGTATTAGTTTTTCTCTGTGTGTGTCTCTCTCTCTCTCTGTCTCTGTCTCTCTCTCTCTCTCTCTCTCTCTCCCTCTCTCCCTCCATGATTGTGTGTCTCTGTCTCTCTCTCTCTTAGTGTGTCTCTCTCTGTGAGACACAAAGATACATACATGGAAGGTATTCATTAGATGCAACACAATAGCATCCAGGAGCTCCCCCTGGTGGCTCGATGTGTACAATCCTGGAGGATTAGGATCTGAAGGACCCTAATGCATGTCAGTCAGTCCCTCTAGTTAAGTGTTTTAGCCATGCAGTGATTTATTGGCTCACACAGTTACCTGAGTGGGTGAGAGGGAAATGACAGCTGTTAATACTATGTTCTCATATGCCACGCAAGGAGAACCTTTATTGTGTTCTTTTTTTTCCCTCAGCAGTTCCATGAAAGTCACTGTGAGTTGTCCTGTTCATTTTCATCATTTGTAGATGCACGCACACACACACACACATGCAGATGTGTGACTTCTACACCCTTGTGAGACAATATGTTCCCTGAGCTCAAACACACTACTCTCTTTTAGAGAAAGAGTGTGCGTGGAGATTGGCTCTGCTAGCATGGGTGTAAACTTTAATTGAAACCTTGCGTTGCGTCACACCGGCCAACCCGAAACTCGAGCCGGCACGCATTGAGGAGTGATGAAAAGACACACGTTCCATTCTGATGCGGCTCATGCTGCTTTTAAACCGGCAGAAAGATGAACCAGCCCAGCGGCAGACTTGAGCGTGCCGTACGCTGCTGCTTGAAAGCAGAGATCCTCACCCTTTTCTCCCTTCAGCGAGGCCCGACGCTGTCGCCATGGCTTGAGATCTTAACTGTGTGGCGTCGGGGGGTAGCCCACGATGCTTTCCTAGGAGGTCCCCCCCCACACACACACACACAAACACATACACACACACACACACACACCATTCTCCAGATATAATGTTTTATTTCAGCATACAAGCAAGCTTGCGACATTACACCCTCTAATGGAGTCACTACTGCAGGGCTAACGCTTGTCTAGCCGTGCGTCTGTCCAAGAGGAAGCCGGGAGACGGCACACAGATGTGCCCAGGATCTGTCAGAGCTAAGCTGCCCATGCCTTGGAGCGGAGCTCTGTGGACTGGGTCTAGAGGAGAAATAGGAACAGTGGGGTGTGCGTGTGTGTGTGTGTGTGGGGGGGGGGGGGTGCTGTGTCTTTCAAAAAAAAGCGGCAGGGGTGTTTTTCTGTGCTCGTGATTGATCTGTATTATGCGCTCTGGCCTTGAGAGCGATCCTGGCTGAGCTCTAGTATAAACGGTAAGGCGACACCCGGGCCCCGGCTCGTCTTTCTCTCCCTCACAGACCTGTCGGCGAAACCCAAGCCGGCTGGATTTGGGAACGTGGGATGAGGGAAGGAGGGAGAGTAGTTGGTGGTGGAAGGGAACAGCAGAAAGGGGGGGGGGGGATTTTTATCTGATACTTTCCAAAAAAAAGCCCCCCCCTTCTCTAATCTACCCCTTATTTTTTTCATTCTCGGCCCAGCAAAGACAGCACATCTGGTAACACTGTAGGCGCATTGTCCTTTTTGGGTCTTTGGTGAGGGAGTCGGGTTGCCTCAATATTTCCTCAAGGATCCAGTTTCGCAGAGGGTGCACACACAGACACACACACACGGGCACACACACACAAATACACTGAGGTAGACTTGGGGAGAGACGAGACTGGTGTTACCAAATAACTCAAAATAAATGTCTGGATTTCACGAAGACGTGTGCGATGTACTTCTCCTTTCCTGTCATTTTCTGAAAAATGGCTGTGGTTGTGTTGTCCTGACAGCCTAACAGAGTTTTGGAACAGGGAAAAGTGGAGCCTGTCTAATTGGCCGCTCCTCTCCACATTACAGAAAGGGGGGTGAGGGGGTGGTGGTGATGTGTGTGTGTGTGTGTGTGTGTGGGGGATCTGCAGGGGCCAGTAGTAGAGGTAGTGGAGCTTGCGTGAAACGTTAGACTCGCGGCACTTATAGGAAAGGCGACACGTCTGACAATTTAAACCCTCTCCTCCCCTACATTGCCCCTTCTCTCCTCTCCTGGATTCATATTTCCTAATTATAGTGGTGAAATCAGAGGTGAACTGATTAAATCTGGACAATGGGCTCAAGCAGGCCCCCCACAGGACAGCATAGGTAATTGCACACAACAAAAGTTGGTTCAAAACTGTGTGAGCGAACAAACAACTCAAAAGAGCTGTTGTCTGTTCATTTTTATTCTATTCTATTCTTATTCTGATTCATGTATTTTTTTTAGCCAGAGCTTTTTATGTTTCTAGCTACTGGCAATGTCTTAAATGCCCACCCCCCAATTGTCGCCTTTGTGCTATTTACTCTCCTACTCAGCGTAGTGTTTTTTTTTTCATAACCTGCCTACTTCTCTGTCTAGCTCTGAAAACGCTTGACTTTTCAAAACCACAAAATGTGCAAACAAAAAGTACTTAAATATGCTGCCTTTTTTGGTGTTTCTGGGTTTTTTTTTTCGCCGGATGCTTTGCGCCCTGTGCCCTCGTGAACACTTTCCCAGGGGACATGGACATCAAAAGTCTTTTTATTTTCTGTAGTCAAGCTGTTTGCTCGCCCAGTGCTGGGTGTCTCTTTGAACAAACAGAAGCCCAAACCTTTCAAATCACTCAATTCAGCGAACATCTCTCTTACTCTGTTTCTTACTTTCTCTCTGTATTTCTTTCTATCTCTCTCTCTGTCTCTGTTTTTCTGTCTCTCTCTCTCTCTCTCTCTCTCTCTCTCTCTCTCTCTCTCTCTCTCTCTCTCTTTCTCTTTCTCTTTCTGCCATGCCCCATGCTGCTAGTGCAGGTGGTTTCACTCAGGGCTGATGCTCTCTGATGGTGTGTGTGACAGCTTTGCCTGTTAATGTATGTATATATTCTCAGGATACCCATTTCTCAGGTGGTAAGGGGTTTGCCTTTCAAAGGAACCTAGCATGTCGTTTTGAAACAGAGGCCAGTGCAAGAGGTGGTGCGAGAGGTTAAAAATGTTATAAACACACTCTTCTACTTTGCAGTATATATTTTAGTGTAGTGTTGAGCTGTGCGTGTGTGTGTGCATGCAGATTGTAGATGCTCCTGTGCTCGAATGTGTGCGGGGTACCAGATGTCTAGAGCCTCATTAACCCCTCAACCCTCAGGACATTTCTCTGTTTTTACCCACCATCTGCTTTTTAACTGCAGCCTGGACACCCAATCCACCCCACTAATACAGTTTGGGTTGGGCGTGGGGGCAGCGCTATAAATATGACTCGTATTAACAAAGCCCTCGTCCCGGTGTGTCTAACCCAAACATAAGGCCCTCCTTGCTGCCTGATAACGAGATGGCAGCATGCGGATGATGACAACCCGCTTAACAGACCCGCTCAGACGGGCTTCACCTCCTCCCCTCTCCTATGTGGCTCTGAAATTGCACGAGGTGTGCCATACATACTGTACCATGAAGGGTCAGCTGGTATGCAGTTAAGACAGGCTCAGGTTCTCTCTCTCTCTCTCTCTCTCTGGAATTTAGACTTTGAATTTCAACTGGTTCAAGGTGGTATATGTAAGAAATTTATGGAAAGTAATTATAAAACAGTCCTGATATGTCCCCAGAAATTAGATATGAATTGAAATACTGGTTCTACTGACATGACAATAGCAGTTAAAATATTCACATAAAACAGCCAATTTTCCACAATTTGTTTTTATGTTTTTTTTTTTTTTTTTTTGATAAATGCTAAACAGCATGTTGAATTTAATTGCAATACCAGTTTTGGACACAATTTTGCATATATCACCTCTTAGTACTGTAATTTATCATACCAGTTGTAAAAGTATGGGTCACTTGTTAGAATATGTATGTGGAAATATGTTTTAGTGATATTCTTGACACTAAATTAAATTTCCACGCAATACATTTTCAACTGCTCTACTTCACAAATTTGCTCAGACCTTGTCAGACTTGTGTGATTTGTCATTAGTGTTGTTGCAAATGTAAAGCCAGGGTTGACATTTCAGATAATTCTTCTTGATAAGGACTCTTCATAACCATGCTGTGTTTCTGTCCACAGGTGGTGGAGCTGGTATCCAGTGCCATTGGTGACCTGGTGCAGGGCATCTATTATGAGGGCTCCCACTCAGGCGAGGTAAGGAAACCAATGCAGCTCTCACAGTTGGCCACAAGGGGACCCTTAACCGCATTTGGCCTAATCAAGTCAGTCATGAGGCCTCTGGAACATTGAGCCATTGACCAGTCCGAGACCGATTCAATTGGCCACAGTTGAGGGTAGCTGGTGTTGCATGACGGTAAACATGCTGTTTCTCAGGGATCAGGTTACATATCCAGCTCCAGTCTCTGGCTGCAGGCCACCAACAGAACACACACACGAAAGTAAGGGATTCTTGAAAGATGTGTTTGAAAGATGCAAGGGCAACACTTCAAAAACAAAAGAACAGATTCCATCTGATCAATGAAGAAGTGTCACACGACCCCAGTATCTACTGTAAACATTCTGCGTGTGGATTGCGCAAGAGCTTTGGTTTGTTGTGATGATAATGTGGCTAACATTGCATGCATGCATAGCAGACGCACTGCAGTTTATATGAAATGTGACATGTTATTGGCCCGTTCATAATCCCAAATTGGACTCGCATGATCAGACGCACCGCAGGGCCAGAGCAGCTTTCCAGGATCGGCCCAAGTTGGGGGAGTTTGACGCAGGCTTGCGGCACCAGACGGTCAGGGCGAGGCCATTCACAACGGAGCAGAACCGAGGAGAACAGCATGGTCGGTCGGTCGGTCGGTCGGGGTAAATAATGAATGAAAGGGAGAAAGTTTAGTGCATGATGCAAACAGCCTGAATGTCTGGGTCTGGGCCGCGTTTCCTCCGGGATGCGACGGGAGAGTATTTCTGACGGAGGGGGGGCAGAGGGGCTCGGGTTTCACCTTGCCCCTTTTAGAGGAGAGGATTCCGAGCAGACACCGCATCGTTTTCTCCTTCCAAGCGCACTCAGATTTCATCCCCCCTCCTCCCGACCCCGCTGCTTTTTTTTTGTATTTTGTTTTTCTTGCTTATGTTTTTGAAGGTAGCAGGTATGAATGGATAGGAAATCTGGATACTTTTTTTGGTGATCATTTTGAAGTATTGGCTGGATCGTATCGAATCTATTTTTCCCCTCTCTACTTTGCGGTGCAGAGTTACTTATCAGATTCAGACATCTTCAGCCAAACCCTTGTGCTGGTGGAATGCATTTTCCCCCTTGAATGAATCCACTTAGTGAGTTCGCCCGTCTCTTAGTTTTTTACTGCAGTCATTCACTCTTGTTCCTCCTGCCCAGTCACAGGAATCCTGCATTGCTGACGTCTCTCTGGCCTCATGGGAGGACCAGACCTTTCTATCCCATGGTGCCTTGTTGGCGAAGAGCTGCCAAGCAGCCATGGAGTTGGCAAAGCACAACACGGACGCACAGATGCTGGCCTACCAGTACGGCAAGCACCTGTCCCTTGGCCACAAGGTATGCCAGCCAGGGCCTACGAAAACAAACTTGCACAGGAAAAACTTTCTTAGCCCCCCCGCATTGCTGACATCATTTAAGTAATTGATCATTTATTTAAACACTTATAAGTTCTTAAAGGGGTCCTTCCATCAAAAAACACTTTTAGTAGCTCTATTTACAATGTGGTGGGTCACAACAAGCAGTATATGCACGCAGCATTCCAAGACGTGAAATTCGACCCTCATGGTTTTACTGGTCATTGAAGGGTCGAGCTAACCAAAACGAGCGGACCAGAGCATGCTAAACCTATCTACGTCACTAGGTCGTAAGCCCCGCCCAGAGCCATGTATGGCAAGCCCACATCCCAAAGGATTGGTGGACAGAAGCTAGGTGAGAGAAAGACAGCGAATTTGCCCAATCAGTCGAATTTGCCCATAATGCCTTATTGACACGTCATGGATATTCACGAGGGACACCGGAAAAGCCAGTCGTTCAACCACTAGACCTGTTATAGAAAATTTACAGAATTACAGAAAATTTTTCACAGAAATGACGCACAATGCATTCAACCATAGTGGCGACACAGAAATATGAATAAAAATAACAATGGAAGTTCCCCTTTAAGGACCAGAGATTCATAGGCATAAGAACATAACCTTGTTCACACCCAACCCAGGCCCCTAAAAGAGCTTGCATCTGTGGCATCCATCTGTTCTTTGAGGCCCTTCAGCATCCTACTTCAGTCAAGAGTTAAGTTTTGAGCAGCGTACTGACACTGGCTGGTTAACTCTGTTTTTTCTGATTTTGGCAGTTGAACTCTGATCTGCAACCGTTTGTGAAGAGCAGCATAGCTGAGCCTCTTCCCTTCAGCCTGGACCTGGCGCCTGTGGTTTTCCACAGGCACATCGTGGGACAGGAGAAATGGCATCAACATCTGCAACAGGTAGCTCTTCCTCTCCATAAGGAGACTTCTTCAATGGCTCAGGGATTTCATGGCCAGTTGCAGTTTAGGACTAGGATGCCGGACCTTGAAAGATAAAATGAATGGTTTTCTGAAGGGGCTATTTCTTTAACTGATATTGTCATTCTTTGATGTATGATTTGAACAATGGCTCTAATGGTTTTCAGCACAGCACATTGTTTCTGCTGTTTGCTTTTGCAGCATCTCAGTGCACCTTCATTACGTAATCAATATTCACACCTGATAGCACGTTATTAAATGAGAAGAGTTAATTGACTTAAATTCATCTTCTTAACAAAGTTTTTTTTCTACCTCAGGCAAGAAGCATGGGGAGACCTATAGATTATTCTAAGGTAAGAGACTTATTCTGTTGTTTTACTAATCATTAATCTCAATATCATCCCCAAGCCCCAGTACCATTTACCATTGCCATTCAAGGTGTTCTTTTATAAAGTATCTCTCCTAAACTGTGACATCAGACACCTAAGTGAAAATTTAGATAACTCGCAAGGCAAGGTCCTATTAGTCATAATATAACTTAATACCAGTATGCAATATCTAAATCCAAACCTGAGAAGAAAACTTGTCTAAGTGCAAACACTCAGTGGACCTGGTGCCCCTTTACAACTTTTTGAGGTCTGTCCCACTCCTGGGGCAGGAGAGAGAGGTATGGGTCAGGGTACGGTTGCAGCCCGGGTGTGAGGGGCCAGGAGGGTGTCTGCTAGCTGTAACTGATAGCAAGTTTAGAAATTTGGTTTCCAAAGTCAGATGGAGAAGAAAGAAGGGGAGACAGATGAAGGGGCGGGGGGACAGGAAGAGTGAGAGAACAGGGGGATCTCGGGTCGCGTCTGAAACCAGATCGAGGGGTATAAAGTACCAGGGCCTATTTACGGAGGAGACAGAGCGACTCGGGGACGGTGGCATCGGTGGAGAATCTCCTTCACCAGGGGGCAGGGACGCGGCGCAAAGGAAACTGTGGTGACTGTGTGTGACAGCCATCAGTATGAACGCCGCACTACACTGTCAAATACATGAGAGATCAACCAATGGGCACCAACAAAACAGACGCAAACAGCTTCAAAGATACTACTGAAATTACAGAGCCCTGAAAATGTACCAAGATACAAAATACTTTTCAGTATTTCAGATGGAATGATATTACATTGACAGTTATCAATTTGGGCTCATTTTTTTTGTAAACTTTCGTTCTTCTGAGGGATTGTACATGTAAATGATCACCAGTTAGGTTAAAACTTTACAGACAGGGCAGCAAACACACTGGTCTACAACCTTTAGACAGCAACCTCTGTGCCACTCCTGTCCCCAAAGTGGACCTGTGCACTCCTGTCCCCAAAGTAGTCCTGAGTGAACATAGAAAGTGAAGCTCTCTGTCTGGTGTTTTTAAGACAAGACCCACAGGGGTTTTTCAGCACAGCTTGTCTTGCAAATCATTTTGGCCAAATGCCTCAAGCAAGTGTACTAACAGGCCAGACACTGAACCACAAGGGGAAGAGATTGAACGTTTAAATTTGTTCATGATTGTGGGCATAAAGAGAGTGTGTGTGTGTGTGTGGGTGGGGTGGGTGTCTTTAAATGTTCGTATTTTCCCACAAGTAATTTCTGAACACTGATATAAACAACATGAAATCACATAGGAATATCATAAATCAGTTGATGTCATCTTCATTTACAAAACCAAATATAAATGTGAAGTATTTATGAAGCCATGCTCCTCTTCCTTTACATTGGACAGCTCTGGTTAACGATCAAAACGGGAAATGGAGTGAGCCAGGCCATGGACCTTTGCAGTTACCACGGAAACAAAGCTTTGGAGGCCATCAAGTGCTTCCCTCCCTCTGAGCACGATCCGCTCTAGAGAATATCGCTTCTGCCATCACCAAGATCTGAATCTACAAAACGGTGAACACTGAAGAACATTACCTTAGCTGCTGCCACCTTTATCCCCCAATTCAGATCTACGACCTATGGCCTTTACATGAGCAGGTGTCTGTTAGACTGATGGATTTTTTTCGGAACCAGGTGTGACTTGAACAGAAAACAAAGCTGACATAATCAATGGCAGTCTGTGCAGACGAGTCTGATATGCAGACTACTCTAAACCACAGAAGAGACACTGTTTGGGGCTTCGTGCAGTGAAAACAGTCTTTCATTTCACGCTGTTGGTGCACATTGGGTTTGCTCACAATTGTTTGACTAACTGCATTTTAAATGTAAAAAGTTTTGAAATGACCATTTCTGATGTGTATAAAATGTTATCTTATTGCTTGTTTTCAGTTTATTTATTTGTCATCGCCACAACTCAGTCCTTGTCTGTGATGTCTCTCAAATCATCCTGTACTACTCTGTTTCCCTACAAGTAGCCGACAAAATCAGGGCAAAAGAAAGAAAAAAAAAAAGGTCAAACTGCTTCCCTTGGTCCTGCCACAGGCACACTTGAAGCTGTGCTGGCAGAAATTATTAATGAGGCCCACTCCCGTGACCTGAGCAAATGGACAGGAAATGCGGCAGTATTGATTGGGTCGTCGTGCGGGCTGGCGCCAGGGTGGTGGCCTGTGGTTTCCCAGGCGCTCTCCACGGAGGGACAACAAGGGTGTGAAGCTGGGGCCGAGGAGTGTCACCTAAACCAGCAAAGCCCCCCTTACAAACACACCAACCCCACCCACCCAAACGACTCCACCCCACTCTCTCATGCCCGTACACCACCTGAAGGACGTAGAGCTTCCCCTGGGAGAAAAGGGAGCAGTGCAGGGACTTGCTCATCGTCAGTCAGCCACATGTTCAAAACACTTAAATCGAAGCTTAAATGAATAAATAAGTAAACGTCAGCCTCCCCTGTAATACTGACTGTTCTTGACTGGCATCCTGGTGTGCCGATGCTTTCACTCAGGTACACAGTGCGGTGCGGCAAGCCTCTAGCCATCCATGAAATATTTATCTATGCCTGGAGCGTACATGGTGAAATTCAGAGGGAGAGTAAAAAGGAACAAAAGTAAGGAGAGAAAAAGTGCCAGTCAAAAACGCAGCAGGGTTTCCAGTTTGGTGGGTTGAATTTTTTTTTTTTTTTTGGCCCTTTTTGCATGGCAGTGAAGCAGTGAATGTAGTGTTTAGATGAAGCAGGCTAAGCAAACATTTTACCTTGTAATATGTAAGAGTGTAGGGAAATCTCTATGCTACCAGGTGATAAGTGCAGTACGTGTGACTAAGAAGTGGCTAATTAGTTAGCCGTTTTAAAGAGATTCAGTTTCCCTCACAGTATATCACAGGCAATATACATTTAAACATGATATTTGAGATTCATTTTGCAGAGGATTTAACTATATTACAATATGTAAATTTGCATACTAGACGGTGTGTATGTGTAGTGGAGCCAACAGACAGACAACACAGATCATGAGATGAAACCCACTGTGTTGTGCCTCTGAAACCTAACACCGTCTGGATTCGCCTGACAAGATGATTTTTGTGGTCTGTTGAAACACAGCTACTCCTCTGTCACTTGACTGGGTTTTATTTAAACCACTTGCACAGAACAGCAGCTCCACCCTATCCCAGTACGGTGTCACTGCAGCAGGGCACTATAGACAAGGCCAGCAGAGGTCTCTCCCAGCAAAGTCCATGCAGTCTCCATGCGGTGATGACTGCACTAAGGTACTTACCAAAGACAGAAAAACTCATGGATTTACGTAACATTTCAGTTTATGAAAATACAAGTTGATAACATTAAAAACAAAAAAATCTCTCTTGCTATGCAAGATGCTTTTGTCAGTGTTTGTGGTTAAACGGAAGGAAGAAATTGTATGGTTTATACATCCAAATTTTGGTTTTCTCAGAGAACTTGACAGGATACGGAGAATGTTTAGAGAATGTTTTCTATCCTTAAGTGTTCTCCTGGGAGAACACTGGTAGGCGGTAAGACAAGGGTTATCTTAATATATAAAATCTCTTAGCCAAGCAGACGCTTTGTTTTCTGGCCAGACAGGAATGAGTCCAGTTTATTGATCTTTAATGAGCGACGCTTAACGAGCAAAAAGAAATGACATCCCACTCTCCAGAAATTCTGTCCCTATGCTGCATGTCTTGACATACTTGCGCAAATCTCTACGCTTGAGTGCGTGATGGATATGACTACCGTGATGCTCTGCACTCGAGACAGCCCCATTACCCAAGTAATGACTGATTACCTGATTCCTTGATCCCGCCACACACATGCATATCACCAGGAGCTTTTATTCCCAACCTAATAGCGTACAGACGTTTCTGTGGGAGGTCATGGTGCATTGGTCTAGCAATGAGCAAAGAGTGCTAATGGTGTCTGGACATGGCAGAGGCTAGATGTTGATAAAACTCAACCAGGTGTGGGCAATTTTTCCCCCCATTAGCCTTAAGAGTCAGTTTCAGTGTTACACATAAGCTGAAACAGTGAACAAAACTTAACATTTTTTCTTTTGGAACACAACTACACATTTGATGCACTCTTCACAGAAATAGACATAACGTAGGCCTAAAAAAGAGCTTCTTTAAGCCACCCTCACATTAAATGCATTACATTTTACACTAAGCACAATCATTCTTTCTGTGGTACAGCAATGAATCCCTTAAACGAAACATTCATAGTCAAATTATCTGGCTTAGTCTTGCACTCCTTCTGGTTAGAAATGTATTAACATATGTCAGAAAAAAACTTTAATTTTGATTTTTTTTTTAACAAATTTGAAATCTCTCAAAACCCTGTTAATGTTTTTAAAAGACAGTAAAAATATTGCACATATGGATTATTACGTTCAGGGTTTCTTGTCCAAAATTCAAGGCTGTTGTAGACATGTCTAAAAACAAAACCAAAGCTAGATAGCTACTTATATCAGTGCCAAACCAGCATATACTTGTGGGGATCTCCCTAGTGACAATGTTGTAAGTGCACATTGGCTTAATGACTCATATGTGTTTGTAATTGCGATTCTGACCAAAACAGACCTATGAGGCATCAGTAACAATTATAGTTGACTGATGTATGTTGTAGGGCTGTTTCACCCATTGCCTGTGGGATGCCTAGTATAACTGATTTTCTTTTTACAGAAAGAGTGCTGTGCTACAAAACACATTCATTTACATTAAACCATGACGCATAATGATGCCTTTTGTCCGCAATAAAATGCAAAAGTATATAGAAATATATATGAAAGAACTTTACAAAGAATTAAATTAGCCTTTGCAGAAGTAAACTATATGCATTCTCTAAATTACGTTATGTTAAATGTAGAGACCTTTCATGCATATTGCAGCAAGATAGCCTTCGGAAATAATTTAGTTTGCATTTTGTAGCTACAAAACTGAAAGTTCAAGCACTATGTTATTAGACAGAATGCATTCTGTGATTTCACAACAAGGAGAACTATTATTTATTTCTGCATGTCATACTCCATAATCTAATCTATGAATGAATCTAATGTTGTATTGTTATAAAAAAGTAACCTCTACAGACGTTCTGGCAGTCTTTCTATACTGGACCACACTCTTGTTAATGTCAGTATATTAATTATGTGGGCTGAATTGATGAAATTAGTTTATTTTGTCCACAAAATCAACAGTACATCAATGTACAAAATAAATTATAAATCCCGTTTTTTTATGTGAATAACTGTGCTTTTATTTTTGAACTGACAATGTTAATGTATTAGGTTGTTTAAATGTTTTGTTTTGTCCGTGAAGAGACAGTAGGGTGTCACCTCATTTTATAATTAATAAATGCATTTTGTATCACATGAATTGCCTACAAAACTGGTAGGTTACACTTGCCGCTGCTTGTATCTGGGCTGCTCTGTGGTGCACACTGTGTGGCATGTCGGCAGGTACAGTGGAGCAGAGTGGGTGGGAGGTGGGGTCAAAAGGGTTGTCTAGTATAGTTATGCCCATGTTGCCAACACAGAATGTTTGCAGGCCCATAGTGTTAACGGATTATTGATTAAATCAGTTTTGCCATGCAGGATATGCTGCAAAAGGTATTAAGAAGCATATGGCAAATATATGTTGCAATGATTTGCAACAGGCAAAGTTTTTCACTGCAGAAGTTGGGTTAATGACATTTTTGTGCAGCAATGCATTCAGCTTCAGCTTCACCCACTGTAACCCACAGCTGTGCGGAAATGACACAGCAGGCCAGTACCGTCACGTCACGCGAGAGGGCACCAGCAGGAAAAAAACACGGCGGTGATCGAGAAACACGGACAACAGTTACCCGTGGACAAAACCACAGGGATAATCGCAGCGGACATGTTTAACACGCCTTAAACTATTGCAGAACGCTGCAGAGAACCACAGAGGTAAGTTTGTAAACTGTACGTAGGTATGTTTAAAACGTAAGAGTCGTAAAGGGATAAATCCGTCGCTGAATGTTTTTCTTGCCGCGTCACGCAATAAGAATTCCTCACTTTAAAGAAATAGCCACGAGAAATTGGTGTTGGACACGAAATTGCCGTTTGTGGGTGAATGCACTATCAAGCAATAAGCAAAGCTTTATTTGTGCGTGTTCGTGCATAAAGTAATGTACAGAGAGCTACATCTGTCTCAGGTTGTAACGATTCGTGGGTTTGTGGTGTAAGAATGAGGAAGTGGAGTGGACAGGAGTCCGAGAGGCGCGTGTGCAAGACAGAGTTACAGCGCCGCCCCTGTGCACCCGGCGACACCCCGACCTGTATACACAGATAAACAACATAAACAAATCCAACTTCTCACGGACAAGATATGGCGCGACTTGAACCTGATATGTCAACGCGTGACATTCTGTAGTTTGGGTTAACTGGCATGTTTTACACGTAGTATGCCACATTTAACTTTGACGGTGTTCGTGCAAGAGCACGGGAAGTGTTGTTGTTTACGAATAAACATAGACGAAGGTACAGCATATCTGGAAATGTCAAATATGTGTTACCTTGTTGTTTTTAAGTAATTCAGTGTATAATCACATAACAAGCTATTCTGTAAAATAGAGGGCAGTGGTTAAACTTGTTATGTAAGTCAAACTTACATAATCAGTGTACATTTCTTTAGTTTTAATAACAAACCAAGAGGTGGTACAGAAATAGTATTAACGGCCTCTTATTAAGTAGATGAAGGCTATATTAGTATAGCTTAATATAGCTACATTTTTATGACTTTGGTGCTTCACACTGAGTTGGCTACCATCACTGTGGTATACAACATGCTGTATAACTCCTGTGTCAAAAACTTGCAAGACAGTATTGCCTTTTGCACTAACATTACCAGCAAACATTGTAGGCTTAACCAACAATTTTGTTTTAAATGTGTTTTAAATTGTGTTATCAGGATATGAATGTCACCAAGCATGAAGAAAATGCCGCGAGAGACATGCTTGAGATAGGTAAAACTGAGCCTCTGTGTGCCTTTTTTTTCAATACTTCTCACCACCTTCATTAACTTTGTATAAATGTCATCATATGCCAATTTCATAAACATGTTTAAGTTCAGTACAGCCCTGATTGTGCATTGTTAGACAATGAATGTCTTATTGTTTCAGGAGGAAAACCATCAAAAGAAATTAAGAAAGAGGAAGATTCGGAAGTACTGCAAGGCTGTCATGAGACTTCAGAAGTGGCTGTGGGAAAGTCCCCGGGAGCTGCCATTGATGGCACTACTAAATCCACTGAATCACAGCAAGGCTCAGAGGATATGAGTATCATTGTAGACCAACCTATCAGCAGAAAGAGGCTCAAACTTACTAGTGAGGTAAGTAAATAGATTATCAATTGTAACTATGACCTTAATAATCTTGTTCAAGCAACAAAAGGATAATCCATATAATACTAAAATAAGAAAACGAAAATAAGATCTACCTAAAAGTGTCTTATTTGTCTAAATTTTACACATTCTTTACACAGTACATATTTTCACTGAATAGTTTATAGGATTGTTTTTGCTTTGACAATGGCGTATCTATGTTTTGTCTTGTCCTCTGTAGGTTGGGGAACATGTGCAAGAGAAGGGGTGTGAAGAATCCACAAGGTCACGCCTTCATAGCCTTGCTGACAAGGATGCTACCCAGAGAAGACCATCTCCTCCTACCGAAAGCCTCTGTACAGCATCTCCCATCGCATTACAGAAAAGAAGGCTGCATCAAATCTGGACCAGCATGGACAGCAAGAAGCAGGGGTTCGGTTGAACAACATCCTGTTCCCTAAGCTGTGCAGTTCGGGGCAGAATAACCGATGTGAGCCAAGTCTCAATCAAGGGGGTTCAGCTACTGCATCCCCAGCGGAACCAAACCTCTACCCTTTGATTGAGAAAATGTTTTTCATTCTCAACACTCTGAACTCTAGCATGACTCAACTGCACAGCAAAGTGGACTTGCTGTCTCTTGAGGTTACGCGCATTAAAAAACAAATCAAGCCTTCAGAAATGGCGATGGAGTTCCAGCCCCCACCAGAATATCAGCTAACAAGTGATGAGCTTGCTCAGCTAATGGAGCAGACATCCACTGCCGGGGAGCTTGGATGCAGGCTGCTGGTCCAGCTGTTTCCTGAGCTGTTTACAGCCAAGGATTGCATTCATGGCTGCAGTGCCTGTGGCATTGCGGGCAAACGGACTCTCGACTCCCTTCACCTTCAGCTTATACGCAATTACGTGGAAGTCTGCTACCCGCTGGTGAAAAACAGTAATATTTGGCAGAGCGAGTGCCTGATACAAATTAATGACTTTTTTAATCATTTCTGGGCCCAAAAGGACATGGAAAACGGCCAGCCTCATGGCAAACAAACTCCAGTTGCCCTTAGTTTTGAGATGGACCAGAGTCAGCCCTGCCATTTCATCAATGAGGATGGGCAGGATGAGAGACTTTCGTTAGAATCCGGTGACAACAGCAATGGCCACCTGAACGTGTCATCAGATCTCATATTGGATTCCCAGGAAGTGGTGGAGGATCTTGACGATCTCTCTTCACCTGATGACTTTGTCATTTTCTTGTTAAATAGACTTTTCCCAGAAATCTTTGAGGAGGGCAAATTGCCTGAGGGCTACAGTGGCTGTAGCAGTATAGGAAAGCTATTACTAGACTCTGATAGACTAGAGATCATTCGTAAGTATATGGAAACTAATTTTCCTGATATCCCTGAAGACACATGGCTACAGATCTGTATTCAGCGCATGGAAGAAGCACTGGAGGCAATTCCAGGAAATGGAAATGACCTGGACAACATGCAAGATGAAAGCTTTGATGCAAATCTTCCAGATGATGTTTCAATTGTTAAAATCAGTGACTTTTGTGATTATGATCGTCCAAACCGCAAGACTAAAAAATCATGGTTGGCTCCCATCAATTTTGACACCCTTGAGGTTCCTGCACCCGATTTTGATGTTTTACAGGAGTATCTTCTCACAAAAGAGCAGCTGAAGAATAACTACGACTGTAGCTTGTCCATTGGGAATTTTGCTTCCCGCCTGCTTGTCCTGATGTTTCCAGAGTTGTTCACATATGAAAATGCACGAAAGCATTACAACTGTAGTGGTACGTTAGGCAAGAAACAGCTTGATCCAGTTAGGATCAGATTGATCCGTCATTACGTTCAGCTGTTGTACCCCCGGGCCAAGAATGATCGAGTGTGGACCCTAGAGTTTGTGGACAAGTTAGACGAACGGTGCAGGCGGAGAGACACGGAGCAGCGCCGCTCCTACCAACAGCAACGTAAAGTTTATGTTCCAAAGTCAGAGCAAGACTTTGTAACTGCCAGCCAAATAAGCCAACTGACCTCTGATCGCCTGAAGGAGGACTATGAAATGCCACCCCTTCCGCCTGAAAAAAGTAGCAAAGACTTTTGCAAAATCCCCCTGGAGGAGCTCACCGTGCCTCCTCCAGACTTTCCTGTGCCTTCTGTGTACCTGCTCTCAGACTCTGAAGTGAGGGAGATTGTCCAGCAGAGTCTTTCAGTAGGGAACTTTGCTGCCCGCCTGCTGGTGCGTCTCTTCCCAGAGCTCTTTACCCAGGAGAACCTGCGGCTTCAGTACAATCACTCCGGCGCCTGCAACAAAAAGCAGCTGGACCCAGTCCGTCTGCGCTTAATTCGCCATTATGTAGAGGCTGTATACCCAGTGGACAAGATGGAGGAGGTGTGGCACTATGAGTGCGTGCCGAGCATTGATGAACGTTGTAGGCGGCCAAATCGGAAAAAGTGTGACATTCTGAAGAAGGCCAAGAGATCAAGCACTGTGTCATACTCCTAACACCTCTCTACAATGTGTTGTTTTTGTATTTCTCACAAACATGTATTATTTGCACAAGTACCTAAGCTGAAGAGTATAGTTAAACTTTTACAAAATGTCCATGGCGAGGACCAAGTATGTATAATGAGGCCAAGCTGATGGTCCGTCCTCTTACAGGATGTATTGTAAAATGTAGCTGCCGCACCAGACAGTATAGCTTGATACTGGGGCTTGAAATTAACCTTCTGACTTGCCTGTTACTGTGGCTGGTTTAGAGTCACGTAACAATTTATATGTAAATGAAGTAGAGGACTAGCTTGTCATGTTTCATCTTCAAGAAAAAAGTTAGCAGCAGGTTCACCCAAAGTAGTTGGCCAGGTAGTGAATTCCGAGTCACTGCCAGCTCTTTGTAGTATTGGTAAGCAGATGTTAATTTCAAGCCCTGTTTATAATTCAGATCACTATCATTTGGTAGTGAGAGGATAGTACCTATTTAAACGCCAAAATATTAATGTTGTATTTCTAATTTCTAATATGTTGATAAGCTAATGTAGCCTTAACACAGGAAACATAACAATGATAACATTAACACTAATGCAGCAACATAGGTCACATACAAGGTTTTAAAAGCTGGCAACAAATAGATTTCTTAGATGTAGCAGCGTTCCAGTACGTGTCTTTTGTAACAAAGATGTTATGTTCTAAAATGGTAAATGGTCCCTTAAATCTGTATTTAACTATTGCAACAGGTGGTCACTCTATTTTTAAACAAATAAGCAGCATTATAATGTAAAATTAAAGATGTTATTTTATTCCATCTTCTCCAGAAAGATTTATTTCAATATGAATATCTCTCCTTTCACTAAAAAGCTATTTGTGTTATGACAATCAAAAAAAAAAAAAACCTTGTTTTATTGTGCCATAGATAAGGGATTACATTCTGAAATTCCGATTACATTACAATAACCTTTTGGAGAACAGTTGAGTATCATTGCAAAGATGTTAAAGGGGAACTTCCATCGTTATTTTTATTCATATTTCTGTGTCGCCACTATGGTTGAATGCATTGTGCGTCATTTCTGTGAAAAATTATGTCCTAGATCTCTTGTTTGACGCTGTTTTCTGTAAGCTATAACTGGTCTGGTTGAACGACTGTTTTTTCCGGTGTCCCTCGTGAATATCCATGACATGTCAATAAGGCACCTCTGATTGGGCAAATTCGCTGTCTTTCGCTCACCTAGCTTCTGTCCACCAATCCTTTGGGATGTGGACCTAGTGACGTAGATAGGTTTAGCATGCTCTGATCTGCTCGTTTTGGTTAGCTCGACCCTTCAATGACCAGTAAAACCATGAGGGTCGAATTTCACGTCTTTGAATGCTGCGTGCATATACTGCTTGTTGTGACCCACCACACTGTAAATAGAGCTACTAAAAGTGTTTTTTGACGGAAGGACCCCTTTAAGCGTTAAGAGTTGTATGCTACATAACCCCTTTAAAACTGGCTTGGTCAGATTCATACATCTGGATCAAAGCTAAAACTTTTAGTTGCACATTTTTTTAAACAGCTCTGCTTTCAACAGCCTTCACTCTTGATGTAAATACACTAGAATCATTACTTACATTTCTGAAGTTTTCTTTTATTGTGGTTAAGTGCTCAGCAGTCATGACAATGCCACAGCAGCAACCATGCTGAATAATCATGATTATGTAAATCTGCCTACAAATCAGACAGCTTCAACCCAAACCAAGTACCCACAAACAAAGTGATGAAATGCAACAATCTGACTTATGTAATATGAAAAAAAAAACATTTTGAAAGAAAAGAGACACTCAAAAGTCACCATGCAGGTCGTTGGTGTATTTTTTGGTACAACTTTGACCTGTCAGTTTTGTGTAATGTGATAAAAAGAGCTTTCAAATGTGAAATCCCCAAAACACGAGCCTTTTGGTAAAAAACAGAAACATACAAAAAAAGTACTTCATAAGGGTGTTTGACACAGCTACCAGAGAAGCGTAAGCTTCCATTAAAACCTCTTTCACACTGCACAATCACACAAGTTCTTAATCCAGTTAGATTTTCAGGAAATCGTATCATTCCTTGTAAACATCTTTGGTAGGTAGCTGGAGATTTTTCCACGTTCTCAAGATGACTTTATATTTCTCAGAATCTTTTGTTTCTCCTATGACTTTTTTGAAGATGACTCTCCTAAGGTTGACAGAGTCCATTTCTTTGTCCTCACTCAGTATTAAGTCCAAAGTATCTCCTACTTTGACCTGTGGGAGAAAGCTGTGATGAGTAAAGTTTTTCTGCAAAGAAGGATTAAAGCGTAAAACTTATATCATCTTCTCTCAATCTTCATTGTAATGATTATAGATAAGTAAATAAACCATACTTCACACAAATTCTTATTACAGAGGAACCAGAGATTAAAAAGTGCAGTCATTACTACAAAGGTGAGGTCCTAATGTACACCAGTGCGATTACAATAGGAAGAAATTCTACAGTGACATACTGTTTTGCTCTTTTTGATTAGTTTCAGTCCATTTAATCGCAGCTTGCTTCCATAGAAGGCATCCTCTACTTTGCTGAAAGGGAACAAAATAATCTGATGCGTTACATGTTTTCTCAACATTTCTACAAGGCACAGTGTAGGGTGGTTGGAATTAATAACAATGCAGTACGCAGAGAATACACACATACACACTTTTAATCACCTTCAAAATCACTTACTTCCTTGCCATGTCCAGGCCAGATTTCAATATGAGGTCATAGCGAAAGGACTGCACATGCCTCTCTGTATCTTTGTAGTCTTTTGGTAGCCCTGGATCATCCTGAAGTTCGTCTTCATAATCACTATCACCATCCTCGTCATCCTCCTCCTCTTCCTTCTGCTCTTGCACTCTTTTTTGGTTACTTCTCTTTCTAGTGCTCTTGTACCTTGCTTGGTGTATGGACCAACATGAGGGAGAATCTCTTACTGCTGGAAAAGCTTGTGTCCTTAGCGTCATGGGGCCGACGGACCCCCAGAGTTGACGTGCATGTAATGTCCGGGGACACCATGAGCTCCACACCGGTCCGTGGCCCGTGGAAAACAGCTGAACGGAATTCAGGCGCCCCAGCTGTCTCAGAGTCAATGCGGGCAACAAGCTTTGCATTGTGTCGCCGCAAGCTATCGTCGAAGACATACAAGGTTTAGATAAGCAAAAAAACGAATGGAGTTGAAAGAAGTCCGTTTCAACGGTGTGACAGGCGTAACGTCATGAATGCAGTGCTAAAAGAGACAACGCTCGTTTAACTTCATTCTAAATAGTACACATTCTGTCACCCTGCCAGTGGAGTTTGTCATTCTGTAGTGTTAAAGTTATTATGCAATCTATAGGGAAGGCAATAACCTTATAAGGGAAGAGAAAATACAAACTAACCTAACTGTTGCATAGCACAAAACATTAGCAAACCTCTTCAGCTAACAGTTTCTTGCTTTAGTATATCCGCGATGAAAAATGATCTGCAGCTGCGACTCTTCGTCATACCTCTGAAACCGCTCAAAAGTCTACATTTAAAGCTATGGACTGCGTAATGGAACCAAATATTAGCCTACCTAATTTTGTGTGGACCTGGAAGCACCTTGTCGTCTCGCCTTTGCTCCTTCACCTTCTTGTCATTAACAACAACACAAGCAAGAGTGCTTCTCCTTACAAATAGATTGACACTTTAGGGATTTCGCCCTCTATTGTCTGGAAGTATGTACTACTTCTATAACTGCCGCCGGGGGCGCCGTTGCAATAACTTTGCCTTTTTTATTTTTTAGCTTAATTGACTTAATTGATGAAAAGAGTGGGGGCAGGGGAGGGCAGAATCACCGTCATCAAACCACCAAATACTTAAACATTTGATCTTGACAGTCCGAACATCTTGTCATATCCTTTTCTGTGCACGGGAGGGGAAAAATGCATAAGAAGTGCATTCGGCACTGTGATTCTCAAACCGGATTGGCTAATCGTTTCACGTGCCCCCGACTAACGGCCTTAAATTTGCACCCTCTATCAGTTTCTTTTCATTTGCTTTCCGGTTGAAACTAAGCTGTTAAACCTACGCTATAATAATGTTAAGCGTGTGGGGCTGCCTAGTTTATTTATTTGTAATTGTATTACTTGGAGTGGAGGGGACATACAGACTTTATGGATATCATCCACAACAGATGCATGCGGACAGACCGTATGCGCGAGCCTTCAGACAGAATTTGTTACACAACGTGCAAGCGCAACAGGCTACCGTCAATGCTGGAGGTATGATTGCTCTTTGGATTCTTATTTTATTATTTGGTTTATCACTTGTCATTATTTATGAATAACTTCTGTAAGCTCCTGTCATTACATGCAATTGTTATGACAGGTGCAGGCTTACAGGCTTCCATTGCATAACCTATAGGTCTATTATCTAGGAGTTAAGATTCTTTTACATTGGCTATCTAAAAAGCCTACACTAAAAGTTTGATTACACAGATTTTGTAAAATTATGCCAAGGGGTTTATTCGAAAATTTGAAGGTTCAGTCAGCTTATGTTCAGTTGAAAACAATTAAATGTGAAAATAACAACATTTATGCTAAGAAATTCATTTCATTTGCAAAGTCTTTAACTGCTGTTGATGGTCAAATTTACCTCAGTGGGGCTTTTCCTAACAAAGTGTGCAGGATCATTTCATCCCTTGTTGTTTCATCACTCTAAAAGTTCCAGCTTTACAACCATTATGCCAGCACATCCTTTTCCAACTGCTATAGATAAACCCTTCCTCTTATTCATGTAACATAAACCCCATCTTCGGTCAGCAGATGAAATACCCATTTCTCTACCAACTCTGCTCTTTATTCCATTCACCTGATGGTGGCCCACAGCACATGGCAATAACTATAGGTTTAATGGCTACCATCATTACCACAAGCCTGCGCAGATGTGGCCCCAACTTGCGTACCGCCAGCCCCAAGTTTCTCCTCCAGCCCCCATTAAGCCGGTCAATGTCCTAAGCAGCCCAGCCTCTCCCACCAACTGGGCTACCACAGCAGGTAGACGATTCATTAGTCAACCCTGGCTTTCCTGTCTCTCTGCTCATTTTCATGTGCTGTTGCATCCATCTTAAACGCTTCTATTTTTCTTCTTACTTTTTCTTTTACAGGTGATTTCACTAACTCTGCCTCATGGACAACTAATCTGTTTATGCAATGGACACTTTTATTACTAATTAATCTGTCATGCAAATACCCTATTGTTTGGCTACTAGTTTTATCACCTCAGCACTGCAGGGATAAATAGAATTGTGCTGTTATAAAATGTGTTGATTGGTCCTCAGTTGAAATCATTTTCCATTTCAGAATAAACCAAATGACAATGCTTGTCTGGTGATATGCACAAATCTTAGCTCTTTATGCAACAGACAGACACAAAGACTACCTCAGCAGGTTTTTTTCTTTGTTAGTAGTATTATAATTTTTTTTGTCATGATATTGATAATCATCACTGATTTAGTTCTTCATAGGTCTTTGATTCAACTGTCAATATCTGGCTGAGCAAATCATTTTAAAATGTATTTATTATTTTTGCTAATTGTTCACATTTCTATTTTCCCTTTGTTCCTTGTAGCACCCAAGGAGGTGTGCAAAAGTCGCCCTCTTGACCTAGTCTTCATCGTAGACAGCTCTCGCAGTGTGCGCCCCGCTGAGTTTGAGAAGGTAAAGGTCTTACTCT
Source organism: Setipinna tenuifilis (assembly GCA_030347295.1). NCBI lineage: Eukaryota > Metazoa > Chordata > Actinopteri > Clupeiformes > Engraulidae > Setipinna > Setipinna tenuifilis. The sequence goes on along the minus strand of CM059278.1, from coordinate 15,202,576 downwards.
CGGATGTGGTGGACACGCTAGAGATCGGCCCTGATGCCTCACGGGTGGCGGTAGTCAATTATGCCAGCACTGTAAAAATTGAATTCATGCTAAACACTTACTTCAGCAAAGGTGAGATGAAAGAGGCACTGTCCCAGATTGATCCACTTGCCACGGGCACGATGACTGGCTTAGCTATCAAGGCGGCCATGGACGAGGCCTTTACGGAAGAGTCCGGGGCCCGGCCTATCTCAAAAAACATTGCCAAGGTGTGCATCATTCTCACTGACGGGCGGCCCCAGGACCAAGTAGAGGAGGTGTCAGCCTCAGCCCGTGGTGTTGGAATTGAGATCTACGCGGTGGGCGTGGACAAAGCGGACATGGCGTCTCTGCGACTCATGGCCAGTCAGCCTCTTGATGAGCACGTCTTCTATGTGGAGTCCTTTGGAGTCATTGAGAAACTCACCTCCAAGTTCCGGGAAACACTGTGTGGTAAGATTATTATGTAGGACTACCTGTCCTTAGTTCCTAGCTGCATTGTTTTCCAAGCATATGGGGTTTATTGTGGACCATTTAATCTATCCAAAACCTGAATTTAAAACATTGTTTTACATTGTACATCGTACATTGTGTCCATTAATTCACTAAAAAACACAATTCAAAACTGTAACCTTTGTGATTACTAATCTCTCCTGATCACCAATGCTAGATTCTAATTTTTTCCAGGCTTGGACCGCTGTGCCCTGGGACATGACTGCCAACACATTTGTATCAGCAAGAATGTCTCATACACCTGCAAGTGTCGAGAGGGATACATCCTGAATGCAGACAAGAAAACATGTTCACGTAAGGTTAATCTATACGACACACCTCCAAAAATCTTGACTTATTACTTACACATATAAAGTTTGGATGGACTTATGACATGATGTTTACATATAGCCTTGTTTGAACCATTACTATTTCATCAGTTAATATGATCAATACAGTAACTAAAGAATTTGCATTACAGTGTTTTATATTAATTACATAGTTGCTAATGTTCTAGCTGTGGTGTTTGACTCTCACCTGGAGTCAACTCGAAATGATGTTATTCCATGTTAATTTTTAGTTACATTTTGGTTAAAATCTGTCGAGGGTCATGGCTGTGATGTCTGATGTGGTGTACTGTTTCACCTTCTATTAAGCTGTGGTGGGTTCATGTAGTGGGATTTTTGAAACACAAACACTGGTTGTATATGACCCTGCTTAGGTCTAGGAACTGAGGAGAACAACTGTGTTCCTGGAGAGCCATGCCCACCTACGTGTGTGTTAGTGGACGGCTCACTGAAGTGCTCATGTCCAGAGGGATATGCCTTGAGTGACGACAGTGAAACATGCTTACGTAAGAGCCCTCTATCATGACCGATAGAGAAGGCCAGAGAGTACAACCAGATGTTAAGTTCTAGAAAACTTAACATCAGCATGTTCTCAAAGGTTGCAATCAATTCTGTTTTTGTTAGAAATGGTTTTGTGACGCCTTCTCACTTAATTGTTCTAAAAAAGTGGTACTAACTAACTTACACTAACTATTCAGATATTTAGCAGTCAGACATTTTGACTTTTTACTGAGCACAAATGAGCCAGTGCCTCTAGGGTGGATTAAGTATGCAACTTGCTTTTGTTGTTTCTTTCTTGTGCTTTGCCAAAAAAGATACCAATTACATTATTTCTGTTGCAAATCGTCAGACAACATTTGTTGTATCTGCAGATATGCCTATACAGGGCCTTAGTCATTGACAGCTGGAAAGCATATGAACGGAGACCTGTATCTAGTATTTAGTTATGTTCATTTAATTCAGTCAAATTGGTGAGATGTGTTTTCCTTTAAAAACACTAGTTGTGTGGCTGCTTGTTTATCTGTAGCAATGGAGCAGAACGCCTGTGTTCCTGGAGAGCCATGCCCACCTACATGTGTGTTAGTGGACGGCTCACTGAAGTGCTCATGTCCAGAGGGATATGCCTTGAGTGACGACAGTGAAACATGCTTACGTAAGAGCCCTCTATCATGACTGATAGAGAAGGCATCTACATCTGCTCACGAAAGCTTAAGTAACCAAAATATAGATGCATGCGTTTAAAATTTCTAAAGTGGATCATGCTGGGTATGGATCAGCATACCATCATGTCTCAGATTAATGTTACTAATGACATACTCATTAAAAGCATCTCATCAAGATGCCGACTTATGTCTAACAGTAGCGGCATCAATGTCTTTACATTATGTGACATTTAGTTTGCTTAGATCCTTCAAGAGAAGGTTGCACTGCATTGTAAGTGGTTAACATGGAAAACATTATAAAAGAAGATGTCATTACAAGCCATACCAGACATACCATTCTTTTTCATTAACGTACAGTTGGTTACTATGAGTAATATCCCATAACCAGTTAAGCTTTTGTAGAGCCCATTGCCCATTGGAGAGTCTGTGGAATTCTTACCCTGTATGGAGCTGTGGAGCTCAAGTTGTATTTGGTCATTACTGTGATTATATTATCTCTTAATTATAGTAAACATGAAATGAAATCCATGTAAAAGTTGCATGTGTCTGTGCTGTTATAGTGTGTTCTTGTTTGTTTCCAGCAATGGATGATGCTTGTAAGCCTGGGCAGCCTTGCCTGCCTGCATGTGCAACTATTGATGGGTCAATCAAGTGTGCATGTCCTGCAGAATATGCATTGAGTGATGACAGCTAAACATGGATATGTAAGACCCCTCTATCATGGTGGATAGAGAGGGTAGCACAATGAGAATAAATGTTCAATTTTAAATAGCCCAACATCTTCACATACTGTAGACCCTGCAATGACTAATCAAAAACTTGCATTACATAATTATGAAATACGGTTCTTAAGAAGCAACAACAGCTTTTAATACATAATCAAGATTATCTGACAAAAAACTGCTAGCCATAAGAATGTTTGAAGCTGCACTCAATTCGATCATTTGACATGCACAGGGATTAACATAGTTTGATGCCCATTCTCTACTTTTGGTAAAAGCATTTACCAAGTTGGTGAAATGCTTTTCCATGCAGCTTTTTTTTTTGTCATCCCGCCTGTTTGCAGCGATGGAGAACAACACCTGTGTTCCTGGACAGCCATGTCCGCCTTTATGTGTGACTGTCAATGGCTCACTAAAGTGCACATGTCCAGACGGATACACCTTGAGTGATGACGACACATGCTCACGTGAGAGTCTTCTCTTTTGTGGAATTCAATAGGGATGGCTTTGCAAGTGTCAGTGCAAATTGACGTTAGGCCTAGAAAGTAACCTGTAGTCTTGGAAGGAAATGCTATTACAAATGTAGTCACCACCAGATGTGGATATCTACATTTGTTGAGGAAAGCAGGTTTGCTAAAAAAAAAGGTATACATATTTGTCACTCTGTGTACTTGCTACTGTACATTGCATCATTTCAATATCATCTTAACTGATAACAGGATAATTTAAATAACAACTTGCTTACAAAAATTCCGATAGATCAATTTTTTTATTGTATATCAGCATGTATTCTGGGAAAAGATGTTATCTGTGGGTATAGCTCACCTTTTGAGCACTACAAACAGTCAGAGCACATATTCAGTTGTAGTGTCATCAGCCTGTCAGTGTAGTTTATGGCCTAACTGTAGCAGCATCCAATCAGTTGATGGAATTATATGTCATGCAGTCCTGGTTATCCACAGCAATGGAGCAGAATGCCTGTGTTCCTGGAGAGCCATGCCCAGCTACGTGTGTGTTAGTGGACGGCTCACTGAAGTGCTCATGTCCAGAGGGATATGCCTTGAGTGACGACAGTCAAACATGCTTACGTAAGAGCCCTCTATCATGACCGATAGAGAAGCCATCACCATGCAAATAGATGTTCAGTTTAAAGAGCAGCATCTGCATGTGTGATTTGCAAAAACTAACAGGAAAAAGTTGTACATTGTGGGCCAAAAGTTTTCATACATATGTTTTTTTTAAATGTTCTTTATGGCCCACCATATATTGGTAGTTTATGAACAAGTAAACTTTGGAAGCAACAGCTGTCAAGACATGAGACATGTTATTCAAAGACTAGCTGAAAACTTCTATTCTTCGAAACAACAATTTTGACCTGCCCGCATATAAAACATTTGAAATGCACTAGAACCACTGTCATTCAACACTCTTGTGTACTTGTGGTAAAAGCATTCACCGAGCTGGTGCAGTGCGTTTCCATGCAGCTATTTCTTTGTCATCCTGCCTGTTTGCAGCGATGGAGAACAACACCTGTGTTCCTGGACAGCCATGTCCGCCTTTATGTGTGACTGTCAATGGCTCACTAAAGTGCACATGTCCAGACGGATACAGCTTGAGTGATGACAACACATGCTCACGTAAGAGACTCTTTTGTGGAATTAAATAGGGATGGCTTTGCAAGTGGCAGTGCAAAAAAATTATGCCTAGAAAGTAACATTCCTATGGCTATACATGTTTTACCTGTAGTCTGCTTGGAAGCAAATGCTATTACAGATGTAGTCACCACCACATGTGGTCACCTGGATTTGATGAGCAAGGCAGGTTTGCTAACCTAGACTTGTTGAGAAAGGCTATATATATTTTTCAGTGTACTGATGTGTACTTGCTATTGTATATTGCAACATTTCAAATTAGTCTTAATTGATAACAGGATAATTAGCTAACCACTCGCTTACAAAATCACAGACTGGTTAAATTTGAATTGTATATTAACATTTATTCTGGAAAATCTTGAAAGCAAATGATGTGATCTGTGGGTATAGCTCACCTTCTTAGCAACACAAGCTCAGATTGACATATTGCTATGGTAAAGGACATAGTCCTACCTGCTTTGCTGCAAATATTATTTTACAAACTACATGTACAGTTCATAGCTCTATTTTTAGTATGTGTCAGAACTTTGGTAATTGTGTAAAGTGTAATGTGAGCAAAGTCTCTGGGAAAGTTGGCATATTAAGTGCACTTATGTCCGATGCAGTTGTAATTATATCATCTGTAGATGAGGTGGTGATTGGAGAAAACACAACTCTCTGCCTCACTGAAGTGTCATTGGTCATTGGAAAGATAAGTCAGAGCACATATTCAGTTGTAGTGTCATCAGTCTCAGTGTAGTTTCTTGCCCAGCTGTAGCAGCATCCATTCAGTTGATAGTTATATTTCATAAAATCCTGGTCATCCACAGCAATGGAAGAGAACAGCTGTGTTCCTGGAGAGCCATGCCCACCTACGTGTGTGTTAGTGGACGGCTCACTGAAGTGCTCATGTCCAGAGGGATATGCCTTGAGTGACGACAGTCAAACATGCTTACGTAAGAGCCCTCTATCATGACCGATAGAGAAGCCATCACCATGCAAATAGATGTTCAGTTTAAAGGAAAAATTCGGTATAAACTGAACTTTGGGTATGTAAAAACATGATATTGAGTTAGTACCCTTGCTGTAGAGCAAAACTGCGCTAGCCCATTAAATTTTGAACTTTACTAGTTTTACTGTTTTTGTTAAAAAGGGTCACAATGTTAGTAATGAATATACGAAGGAAGCGCAAAGATATTGCTATTTTTAAACCATTAAAAATTATTGAAGTAGCTCCAGACTTCCTTGGTAGTATAACAAGGGTCTTGGCATTCAGAACCAGGCATTGGGAACTTTGTAAGTGTACAAATCGCTTATTATCTAAACTGTTTTTAATGGGAGTTCGTCACTGCTGCGTTGAAAGTCCATACAAGTCAATTGAATTACTGGTAGCGGCAGCAGCACCTGGACCGGAACTGTTGACTGTAGTTGTAGTGACTATCTCTGGAATACTGCAAATATTGTTGAGCACAGAGAGTATTACAAAGAATTTGAGGTAGCGGAAAAGGAATTTCTCTTTAATGGGCATCCATACTAACTGGAGGACACAGATGAACAATCGAGAGAGAGTGATGAATGAGCTACCAGAGAGAGACAGTGTGTGACCAAGCTACTACCTCTACATACAGTCTTCTTCATAAACGAGTTTTACACTTACAAAGTAGTCAATGCCTTGTTTTGAATGCCAGGGCCCTTATTATACTACCAAGTAAGTCTGGAGCTATTTCAAGGTTTTTAAAGGTTTAAAAATAGCCATATCTTCAAGTTTCTTTTATGCCCACACCAATAGCATTGTGACCATTTTGACAAAAAGGGTAAAAATAGTAAAGTTTGAAATGCAATGGGCTAGCACAGTTTTGCTCCTCAGCAAACATACCAAATCGTTATCATGTTGTAACAAACCCAGGGTTCATTTAACACTAAATTTCTCCTTTAGCAGCATCTGCATGTGTAATCAGCAAAAACTAACAGGATAAAGTTGTACATTGTGGGCCATACGTTTCCATACATATGTTTTTAATGTGCACTTTTTAATGTTTTAGATACCCTAAAACAGAATGTAAATTACCCCTCCATAATTGGGAGGTACTATTATTTCACAGGAGTGAACTACCTTTAACATTTTACATTAATTACATTAATATGTTGGTAATTAATCTCGTTAATATGTTGGTAGCTCCTCAACCCTGCTATTTTATCTTTTTAGGGGGTACTTGGTCTTGATCAGGGGGTATCGTATGTCCCAGTAATTTGAAATGTGGCCTAAAAATTTGCTTTTGATAAAAATGTACATTTTTCCTATATTGAAACATATACCCCAACATGTACTGCTAGTTTATAAACTACTAAACTTTGAAAGCGACAGTTATTGACACATGTTCTTCAAAGACTAGCTGAAAACGGCTATTTTTGAAAACAAAAGTTCTGAGCTGCGCTCAAATTGAAAATTGAAAATTGGAGCTGCACGAGAATCACTGTCATTTAACACTCTTGTGTATTTTTGGTAAAAGCATTCACAAAGTTGTTGCAATGCTTTTCCATGAAGTCATACCTTTATTATTGTGCCTGTTTGCAGCGATGGCGAACAACACCTGTGTTCCTGGACAGCCATGTCCGCCTTTATGTGTGACTGTCAATGGCTCACTAAAGTGCACATGTCCAGACGGATACACCTTGAGTGATGACAACACATGCTCACGTAAGAGAGGCCTGCCATGGCAGTGTTCAATAGAAATGACATTGCCATGCCAATACAAATAGATATAAAGTGTGAGTGAGAACCCACATCACTATCATAAGATGGCAACCTGCTGTGGGTAGCCAACAAGAAGGCTAATGTATTTGTTCTGATATATAAGTGCTACACTAACTATGATATTCTAATACCCATGTTTTGCACAGGTTTACAAACCTATGGGAAATCAAATTGAGTTGTTGCAGAGATATACTACAGATGTGTGAATCTTCTGTTCATTTGCCAAACTGGATTTATTTGACAGAGGCTACGTCTAGGCATACTGTACTAGTGTTGTACCTTATTGCAAACGGATTGCCTAAACTAATGATCGAGCCATTTATACCATCTAATGAAACTGTTTAACAGAACATTGACTGCACACTGAAGTCTCAGTGCTTCCTGGTGAGACAATCAGGACACAGTTGCAGTGTCATATTGGTCTGTCTGTGCATTGTCCCAGCTGTAGCACTATGCACTTAGTTGATGGAGTGATATTTTATAAAATCCTGGTCATTCACAGCAAAGGAGGAGAACAGCTGTGTTCCTGGAGAGCCATGCCCACCTACTTGTGTGTTAGTGGACGGCTCACTGAAGTGCACATGTCCAGAGGGATATGCCTTAAGTGACGACAGTGAAACATGCTCACGTAAGAGCCCTCTATTATGACCGATAGAGTCATAATAGTCATCGCCATGCAAATATATGTTCAGTTTAAAGCAGCACCATTTGCATGTGTGATCTGCAAAAACTAAGAGGAATAAGTTGTACATTGTGGGCCATAAGTTTCCATACACATGTTTTTAAGAATATGCTTTTTTATGTTTTATATACTATACAAAGTTCCATTAATTGAATTGTCATTTTTTCTTATGAGGGAACATATGGTCTACCATGTATTGGTAGTTTATGAACTACTGAACTTTGGAAGATGTTCTTCAAAGATGAACATGAGATGTTCTTCAAAGACTAGCTGAAAATTGCTATTCTTTTAAACAACAATTATGACCTCCACTCAAATTAAAAAGTTGAGATTCATGAGAACCACTGTCATTCAACACTCTTGTGTACTTGTGGTAAAAGCATTCACTGAGCTGGTGTAGTGCATTTCCATGCAGCTATTTCTTTGTCATCCTGCCTGTTTGCAGCGATGGAGAACAACACCTGTGCTCCTGGACAGCCATGTCCGCCTTTATGTGTGACTGTCAATGGCTCACTAAAGTGCACATGTCCAGACGGATACAGCTTGAGTGATAACAACACATGCTCACGTGAGAGATTCTTCTCTTTTGTGGAATTGAGTCGGGATGGCATTGCAAGTGCCCTTGCAAATCAATGTCAGGCCTAGAAAATAATATTCATATGGATATAAATGTTTTACTTGTAGTCTGCTTAGAAGGAAATGCTATTATAGATGTGGTCACCATCAGATGTGGTCACCTGGATTTGATGAGGAAGGCAGGTTTGCTAACATAGACTTGCTATTTAATAGCTTTATTTTTAGTACATGTCAGGACTTGCTAAATATGTAAAGTTTAATGTGAGCAAAGTGGGCATATTAAGTGCATTTATGTCCAATGCAGTTGTAATTATGTCATGTATAGATGAGATAGTGATTGGAGAAAACAGAACTCTCTGCCTCATTGAAGTGTCATTGGTCGTTGGAAAGGCAAGTCAGAGCACATATTCAGTTGTAGTGTCATCAGTCTGTCAGTGTAGTTTCTGGCCCAGTTGTATCAGCATCCACTCAGCTGATAGAGTTATATTTCATATCATCTTGGTCATCCACAGCAATGGAGGAGAACAACTGTGTTCCTGGAGAGCCATGCCCACCTACATGTGTGTTAGTGGACAGCTCACTGAAGTGCACATGTCCAGAGGGATATGCCTTGAGTGACGACAGTGAAACATGCTTACGTAAGAGCCCTAGCTGAAAACTGCTAAGCTGCACTCAAATTGAAAATTTAAGATGCATGAGAATCACTCACATTTAACACTCTTTTGTGTTTTTGGTAAAAGCATTCACAGAGTTGGTGCAATGCTTTTCCATGAAGTCATACCTTTATTATCCTGCCTGTTTGCAGCTATGGCGAACAACACCTGTGTTCCTGGACAGCCATGTCCGCCTTTATGTGTGACTGTTAATGGCTCACTAAAGTGCACATGTCCAGACGGATACACCTTGAGTGATGACAACACATGTTCACGTAAGAGAGACCTACCATGGCAGTGTTCAATAGAGATGGCATTGCCATGTCAATACAAATAGATATTAAGTGTGAGTGAGAACTCGCATCACTATCATAAGATGGCAACCAGCTGTGGGTAGCCAACAAGAAGGCTAATGTGTTTGTTCTGATTTACAAGTGCTACACTAACTATGATGTTCTAACACCCATGTTCTGCACAGGTTTACAAATCTATAGGAAATCAAATTTTGTTGTTGCAGAGATGTATTGCAGATGTGTAAATCTTCTGTTTATTTGCTGACCTGGATTTTTTTGACAGAGGCTACATCTAGGCCTGCCTGTCAGCTATGTGTACTTGATACCGTACTAGTGTTGCATCTTATTGCAGCCTAAACTGATGACAGAACCATTCATACCATCTAATGAAACTGTTTAACAACACATTGACTGCACACTGAAGTTTCAGTGCTTCCTGGTGAGACAATCAGGACACAGTTGCAGTGTCATATTGGTCTGTCTGTGCATTGGTCCAGCTGTAGCAGTATCCACTAAGTTGATGGAGTGATATTTCATAAAATCCTGGTCATTCACAGCAGAGGAGGAGAACAGCTGTGTTCCTGGAGAGCCATGCCCACCTACTTGTGTGTTAGTGGACGGCTCACTGAAGTGCACATGTCCAGAGGGATATGCCTTAAGTGACGACAGTCAAACATGCTTACGTAAGAGCCCTCTATTATGACCGATAGAGTCATAATAGTCATTGCCATGCAAATATATGTTCAGTTTAAAGAGCAGCATTTGCATGTGTGATCTTCAAAAACTAAAAGGAAAAAGTTGGACATTGTGGGCCATTAGGTTTCATATATATGTTTTTAAAATATGCTTTTTTATGTTTTAGATAATTTACAAAGTTCCATTGATTGAATTGTCATTTTGTCTTATGAGAAAACATATGGTCTACCATGTATTGATAGTTTATGAACTAGTGAACTTTGGAAGCGACTGCTGTTAAGACATGAGACATGTTCTTTGAAGAGTAGCTTATGACCTGCACTCAAATTAAGAAGTTGAGATGCATGAGAATCAATGTCATTCGACAATCTTGTGTACTTGTGGTAAAAGCATTCACCGAGCTGGTGTAGTGCGTTTCCATGCAGCTATTTCTTTGTCATCCTGCCTGTTTGCAGCGATGGAGAACAACACCTGTGTTCCTGGACAGCCATGTCCGCCTTTATGTGTGACTGTCAATGGCTCACTAAAGTGCACATGTCCAGACGGATACACCTTGAGTGATGACAGCACATGCTCACGTGAGAGAGTCTACTCTTTTGTGGAATTGAGTCGGGATGGCATTGCAAGTGCTCTTGCAAATCAATGTTAGGCCTAGAAAATAAAATTCTTATGGATAGAATTGTTTTACTTGTAATCTGCGTAGAAGGAAATGATATTATAGATATGGCCACCTGGATTTGATGAGGAAGGCAGGTTTGGTAACGTAGACTTGTTGATTTAATAGCTATTACAGATGTGGTTACCTGGATTTGATGAGGAAGGCAAGTTTGCTAACATATACTTGCTATTTAATAGCTTTATTTTTAGTACATGTCAGGACTTGCTAAATATGTAAAGTTTAATGTGAGCAAAGTGGGCATATTAAGTGCATTTATGTCCAATGCAGTTGTAATTATGCCATGTATAGATGAGATAGTGATTGGAGAAAACAGAACTCTCTGCCTCATTGAAGTGTCATTGCTTGTTGGAAAGGCAAGTCAGAGCACATATTCAGTTGTAGTGTCATCAGTCTGTCAGTGTAGTTTCTGGCCCAGTTGTATCAGCATCCACTCAGTTGATAGAGTTATATTTCATATCATCTTGGTCATCCACAGCAATGGAGGAGAACAGCTGTGTTCCTGGAGAGCCATGCCCACCTACGTGTGTGTTAGTGGACGGCTCACTGAAGTGCACATGTCCAGAGGGATATGCCTTAAGTGACGACAGTCAAACATGCTTACGTAAGAGCCCTAGCTGAAAACTGCTAAGCTGCACTCAAATTGAAAATTTAAGATGCACGAGAATCACTCACATTTAACACTCTTTTGTACTTTGGTAAAAGCATTCACAGAGTTGGTGCAATGCTTTTCCGTGAAGTCATACCTTTATTATCCTGCCTGTTTACAGCTATGGCGAACAACACCTGTGTTCCTGGACAGCCATGTCCGCCTTTATGTGTGACTGTTAATGGCTCACTAAAGTGCCCATGTCCAGACGGATACACCTTGAGTAATGACAGCACATGCTCACGTAAGAGAGACCTACCATGGCAGTGTTCAGTAGAGATGACATTGCCATGTCAATACAAATAGATGTTAAGTGTAAGTGAGAACTTACATCACTATCATAAGATGGCAACCTGCTGTGGGTGGCCAACAAGAAGATGAATGTGTTTGTTCTGATTTATTCATTCTAAACTAATCATGATATTCTAATAGCCATGTATTGCACACGTCTACACAGGTTTACAAATCTATGTGAAACTAGATTGTTTTATTGCAGAGATGCATTGCAGACGTGTGTAGTCCTACTTGTCAGTCTATCTGTTTATACTTGATACTGCAATGGTATTGCATAGCCTAAACTGATGACAGGGCCATTTATGACATTTAATGAAACTGTTTGACAGAACAATGACTGCACACTGAAGTCTCATTGCTTCCTGGTGAGACAGTCAGGAGACAGTTGCAGTTGATGTGTCTGTCCACTGGCCCAGCTGTAGCAGTATCCAGTCGATTGATTGAGTGATATGTCATGTGCTCCTGGTCATTTATAGCAATGGACAACAACTGTGTTCCTGGAGAGCCATGCCCACCTACGTGTGTGTTAGTGGACGGCTCACTGAAGTGCTCATGTCGAGAGGGATATGCCTTGAGTGACGACAGTAAAGCATGCTTACGTAAGAGCCTTCTATTATGACCAATAGAGAAGGCATCACAATGCAGAAAGATGTTCAGATGAAAGTAGCAGCATCTGCATGTGTGATTTGCAAAAAACTAATAGGAAAAAGTTGTACATTATGGACCATAAGTTTCCATACATATGTTTTTTTTAAATATGGGTTTTTTTTTAAGTTTTAGATGCATTTTTCATATGTGGAATATGTATTAGAACGAGATGAACGAGAAGCGACTGCTGTTAAGACATGAGACATGTTCTTTGAAGAGTAGTTTATGACCTGCACTCAAATTAAGAAGTTGAGATGCATGAGAATCAATGTCATTCGACAATCTTGTGTACTTGTGGTAAAAGCATTCACCAAGCTGGTGTAGTGCGTTTCCATGCAGCTATTTCTTTGTCACCCTGCCTGTTTGCAGCGATGGAGAACAACACCTGTGTTCCTGGACAGCCATGTCCGCCTTTATGTGTGACTGTCAATGGCTCACTAAAGTGCACATGTCCAGACGGATACACCTTGAGTGATGACAGCACATGCTCACGTGAGAGAATCTTTTGTTGTGGAATTAAGTCGGGATGGCATTGCAAGTGCCCTTGCAAATCGTTGTTAGGCCTAGAAAGTAACATATATGGCTATACATGTTTTACCTGTAGTCTGCTTGGAAGCAAATGCTATTACAGATGTAGTCACCACCAGATGTGGTCACCTGGATTTGTTGAGGAAGGCAGGTTTGCTAACCTAGACTTGTTAAAGAGGCTATGTATATTTTTCATTGTACTGATGTGTACTTAGTATTGTATATTGCAACATTTCAGTGTAGTATTAACTGATAACAGGATCATTTAGATAACCACTTGCTTACAAAATCGTAGATAGGCCAAATTTTAATTGTATATTAACATTTATTCTAGAAAATCTTGAAAGGAAATGTGATCTGACACAAGCTCAGATTGCTATCTTGCGGTGGAAGAGCATAGACCTACTTGCATTGCTACAAATATTATTATACCAACTACATGTACAGTTCATAGCTTTATTTTTGGTATGTGTAAGAACCTCGCTAAATGTCTTAAGTGTAATGTGAGCAAAGTTTCGCATATTACGAGCATTTATGTCTGAAGCATTTCTAATTATGTTATCTAAAGATGAGATAGTGATTGGAGAAAACAGAACACTCTTCCTCACTGACATGTTATTGGTCATTGAAAAGACAAGTGAGAGCACATATTCAGTTGTAGTGTCATCAGTCTGTCAGTGTAGTTTCTGGCCCAGTGGTTGCAGCATCCATTCAGTTGATAGAGTTATATGTCATATCATCCTGGTCATCCACAGCAATGGAGGAGAACAGCTGTGTTCCTGGAGAGCCATGCCCACCTACATGTGTGTTAGTGGACGGCTCACTGAAGTGCACATGTCCAGAGGGATATGCCTTGAGTGACGACAGTCAAATATGCTTACGTAAGAGCCCTCTATCATGACCGATAGAGAAGTCATCACCATGCAAATAGATGTTCAGTTTAAAGGAGAAATTCGGTACAAAATGAACTTTGAGTATATTAAAACATGATAACAAGTTAATATGTTTGCTGTGGAGCAAAACTGCACTAGCCCATTAAGTTTCCAACTGTACTATTGTTACTGTTTTTGTCAAAAAGGCTCACAATGCTAGTGACAAGGACACGAAGGAAGCGCGAAGATATTGCTATTTTTAAACCATTAAAAACGCTCAATGTAGCTCGACACTTCCTTGGTAGTATAACAATGCCCTTGGATTCAAAACAAGGCGTTGAGAACTCTGTAAGTGTACAAATCATTTTTTAAATGACTGGTTTTACAGGTAGTAAAACAGGGTGGCACAGAGGAAGCTTGAAGATATAGCTATTTTTTAACCAGGCATTAACAAGGCATTGTTAACTTTGTAAGTGTAGAAATCGTTTATTATCTAGACTGTTTTAATGGGAGTTGGTTGGTGCTTCGTTAAAACTCCATACAAGTCAATTGACTTAGCCAACGGCAGCAGCACCTGGTCCGGAATTGTTGACTGTAGTTGTAGTAATTATCTGCGGAATACTGCAACAATGGAGCATGGACAGTATTACAGTGAATGTGAGGCCGAGGAAGAGGAATTTCTATTTGATGGGCATCCGTACTCATACTAACTGGAGTACACAGATGAAGAATCGAGACAGCGATGAATGAGCTGCAGATGGTGTGCGACCAAGCTACTACTTGTAAATATAGTCTTTCTAATAAATGATTTGTACACTTACAAAGTTCACAATTCCTTGTTTTGAATGTCAGGGCCCTTGTTATACTACCAAGGAAGTTTGGAGCTACTTTGAGGTTTTTAAAGGTTTAGAAATAGCAATGTCTTTAGCTTCCTTTATGCCCTCATCACTAGCATTGTGAGCCTTTTTGATAAAAACGGTGAAAATAGTACATTTCAAAACACTAGCACAATTTTGCCCCTCAGTAAACAAACCAAATCATTATCATGTTGTAACATACCCAAAGTTCATTTTATACAGAATAACCACTTTAAAGTAGCAGCATCTGCATGTGTAATCAGCAAAAACTAACAGGATAAAGTTCTACATTTTGGGCCATAGGTTTCCATACATATGTTTTTAATATGTATGTTTTACATACCATATATGTGCTTTTTATGTTTTACATACCATAAAACAGAGTGTGAATTATCCTCCCATGAGGTTGAACTACCTTTTACATTTTACAATTAATTACTATTTTTGCGTCTTTGGGGGGTACTGGGTCTTGATCCGAGGGTACCGAACCCCCCAGTAATTCAAAATATGCCCTAAAAAGTCGCATTTAATGGATTTTGGGTTTTTTTTTGTATTGAAACATATGGCCCACCATGTATTGCTAGTTTATGAAATACTAAACTTTGGAAGCTCCAGCTATTAAGACATTAGACATGTTCTTCAAAGAGTAGCTGAAAACTGCTGTTCTTAATAAGCTGTGCTAAAAAATTGAAAATTTGAGATGCACGAGAATCACTGTCATTTAACACTCTTTTGTGTTTTTGGTAAAAGCATTCACAGAGTTGGTGCAATGCTTTTCCATGAAGTCATACCTTATTATCCTGCCTGTTTACAGCTATGGCGAACAACACCTGTGTTCCTGGACAGCCATGTCCGCCTTTATGTGTGACTGTCAATGGCTCACTAAAGTGCACATGTCCAGACGGATACACCTTGACTGATGACAACATATGCTCACGTAAGAGAGGCCTGCCATGGCAGTGTTCAGTAGAGATGACATTGCCATGTTAGTACAAATAGATGTTAAGTGTGAGTGAGAACTCACGTCACTATTATGAGATTTCAACCTGTTGTGGGTGGCCAACAAGAAGACTAATGTGTTTTTTGTGTTTGTGAATTATTAGTGCTACAGTAACTATGATATTATAATAGCCATGTTTTGCACAGGTCTACACAGGTTTACTAATGTATGGGAAACCAAATTGTGTAGCAGAGATGTGTTGCAGATATGTGAATCTTCTGTTTATTTGCCAACCTGGATTTTTTTTGTTGACAGAGGCTGTGTATAGGCCCACCTGTCAGTGTATCTGTGTGTACTTGATACTGCAATGGTGTTGCATCTTATTGCAGCCTAAACTGATGACCTGGCCATTCAAATATTTAACTGAACATTGACTGCACACTGACGTCTCATTGCTTCCTGGTGAGACAGTCAGGATACAGTTGGAGTGTCATATCAGTCTGTCTGTCCACTGGTCCAGGTGTAGCAGTATCCAGTATGTTGATAAAGTGATATTTCATATAATCCTGGTCATCCACAGCAATGGAGCAGAACACCTGTGTTCCTGGAGAGCCATGCCCACCTACGTGTGTGTTAGTGGACGGCTCACTGAAGTGCTCATGTCCAGAGGGATATGCCTTGAGTGACGACAGTAAAACATGCTTACGTAAGAGCCCTCTATCATGACCGGTAGAGAACGCATTACGATGAAAATATATGTTCAGTTTCTGCATGCGACCGCTTCAGTAACAAGCCATTCTCAAGCAAATCAATCTGTGCACTTGTTCAATCTGACTGAGTTCTTCTTTATTTCTGATGGGTCAATAGCACTATCCCCTGATTTTATGCAATTTTATTTTATAGCCATGGACCAAACTTGTAAGCCTGGAGAGGAATGCCCACCTACATGTGTCATTGTCAATGGCGCACTGCAGTGCACATGCCCAGAGAGATATATCTTGAGCGCTGACAAAAAAACATGCTCACGTAAGAGATCTCTATCATGCTGACATTAGATAGAGGAACCATCACAGTGCAGATAAAATCTATTGGATGTGATCATAGTATGTTAAAACAAGAAAAAATGTTATCTGTACGTGATGATAAATACTACTGCGAGAACAAGGCAGTTTTGGCAATCAGCTTTGGCAGAAAATATAAATGGCTTTGTTTTACATCTGTCAGTAATCTGTCAGGCTTTCTATGTATCCCATAACTCATTACTCTTTTTTACATGGCTGAAAGTGAGGGAATGCATGAGAGGAACTTGTGTCACTGCATAGTTCAGAGTGTGTGGAGGCAACATAGCATCTTTGGTGTTGTAGTATTGACTTCAGTGTGCAAGGTTTGTTACATGTTTGAAAGTGTGTTACTAAGTTGAGTGCCAGATCACTGTCTACAATAGTAGTTTGGTCAGCAGTTGCATGGAATAGATGAAGCTACTTTTTCATTGATATAAAACAAGTGAATAGTCCTGTCATCTGTAGGCCTATTCATTTAAAAAAAAAGCTGTGTGTGTGTGTGTGTGTGTGTGTGTGTGTGTGTGTGTGTGTGTGTGTGTGTGTGTGTGTGTGTGTGTGTGTGTGTGTGCCAGGCTGTGTATACAGGTCAGGTGTGATTGTGGAATCCACATTTTCTTAACCAATTACTTGATTTTTGTCATTGATTAAATTATCATAAACCATCCCATTAAAATATTTAACATGCTGTATAACTGTAAAATGTCTGTGCTTCTAATAATTTTATAACCATCTCTTAACAGAATTTTCCACAGCAACGGATATTTCCTATTTGCTCATCTTGCTGTTGAACTTAGAACTTGTGGAAAAGACACCATGACCAGCTTCTGACATACTCAACAAACCCACTAATAATATAACATCCCTTTGGGCCCTTCTGGTGAATTGTTTGTAAATGCTTACAATGAATTATTGTGTTTTTCAGAGGAGGCACGAGCCGAGGTGACTGAAGACCCATGCATGTGTGAGGCCCAGATAGCCTTTCAGAAGAAGGTTCAAGTGACAATTCAGGATCTAACCAACAAATATATCCTTTCAATTGTAGATGCAGCTTAGTGAAATTTATGATTGATGATTGTTGAATATTTTCTGTTAGTGTATGTGTAGCCTATAAAGGAATAAATTCACACAAGAACGGAAAATATGTCTCCTTGGTAAAGGGGATTTGCAATAACACTGTTTATTGACTGACTAGGCAACTAGACCTTGAAGGGTGTTTTGAATGAAAAGCATTTATCTCTGAAATGTCTTAACCACATGCCTCTTTAAAGTAGACAGCATATTACCTACCAGAGCCCATAAAGCTAAACATATACCAGAAGACATGAGGCTTGAATTATTGCACAATTCATGTCAAAGCATTACACCTTGACAGTTCTGATTTTACTGGCCGATGTCACCCGAAGACTTGAGGAATTCCAAAGCTTGCGATGATTCCAAATACTACCAGAGATTGTTTGCTGGACAAATACAATTTTAAAAGTCCTGTTTAGCATCTTGCTTCTGTAACCAATTATATACTTTATCTAAGTTAGATTTAGGCCTATCCATTTCTTTCATGCTGTGCATTATTTGAAGTTGGTGATTTGTGCAAACTATGATAAAATAAGGTTGTCAGTATGTAGGCCTAAACATATGCATATCAAAAATTGCAGTTTTCCCACAATGGCAATAATCTGTTTATAATGCCCAGACTTCAGTTTATCCAATTGGATTTTTTGTGAGTTGTTTTTTTTTTTTTTTTTTTGCATACACATATTCTTACAAATATTTAAGTGTTGTGTAACCTTCAGAAGTTTTTTTAAAGTAAAAATAAAATTATCTTTGAATTGTTTGTATAAAGTTAAAAAAGCCAATGCTTAGGCCTATATGTTCTATTTGAATATTTGTGAAGATGTGATGGCAATAAATGTTTACTTCTATATTGTTGTGTTGAAGCAGTTTTTTTCTTACTGGATGGGAATAACATAACTACATATAACTACACAGCTACGAAACAACTCGTAATAAACTCGGTATGATCGAATGAAGATTTGTTTTAAACAGGTTCAACGGTGTGGTGGATGTACGCATTTGATACAAAAGACTACATTTACCATGCAGAGAAACGGAAGTCTTTCGGCCATCATCCGGTTTCTGGTTACCTGGTAACGGAGCTAAACTCCTTCATAGCACGGACGTTAGCATACCTGTGGATGATGCACTTCAACCACACATAAGATGCAATTTCGGTCTTTGATACCGTTTAAAACTTATTTAAAACGTATTTAACGCAGATATAGTTGTGCTGGCTACAACATAGTTTACGTTAAATAGCATAGCTAACCAAACAAATCGCTTTGTTTGTAACAGAATTCTTCGCTGCATCAAATGAACAAGTTGCCCGATTTCGCACGGATGAACATTAGCCAGGCCTATTGTACATAAGCCCAGATTTATCATCAACATTAGTTACATATCTGACAGTTAACGTGCAAGAATGTTTATTTACCTGAGTAAGAAGGTAAGGTGTTTATTATATCACGATTCTTGCTTACACATCAACGTAAGTTGCTCAGCCAGCTATCATGCTACAGAAATAATGTTTAAGACTTTAATGTTTAAGTTCGTTCGTTTTGCTTCGTATTAATGTAGTCGAAGTACAGTAAATAAAGAGAAATTAACTGTTGACGTATATCAATGTTGATTCGTGTTAGATGAATTTGCCACTGCTGCTACTATTGAGCAAATGCTTTGCAGACTACAACACACTGCAACCCATATTACAACTGCAACGACAAAATTCACAAGTTATTTGCATCAATCCGCCTTTCTCCCCACGTCAGATTGCTATTCCGAACAGCACACGGCTGAAATGTGTATCTTGGAACAAAGATCAAGGTTACATAGCGTGTGGTGGCGAGGAAGGACTTCTCAAAGTTCTGAAGTTGGAGACTCAAACAGGTGCGGTGATCAATGATTCTTTCTTGAGGAAATTGTAATCAATTTAAAGTAGTCTGTCTTGTTCATAAACCTACCCCTCATCATCATCTTTTGTGCGTAGATGATGCAAAATTAAAGGGACTGGCTGCACCCAGTAACCTCTCAATGAATCAAACTCTTGAGGGACACAGTGGTAAGAGCCTCTCATCAAATCAATAGTGGATTTCCTCGGGTACATGCATTTTGGTGTTAAATGCACATTTTGCAACAGGTGCTGTACAAGTTGTGACATGGAACGAACAGTACCAAAAACTCACAACCAGTGACCAGAATGGCCTTATCATTGTTTGGATGCTGTACAAAGGTTTCACTCTTTTCACATGTTTACTATATCAAGTCAAGTCAGACTTATTTACATATTACAATAATTGCATTATTATATTATATATAATAATATTATCATATAGAATATTGTATAAATAAATATAATTTATATATTAGAGTTATTCTGCAGTTGAGATGTGATTTCGTGGGTCTGGTTTGCTCAATGTCATTACACAATCAGGGTCTTGGTACGAGGAGATGATAAACAACAGGAACAAATCTGTAGTTCGGAGCATGAGCTGGAATGCCAGTGGCCAAAAAATCTGCATTGTGTATGAGGATGGGGCAGTCATCGTTGGATCAGTGGATGGTGCGTTTACCCAATTTTGCACTTGATTACACTACCTCTGTGCTGAGGTTCTCCAGGCCTTCTGTAAAGTCTTTCACAGCACCCTTACCGATTCCACTCAAATCCCATGAAGAAAATACACAATATTATTACCATCAAACATCTGGCTGAGATAAAAAAAAAATGTGCTGCTAAGCCAGTTGAAAGTGGATGAGGAGACAGGTGACATACAGTCCTGTCTACCAGGTGCTAGCAGGCACATTGCTGATGATGGTTTGTTTCTTTTCTCCAGGTAACAGAATATGGGGGAAGGAGCTGAAGGGAATCCAGCTGGCTCACGTGGCCTGGTCTCCTGACAGCAAGATTCTCTTATTCGGGATGGCCAATGGAGAAATACACATATATGATAACCAAGGAAACTTCATTGTGAGTTCTTAGAAGTGTACTGTGCTTTCCAAGAACATTGTGAAGAGTTGGAAGTATTTTTGTCAGAGTAAAAGCAGAAAATTGCTTTTATTTGAAGTGTTTTTTTTTCTGTGCTTTACAATCAAAGGTGAAGATGACCATCAGCTGTCTAATGAATGTCACTGGAGCCATCAGCATAGCAGGCATCCACTGGTACCCTGGAACTGAGGGCTACATCGAGCCTGATTGCCCATGTCTCGCTGTCTGCTTTGACAATGGGAGAGGACAGATAATGCGTTATGAGAATGATGAAAGTACGCTCATTTGGGATAGCACTAATACTGCTAAGTTTACTTTTTTTTTAACTGTAGGGAACTAGTAGCATCACTAGCAATTTCTGTGCTAAAATGTGTATACTCACCCTGTGTTTTGGGTTCAGATCCAATCCTACTTGATACACAAATGAATGTGGCTAGTATCCAGTGGAACCACTGTGGGAGCGTACTTGCTGTGGCTGGATGTCAAAAGAACATTACCATGGATAAAGAAGTCAATGTAGTCCAGTTCTACACTCCGTTTGGAGAGGTCCGTGCACAAAACTCTCACCATGTAATACAACTTAATTCGGAAATCTTGTTAGCTCATTAATGGCTTTATGTATTTTTCTGCCATTGCTAGCATTTGCGTACACTGAAGGTCCCTGGGAAACAGATGTCAGCTGTGTCCTGGGAAGGTGGAGGATTGCGTATCGGATTGGCAGTTGACTCCTTTATTTATTTTGCAAACATCAGACCTGATTATAAGGTAAGCAGTAAGTTACATACAACCAACAACTCAAACCCCACAAGAATAGACTGCCCTGATATATTTTATGAAAATACCTAGCTGCCATTGCATCTTTTTTCTCAATTGTCTGTAGTGGGGTTACTGTTCCAACACAGTCGTGTATGCCTACACCCGGCCTGATCGATTGGAATACAGTGTGGTTTTCTGGGACACAAAGAACAATGAGAAGTTTGTGAAGTATGTGAAGAGCCTCATATCCATCACCACCTCTGGGGACTTCTGTATCCTGGCCACCAAGGCAGATGACAACCAGCCCCAGGTAAGCCACACAGACCAGTGAATCAGTGCATTAGAACATTGTTGATTTTATTTGGTGTAAAGGTGTAAAGCTGTGAAAAAAAAGAATGCATGCTTTGAAGTGTGTGGTTGTGTAGCAGTATCCTTTGGTTTCTGCTCCTGGAGTCGAGCCAGACATTGAGTCGGAAAGAGAGAAATGGATGAGTTATGAGAGTGCACTAGCGAGAGGTCCGGTTTTGTCCTCAGTAGGGCAAGGAACTAGGAAAGGAAAGGTCAGTGGATTAACTTTTGCAGGGAGAATTTACTGTGTATAATAAGTGAAATAATAGCAGCTTCAAATACCTTTTTCAAGTATAAACAAGGCATAGTGCATGGAAAAAAATCTGCAATAGCCATTTGTCAAACAATTTTTTGTGTGGCCTTACTATTGGAGCTTGCAGTTGAAAAATGGCGGTTATAATATGCAATACATGCCTGAGTATGGCACACAGACTGGTAGTGAAGAGTACATTTTATAGGACAGTCCTCTCGCAAAGTGCAATACATGTGTAGACAAAAGACATCAAAATACAGTTTTTTTTCCCCTTTTCTCAAATGCACACTAAGGAGGAAGCAGAGCCAGAATCAGGGAATGCAACGGTAATGCACATCATTCAGTAATTACATGTTTAAGGTTGACCTGAAATGTATTTACATTTAAACAGCTGCTTTTGAGGCCTATGCATCTATGTTTAATAAAATGTCCAATTTTTTGTTTGTATTTCAGTTTGTGCTGGTTCTTTGTAATTCTATTGGGACCCCTTTAGACTCCAAGTACATTGATATTGGTGAGTAACCCAAATTAAGTCTGCAAACTGAACAAAACTACGTTTATACATAATGCATAAACCAGCCAGCCAGTCATTTTTTCAGTTTTGTAATAGGCAAAGACTCTTAAGTCCACAAGATTTTGAATGGACAGGTGGTAGAGGTGATTATGGTATAATGCCTTTAACTGACCTGTGGCAAACAGACCCAGTAAAAATCCTCCTCCTTCATCGGCATTCTGTGAAATTCCACCCCTGTGTGATTATACCAATTTACGCTACAGTGGACACTTCTACCAATAGCAGCAGTCGATACTTGTCAGTCAGGACCTCTTTCATCATCTGCAGGATATCCATTTTCTCTGAGATGCAGCCCATTTTGAAAGAGCCCTAAAATGTGCGTAGTTTAAAATTTATATTGCTCATTGTCTGAATCTGCTTGCTCATTGCAAACACTCATGTTATTATTTGGATAGTTGGTTTGGTCTGATGTTACAAAAATCTTGGGGTATCCAATGGACAAACCCCTAATCCTATTTTGCCCACTGACTTCTTCCTGTGAAAACATATTTTGCATTAGGCCATATTCATTGCCTATGAGGGGAATGATGGTCCCAGTGTTTAAACTCATTGGCTGATCACTGAATTCTGTAAAATGCTTTGCTGACAGATCCACTGTTTGTCACCATGACGAAGACGCATGTAATTGCTGCGTCTAAAGAGGCTTTCTACACCTGGCAGTACCGTGTTGCTAAGAAACTGACTGCCTTGGAGATCAACCAAGTAGCCAAGACCAGGAGAGAGGGAAGGGAGAGGTGAGTATCGCATGATGTGACAGTTGCAGTTTGATAGTAAAGGTCCTTAGAGGATGCTGTATCTGAAGATGGTTCATTGACACTCATAAATGCTCCAGACAAACCCATGTTAGTCTGTCAGGGCAGTGCGAGAGTGTTTGTTGACTCTATCCATCTGGGTGAAAAAAGGGCTATTCATGGGTGTGTACAAACACAAGACAGGCCAGCTCTGGTTTAGGACTAGGTGTCCTGCCAGACCTTCCACATAAACGAACAAAGGAAAGTACAGATTGCGCAATTCTGTCGTTTTTCCTTTCTTTTTGATCTGCCTCCCATCTTGTCTCCATCCCTTTTTCTTGTCCTACCCGCCCTCTCTCACAAGGGTGTATCATATTGATGACACACCCACAGGGAATACAGATGGCACCCTCGACTTCGCTAAAGCCTTTACTGTAAGTACAGCAAGCTTGTCTTATAAACAGTCATGTGGTTGTGAGGAGTGGTCTCCTCTGTCATTATTGACATATCGGTCAACAGTATTTTCCATGTGTGAGTAGTTCCAGTACACTCATAACACAAAAGATCACATAATCGCTGAAATTTTTGTAATTTGTTGCTGAAAACTAACACCATAAACCCAGCTCTTTTTCTCTTGCAATGCTGTTCAGTAACTTTCAGCCTTTTGTTTATTTAAGGCAACAAGAGATCACATTTGCTGCATTACTGCAACAGATAAAACACTGATTGTGGTACGTATCTGTGCTCACACTTTGTTCACAAATTTTGGAGGAATGTAATGGCATTATGCAAGTTCAACTGTGGTTTTGTAAATTTTATTTGCAGGGCCGCGAGTCTGGCATCATCCAGAGATACTCTCTTCCCAATGTTGCTCTTCTGCACAAATACACCTTAAACTACAGGGCATATCAGCTCTCCCTCAACTGTAATTCAAGGTCAGATCTCTTGAGGTGTTAGTCTTAAAACATGACTTATTATTAGAAGAAGAATACTATACTCTGTTCAACAAGCAGTACAACAATGCGCTGGAAGAGGTCCCTTAATACTAACAATTTTTATTAACTTTTTAAATAATAAAAAAAAAAAACATTTCCATCCTTGTCCCCAGTCGTTTGGCCATAATTGACATTGCGGGAGTGTTGACCTTCCTTGACTTGGATTCACGGGCATCTTCAGGGGATGGCTTCGTGGGTGACCAGGCAGCAGCAGCATCAGGAGACCCATCAAAGTTTGAGCGCAAGGATGTTTGGGACATGAAGTGGGCCAATGATAACCCAGACCTGTTTGCCATGATGGAGAAGACCAGAATGTATGTGTTCAGGAACCTGGACCCAGAGGTGAATGTTGGTTGGATGATGTTTTTCTCAAAGGAGACAATCCAATTTGTCCCTGAAAAAAAAACATCGTTGACATCATCAGTAAATCTGTAAATCAGTGTTACATGTGTACCCCACATCACCAAATCCATTCTTCTTCAATCTTTTATTCACACCGCCAAATGTCTTTTGTCGTTTCATGTAAAGGAGCCAATACAAACATCTGGATACATATGCAACTTTGAAGATCTGGAAATCAAGTCTGTTCTTCTAGATGAAATTATGAAGGTAAAATTGTCTCCACATTTCATTAATTTATGTATTTATTTATTGGTGGTACTGGTGCTTTTTAATATGGTAGATAATCAGCACATGGCCAAGCAGCAAGAGCATTGATTAGTTTTATAAATTTTATCCTGAATTGTGCTTTTACAAATGATGTCTCCTGTGCACCCTTTTAGGATCCTGAGCGGCCAAACAAAGACTATCTCATAAATTTTGAGATTCGCTCGCTAAGAGACAGCCGAGCACTAATAGAAAAAGTTGGAATTGAAGATGCTTCCCAGTTCATTGAGGACAACCCACATCCCAGACTGTGGTAGGTCTTACAGTAAAGCCATTCATTTTTCCTCCTACTGCTTTCCTATGACTTGTCTACCCTCAGACATCTCTCGACAAATTGTTACATCCACTTCCATTCCGAACACAGTCAGTATATTTTCTGTATGTGCATATCATAAATAACAAGCTGTCTTTGAAGATCTTTCCACCCATAGCTATGTCTGAGAAGACAGAAATCACATAAGGACAACTTAAAATATACACCTCTGGTTGAAAGGGCTCTGTAGTATGCTGTGTGCATGCACTGACCAACTTGAAAAGATGTGTCTGCATATGCAGGTGGGTGAGTTGGGGGAGGCAACTGGGCATTCATAGAAGGCAGTCAGACTGACGTAGCAGTGACAGCTGTTGTTGTATGGTTTTCATGGTCTGTGCAGTTTTGTCTGGGTGTCTGTGTAGGACCCATGGGTGTAGACCCATGGTTGTGACATTGCTCTCATGGGGTGTTGTGTAAACCAGCGTGAGAGTAGCTTTGGGTGGGACAGTGTGTTTAAGATGTGGCATAAAGTTGTGAGGAATTCCTCAAAGAATACAAACCATCTATCATTGTCTTAAGTAATAGACTTCCGATAGCTTCCTCCCATCACTACTGGTTGCTGGGAGCTTGTTTGTGTTAAAATATGTGTGTGTGGGGGGGGGTGTCATTCTTTTTCCACTTCTATCACTTAATCATCTCCAAGGGCAAGGGCAAGTAGGAAAGATCTGCATCAGCGTGACAGGACCTTGGAGATTTACAATGGTGTTTTGGTGGCGTCGGGCTGATTGATATTGGCTTAAAGACGACTTGGGCTCCCTATGTCAGTTTTCACAGCGCATCAAGGAATTTGGAAGTCTCCGGAAAAAACTCAAGGTCTTTCTCCGAGACTATTGGAACTAAAGCCAAACTGAACGAAGCTAGGAGAAAAAGCGAAACAGACATTTATTAAGAATGTATTCAGTGTGTACTACATTTAATAATCTTAGCCTTCAGTAATATTGAGGAAAAATGGAATTGGGACATAATCTATTTTCAATTCAGTACAGCTAACAGCCCTTCTTTGACAAGATGATCTGTTATGCACATCAAAGTAGCATTTTTGCTTGCGAGCATAGGAACCAAATTAGTATACCGGTACTATTTTTTTGTATTATTATATTCTTCAACAGCTATTGCTATACAGCCAATCCCCCATCAATCACTAAGTTTTTGTAACGTGAAGACAAATGTCAGTGTCTGTGGTAACATGATTGTGTGTGGGTGCATATGTGTTTGCAGAGGGCTTTATCTGAGCTGCTCTGTGTGATGTCGGAGAAGGTATGTGGATTGTTAAGAGAGAGCGTGGGGAATGTGAGTGCCAGTCACGCAGTAAAAGCGCAAATGTCAAGAAGCCAAAGTGGGACGCAGATGCTTCCCTCACTTCCTATGATTCAAGAGTTTGCTTCTAGCACTCTGTGAGAGAGAAGCGAGAAGTCTTCAGAAGGTTGTGGGCCAATCTAAGGGTCCCAACATGAGGAATGGAGACAGTTTAAGGATCAGAAGGTCATTCTCAGTCAGCTGTAAAAACATGAAAAAGCTTTAGTCTGCCTTGGAAAGGCTAAATAAGCGAATTTGATTTGTGGAGCACTTTTGCAGGTTCTTCGTGAATGGCCTGGGCCAGTTTTTTAAATGCAGAGACTGAGAAAGTCTTAAGTAAAACACCATGTTGAAATCATTCAAGTCTACATAACAAAGGCACTTTGCGCATCCAGTCCTGTTCTGAACATTTTAAAGTTGTGAGGCGATTTCCCCCTTTAGTCTGACTGTATGTATATGTGCTCTCCATGCATCTAGCTGTGAGAGTGTCAGAAATGTTGATTGTGTCTCATGCCTTATCACATACGTTAGTAGCACCAGCAGTACACAGTAATTTAAAAGTCTTTCATGGAACCCTGTTCATAGGCGTCTGCTGGCTGAGGCAGCATTACAGAAGCTGGATCTGAAGACTGCCGAACAGGCATTCGTCCGCTGCAAAGACTACCAGGGAATTGAATTTGTGAAACGCCTTGGCAACCTACAGAGTGAATCAATGAAACAGGCTGAGGTGGTGGCTTACTTTGGCCGATTCGAGGAGGCTGAGAGGATGTACCTGGATATGGACCGCAGGTGACATGCCCTTTGAAATAATAACTGTACTTATTTTCATTGCGCCATCATGATAATGGTGTAGTGGTATAAGAAAAGGTGATTAAACAGTATGCACAGCAGTAAATTTGATGGATAAACTACTCATATCCGTACCATTAGCAGTCACAAAAAGGCAAGTAAATGCTGTTTTGTAAACTTAAAATGTGTGTTAACACTATTTATATGCATCTACCCTCTTCATCTGAATATGATGTATGTCACTTTGGTAATATCTGCTGCAATGTGTGTGTGTGTTTAAAGGGACTTGGCCATCAACTTGAGGATAAAGCTGGGAGACTGGTTCAGGGTCCTACAGCTTCTTAAGACTGGTTCTGGTGACTCTGACGATGCTCTGTTGGAACAGGCCTACAATGCCATTGGGGACTACTTTGCAGACAGACAAAAATGGTAATGGCATCTTTAAGAGCTTACAAAATTTTGACTCTTGCAGATTATATACACAGTTGACTTTGCAGTTTGAAGTATGTTATATGGAAGGTCTCCTTATATAATCAGTGGCTGATTGTGTCCAGATGACAATAATAGCTCTTACTTGCTTGTGTCCACAGGGTCAATGCTGTGCAGTACTACCTACAGGGCCGAAAACAGGAGCGATTGGCTGAGTGCTACTACATGTTAGAAGACTATGATGGCCTAGAAAGATTAGCCAACTCGCTTCCTGAGAACCACAAACTGCTCCCAGTAAGGCCCTCTTCTTTCTACTCCAATCTCCTGTCTGTTCAGGTTGTTGTTGCGGAATGACAGATTGTATTTTTTTTCCATGCTAGGACATAGGCCAGATGTTTGTTACAGTGGGTATGTGTGAGCAAGCTGTGAATGCCTACCTGAAGTGCAACCAGCCCAAAGCTGCAGTGGAGGCCTGTGTACACCTGAACCAGGTAAAGTGTTTCAAAAATGGTCCCTCAGTTGCTAGTTTATGTGCTATGTCTGTTGTGATTCCCTGATAGCTGTTATCAATTTTGCTGTTGGCTCAGTCATATAGTTCTACTTAGTGATATTCCGTTTTGGCATCCTCATTGCTTCCAGCTTTCTAAATGTGCTACCCAGTGTAATGTTTTGATTTAATGGGAATGCTTTAGACGTTAGGACCATATCCCTGTTTGGTTATCTTTGGCTGTACTTTAGAAAGAGAAAAACGAGAAAAAAAAGGAAAATAGCAATCAGATCTCTAGACACTGCTAAGGTACATGGCACGCCATGTTTGGGATTTGTAGTGCATGAGCTATTTATAGACTGCAGTAAATGTAATACCACAGCAGTGTGTCTGTGCCATAGTGCTGATGCAATACATCTGGTTTACAGTGGAACAAAGCAGTGGAGCTGGCCAAGGATCATAACATGAAAGAGATTGGACCTCTCCTGTCCAAGTATGCGTCTCACCTCTTGGAGAAGAATAAGAGATTGGAGGCAGTGGAGCTGTACCGGAAGGCTCACCATTTTCTGGATGCGGCCAAGCTCATGTTTAAGGTGTACCTCCATGTACTTCTGAGGGCATATGTCAGCACATGTTTGTTGCGCGTTAAGTCATGCCATTGTCACCATATTATAAATACAGTCAGGAATGACCCACACACCATAGAGCTTCCATTTAGAGGTTTAATAGTGACGTTTCCTGAACTTTTAAATGGGAGCTGTGTTTTGGATGCACTCTACTTTGGATCCTTCATCCACCTAAAAAGGGGTTGCTTGTGTGTGGTATCACAGTACATTGCCACCATATTAAAACAGAGAACATTGCTGTTTGCTTCTCACAGATAGCCGATGAAGAGGCCAAAAAAAGAACCAGACCCCTGAGGGTAAAAAAGCTGTATGTGCTAGCAGCATTGCTGGTGGAAAATTACCATGAGCAGATGAAGACATCACAGCAAAGCAAAGCCAAAGGAAAGAAGTCAGAGGTGCCTTTCTTTTGCAATTCAGTTGTCACAGAGCTCTAGGGAGCTTTGCCTCTGTCACTTAATGTGTAGTTACCCACAAAATGTAGCCTTGTCTGCAGGACAGGCGTCATCTTATTAGCAACACTAATGGGTATCATTTGGGATGCAGAGGCCCAGCTGGTGTTTTAAACATCTGGGGCCTCAAACATCCATTTCTTGATCACAGTCTGTGGCATGTGTGGGGTGTCCTTATTTAACCCCAGAAAACTATGTGCTGTCAGTTTCATCTGAAACTTGCATGTAATTTCACCAGTAGTGATTTCAGTGTGGTGTCATTTTCCAACCAGGCCACATCGGCGCTGGCTGGGCTTCTGGAGGAGGATGCAAGCTCAACAGACAACCGCATTGTGGACAACGCCTGGCGAGGTGCTGAAGCGTATCATTTCTTTCTGCTGGCACAGAGGCAGCTCTACGACGGAAACGTAGACGCAGCCATGAAGACAGGTGACCACAGAGCATGGCAGCAAATATACTGGCTAATCAGATTTTGTATGTGGAGTTTTGAAACAAGTGGGCAACCTGGATTCACAAGCTACAATCCAGTACCACATCTCCAAAATTACCTGATGCTACCTATGTGCTTAATACAGGTGATTTCACTAAATAACCTTTCTACCTGGCTTAAGTGCTGTGGTAAATACAATTAGTTCATTCAGTGACTAGCTGGTACTGGAATGTAGCTCCTGATCCAGGTTGGCCATCACTGATTTTAATGCCAAAGCTTTGAATATACAGTTATTATTTAATGGCAATGAAGACTTAATTTCCTCTGTACAATCATTGAATCTGTTGTAAGGGAAAAGTTCAAGTGACTGAGCAAATTCCTTTACTTTAATAATTCATGACTCAGTGAATCAGTTTACTAGTCCACCGTGAAATACTCTACATAGTTGCAGCCTATTTTAAGGTCAGAGTGCAGCCACACAGTGCTGTGTTGATGTAGTGGTGGTGCTGTGTTCTGACCAAATGCTGCTGCCTAAGTTTGAACAACAATCAAGTGTCAACCACCGTGGCTGCCTTGCATGGTGTTTTGACCTTTTGAGATTCATGAGGACGCTTCATCTCTGTGAATGTCTCTGCTGTCCAGGCCTGTGTCACATCGACCTGCCAAAGCCAGTCCAAAGCAGCCTCAGCACTGGTTTGTCATGCCTCTGGTTTCTCTGTGTGTTCCGTCACTCTTTTTGCAGTCACAGAGTTGGACAATGTGGCAAACCACAGTAAGCTGGTAGAATGACACCTTGTTGACGTAAACGTATCACTGCAGACGAGCTCTAGCTAAGCCAGGCTGTGGAATTGTATACTGTAGAGTCTGAGCTGCGTTGCTCAGAGGAATGTCTGAAACAACAAATAGCCCTAACTGGTCGTAAAAGGGAATCCGGGTACGTCAGGTATCGCCAAGCCACAGTTTGCTGACCTCTGGAAAGTCCCCCGAGGCAGTCTGGTTCACGCTCCACTGAATCTCGCACTCTCCATCTGGTCAGAGTGACATCGCTTATTGAGCTCTTGCCAGGTGCCTATGAGGGAATGAAATACGATGACAGTGGGAATAAAGAGTAGCATGCTCAAAGAAACAAAAGCGGCAGTGCGTATATCACCACACAGACGTCATGCTATAGTGGGCTCTGCCTGTGCGTGTGAATGCGCTGGTAGTGTGTGCCCTGTCTGACCTCTGTGACCCTGAATGGCAGAGAAAATAAACCAGCGGATGGGCTTCCCTTCCTTTTTTTCCTCGCTTGAGTGTTTTTCTCAGAAGAAGACGCACACTCTGAAGATCTTGGCTATATGTATCAGACAGCCATGGCGAGACATATAAATGGTGCTTGAGACCAGGACCGACCACCTGCATAAAGGCTGCTCTTTAGTTTTGACGCAATACCTGCATATGCAGTCGTGGGTCTACCGTATCGCTGCAAAGCCTTACACACTGTTGCTTTTATGAGCCGTGCATGTTGCTAGAAGAGGAAAAAATAATCCTCTCTTAATCCATAGTTCTGTCATTGCAGACTGTTAGTGGATGTTTTTGGAGCAGTGGTTAGCATAGTCATTTAATATACATGGATGTCTCAGGCTTGATTCATAAACCTAAGAGTCCTTCTTACCTTTGATAAAGTCAAATCAAGTCATATGAAGTCTGTTAATACAGCACATTAAAAAAGACAGTTATCCAAAATGCTGTACAAGCAAGATAAGAAAAACCCCACTCACTTACCTGAACTATATATTGGTCCAGTTTTGCTACCACACAAAATTCTGTTACCTGGTTAAGTCTGGTTAATTTTACCATTCATCTGTCATTAAATGCTATGTTTTGTGCTTATTTGGCATTACCTCCTGTTCAATATTGTATACTGTGCAAAATGTATACTTGAACTGTAGACTAGTATGCTTGCTTGTATAATATCAAGCACGTTTCTTTGACTGCCAGACAGAAATAATGCAATTAAGCACAATAATTTGTAATACTTTGAATGCAAAATTACTAACACAAATTTAATACTTAAAAGTTGTAACAAAAAAATAGTGAAAACAAGTTTTCCTGTGACACATTTTGAATCACCATTTCATCACCACCACTACTGTTAGCCCTCCACCTGCGTGACTACGAGGACATCATCCCCACCGTGGAGATCTACTCGCTGCTGGCCATTTGCTCGTCGGCGAATCGAGCGTTCGGCACCTGCTCTCGGGCCTTCATCAAGCTGGAGTCCCTGGAGAGCCTGAGCCCCGAGCAGCGGCAGAGCTACGAGGAGCTGGCCCTGGAGATCTTCACTAAGTACCCGCCCAAGGACAACCGCAAGTCGGAGCTGGACAGCATCTCTGAGGGGTGAGGCCTCGCAAAAATGTGGCTTGGTCATTGTAATTGAAATATTTAATACTTCATTAATCAATTTAATTCAGTTAATTAATCTTTTTTATGTTTGAAAAAGTATACAAAAATGAAAATTGGCACACAAGTATGGTGTTTCATGTGAAGATTTGACTTATTCAAGCCCATTTTATAGTCCAGGTGACTACAAGTGCTACTCGACAAAAAAAAAAAAAATACTTAGGAGTTTACAATAGTAGGCTAAAGAGCTTCAGCTGGGCCTCAAAAAGGAACATTACTCATTTGACTGTCCCACAGAATCTTAACTGCTGGTCTGCATGTATGCTATCAGGAATATAAAACATCTAGTCCTATGAAACAAACCAGGTGATGACTGTCTTACAATTAAAAAAAAAGTTGTGGTGAAGCTTGATGCCTGGACTATAAATTCGCCTTTAAAAAGCTAATACAAAGCCGATACAAGGTAACAAGTTTGCATAATGCAATGAGCCAAACTGAAGATGCTTTGCAGTCTTTCCTTTCGTAAAAGACAACTTATGTTTTGAACATAATGATGTGCTCTCCTTCTTTTAGGGTGGAAGGAAAGCTCCCCACCTGCATTGTGACAGGGCGCATCATCTCTGAGTACCAGTTCTGGATGTGCAGCACTTGCAAGCACTGTGCCATGGAGCAGGAAATTAACAGATACAACTTCTGCCCACTGTGCCACAGCGCCCTCGCATAGAGACCAAGAGGGAACCGCTGCCCCCAAGCTGGTCCTTCCCCATGGCATTTCTTGGACTGCCTTACTCACCTTTACTGTTTAATGACCTACTGGCTCAAAGCCAGTAGGCTGGTCTAGAACATTTTTTTCAGGGTTGTAAACCTAAGACGATTTGCTGGTTTTCAGATGCATTACGTTGCAAAGAGTTATTATTTGCAAAAACATGCAAGGCTATTTTTAACCTTCCAGGTGTCTTGAAGAAAGCTGTTAATTGACTTAATTTCTAATATAATTCAACTGAAAGGGATTTTTGGTCACCAGCTTCTATAACCTGCAGTACAATTTTACGCACTTCATTATTATATGAGACCATGGCCCTCCTTTGTTCAACCTAAAAAATATGTTGGAAAACCGTGGAACCAGTGGTTAATATCCATTTATTAGTCAGTAATCTGCTTTACCTATTGGTAATAATAACACAACAGTCTAGGATTGTGTCAGTGTGTTTTCAGGGATGTGTAGTAACACATTCAGTGCTTATATTTTTGTTGCCAGCCAAAAATGCAGTTTTCTGCTTTTAAATGCGTTGTGTGTGAACATAAAAAAAAACAGTATAACATATTTTTATGTTTCATATGTATTTTTGTACACTTTTGCATTATACTTTTTTTGTTTATTGTACTCACATGCTTGGTAAGGTAACCAGTAATGAGATAGATAGACTTATGGAGAAAAGAAAATATATGTTTATTTCATGATTAAATAAATAATTATCAATAATAAACGAATTGGAATTTCTGAAGTATTTATGGACAGAGGACTGTGTGGAAAGAAAGTGTGAAAATGCTATACGAAATGCTCAGAATACTAGAGGAATTGTGTCATTCGGTGGTGAAATTGTGCCTCCCAGTGACTGTGAAGTGGTACTGCACCTACAGTGTCATGTACACACATGACATTAGAAAGCCGGCTCGTTTACGTCCGTTTTCCAACACAAACCGTTTCGAGCACAGTGGTCCTATACTGCAATTGTCATAGAGAAATGCTCTTTCACAATCCACAGCTGTGTTTTTTTATGTTAAAAAAAGCCTGCGGTCTAGACGTAACACGTTTGCCAGCAGAGAGGGTGGAGTAAGTTGCATTGTCATAAATCAAAGCTGTCTTATCAGTACCTTTGATGTCGCATGTAAGTACTGGGTGTTTATCAAAATTGTTCTAGAGTTGTGACTGATATTTTAGAAGTTGACTTAAGTTGTTTTCTCTTATGACCTCTTAACCCCACGCTTTTGAAAATGTTGCCGATCTTTTGTTTAAGAAAAACGGTTACATGTCCTTTCTATCATAGATGACCTTTGAACTTTTTTTTTTCAACAATTTATTTATAAATCATGAAGTCCCTTTGACCCATTATGTGAGCTAACGTCGTTAAATTAATGTCCGCTACAAGAGCCCCTAGAGGGCGGTATAAGATCATTAAAGAGTAGAATGCGTATTGCGCCTCTGTCAGAAGTACATAGGCTAGGGAAGACTTCGCAATAATGGTGATTAATATGTCACATGTAAGCTATCGCAGGTAGACTGCTTCGCATCGGTCAATACAATAGCCTATGTTTAACCTCAACTTCTGCCAACAGACCACACCTATCACCTGAAAAACGACATTGGTCATGCACAACGCATTGCTTCGCTTGTTTACTAATGTAGTGAAGTAAAAAACAATACGCCACGTGTGTGAGTATTGGACCAAATCCATAAATATATCTATATCTCACTAAAAGTACGTGGTAAATATGGATCGAAGTGTTCAATGCCTTACATCTTGTTTATTTTGTATCTTACGGATGAAGTTTACATTTACCTAAAAACTTCAATAAGTCATTGGCCAAAACGGGCCAGAATTCCGCAAGTGTAATGTGTATACCCTCAAAGGTTAAACAAGCTATTTTCCCACCACAGCACAGCGCAGCGCAGACCAGACGAACTTTCTTTTATGTATTCTTTATAAGGGCCGAAAGGGAGCGCGTATGCGAGTGGCCACCACTAAGCGGTGACGCAAGGCATTGCTTATGGGCAACTCAGCAACGCGCGCTCTGGCTCACTCAAAGCGCTTTCAGCATCTTGACCGGGACAGTGTACCGCGGGACATGAAGAAAATCTTTCACTAGTGGATCCGTTCTGTTTCAAGCAGGAGACGTGTAAAAATGGAAACAACACTACATCCTGTAAAGTGACAGCTACGAAGAAGAAATGGAGAATGCAGTTATTTAATTGCTTATAACTTTTTCCTTTCACTTTTACCTGGGTAAGTATTCACTCTGCTGTTTTATGTCTATTTTAATATTTAACACCGTCTGGTTAGATAAAGAGGTTTTTTTTTGTTCATCAATGTCTTCTAATTATTTTATCTAAACAATATTGTAAAGAAATAACAATGTTGACCATTTGCTGTTATGTTTTTAGTATATATTGTTTATTCATATTAAGATTTATGAGTAACCCTAATAGTGCTTAATTGATTTAAAGCATATTTTCATTGCACAGGCTATAGGCTGCAGGCAGCTTTTATGTTATGTTTAAAAACTGATCCTATAACAGCCAAACTGATCATTACTGTAGCTGTAGTTTAAATGCTTTCCCCCTGCCCATTTCTGCCAGTGTTTAATAATTTTAAAAGACTTTCAATTAAGTCACAAGTGGGGGAAAAATGGAAGATTTAAATTGAAGTCACTTAGAGTGGAATCTTTGTTATAAGATCCTTGGCTGGAGTACAGCTTTATTTCCCTTTCATATGACTGTGATCATAAAAGTCTGCAGTGTCTTAATATTACTCTTGTTACAGGTAATGATGTCTAAATACCAAGAAGCATAATTGAATCCAATCATCCCACCTCCACTTGTTGATGTCAAAGACTCAATATGGTGTACGGGCAGATTCTTCACAGATGGGGCCCGGATGATGGCTTTATCAACCTCAATGTTGGTGGCTACAAGCAGAAAGTGTCCCGTAGCCTTCTCCTCTGTTTTCCCAACACTCGCCTCGGACGCCTTCTCTTCTGTCACTCAGAAGAAGCCATCCTGGAACTATGCGATGATTACGGGGCTGCAGAGCGCGAGTACTACTTCGACCGCAACCCACGCTTCTTCCTCTACGTCCTCAACTTCTATAACACGGGGAAGATCCACCTAATGGAGGAGCTGTGTGTCCTCTCTTTCAGCCAAGAGCTGGAGTACTGGGGGATCAAGGAGCTGCACCTGGACTCCTGCTGTAGCAACAAGTATCAGGAACAAAAGGAGTGTGTTGCGGCAGGTGAGTGGGACCGGAGGAGTGATGATCTGCAGCAGAATCAGCTGCAAGGCAGCTTTGACTCCTCCATGGAGGAGCTATCAGCTCTGGACAAGGACATAGAGAAGTTTGAGGGCACCTGGTGCTCTGAACGCCGCAAGTACATCTGGCTACTACTGGAGAACCCTGGCTACTCCCGTGCTGCAAAGATGATCGCTGTGGCCTCTCTGAGCGTGGTGCTCACGTCTATTGTGGCCATGTGCGTGCACAGTATGCCAGAGTTCCATCAAGTTGATGCCAATGACAAGGAAATTGAAGACCCCGTGCTGGCTGTGTTTGAGACAGTGTGCATCATCTGCTTTTCTTGTGAGTTCATCATGCGCATGCTCGTGACCCCATGCCTGCGCAAATTCTGCTGCAACACACTCAACATCATTGACTTTGTCTCCATCATACCGTTTTACGCCACACTGGCCTTTGACCCTGTGGAGGAGGAGAACGAGGAGCTGGAGAATGTGGGGAAGGTGGTACAGATCCTAAGGCTCATGCGAATCTTCCGCATTCTTAAGCTGGCACGCCACTCTGTGGGCCTGCGTTCCCTGGGTGCCACCCTGCGCCACAGCTACCATGAGGTGGGCCTGCTGCTGCTCTTCCTCTCCGTGGGCATCTCCATCTTCTCCGTGCTTATCTACTTTGTGGAGAAGGAGGAGGATGAGTCGGAGCTGCAGAGCATCCCTGTGGGGTGGTGGTGGGCAACCATCAGCATGACCACCGTGGGTTATGGAGACACATATCCTGTCACGCTTGCCGGGAAACTGATCGGCACTCTTTGCATTGTTTGCGGTCTGCTCGTGGTTGCACTTCCCATCACGATCATCTTTAACAAGTTTTCCAAGTATTATCAGAGACAGAAGGAGTTGGATGCCAACCAGGCCAACAATGAATTGAAGGTTCCTGACCCTAGTCTGCTGCACTTCCATCTTAATGACCTGTACTCGCAGAAAGTGCACTCTCTCGTTGCCAGCCTGTCCTCCAGAAGTAGTGTGGGGGGTGACGGCGAAGTCACGGATGCTTCCAGCATTCGAGATGTAGAGACAGTTTGCCCTGTCGTTTGAGTGAAGACCAAAGAGAGAAAGAACACGGGTCTCTGCACCAGCATGGAAAGGAAAAAAAAAAACAGAGCAAAGAGATGAAGGCAAAAAATAAACAAAAAGCACTTTCAGTAACTCAGGGGAAAAGCACTGTTCTCTCAGTATTCTTCACCAATTGGTCAAAAGTGATAAAATCTTCAAAGAACCAGGTGAACACAGACTTGCCACTTAGCAGCATCAATTAGACTATATAATATAGGTCAATG
This sequence comes from Setipinna tenuifilis, assembly GCA_030347295.1. Lineage (NCBI taxonomy): Eukaryota > Metazoa > Chordata > Actinopteri > Clupeiformes > Engraulidae > Setipinna > Setipinna tenuifilis. The sequence continues at coordinate 15,165,120 of CM059278.1, read as the reverse complement.
CTGTCAGGTCAAGAAAACAAATTTATTTTTTAAAGCAATGCCTTTATGGTCAATAGTTTCATTAATTATTCATACAATGCCTGAAAGGAAATCAATTTGAATGTTTCTTGGAAAATACATCAGATGTTTGACATGTAATGGCATGTTACTGCATTCTTCCTAACCTTTAACACTTTGTCTTTGCATGTGTTAATTGAATAAAATGCAATCTGTATCATGTGCAAATTCTGCTCATTGTTTTACATGATTGTTTTTTATATGTCAGTAGTAATGAACACTGTAAAATGATAAATTCAAAGTTCGTGCTTAGACTAGATTGTATACAGATGTGAATTTTAAATGTGCAGCTCAAGGTTAGACTCAACTTAGAAACTTCGAAATCAGCAGAGGCAGGTAATGAACACCTTAGTAGGAGAGTGGTTCTCAATTGCTTAACTGACATTTCAATGAGGTAGAACCTTAATAAAAACTGAACAGCCTCTAAATCACCAGGGTCTATATGCTTTGTGTCTATAAAGAAAAGTGATTAGACCGATGCCAATGAGCTTTACTTGCACTTTGCAATAAATGCTGCAATTACATGATACCTTAAATCTATACAAATAGATTTTTTTCTCTAAAGATAGCGACAGTGTTTCTCAGAACAAATATGTTTCAGGTAAATAAGCAAGAGAGGGTTTCTTAACATGTCATCATAACCTTAAGTGACTGTAATTTCCTTATTGTTTTGATGTCATGGTGACCGGGTGTATCAATAAATGTGCAGCTGCGGATGCTCACCCCACCCACCCCACCTCCCTCTCCACTGTCGACCTAATGCACTAGCTGTTTATTTGATTTCCCACAGCAGCATGGGCAAAAACATTTCTGACGTGCATAGAGATGTGTATATTGGATCGATGAGAGAGGGAGGGGGAGAGCCTGTGTGCGTCCTAGGGTTGTCATCCCAGACAGTGCAGCCTGAACAGGCATGCCAGACTCATTGGATCTATTGATGGTCTGTGAAGTTTTTCAGGGATTGCACTCACCTTAGTGTCACCGCACTGGACTCCACAACATTGTCAGGTTCAGGAATGAATAGGTTACACCCATATAAAATCAGCCACATCAACTGTATTTTGATAATTGTTTCAGTGACCTGATTATGTCATTGTGTACTTATGGTCCTTCAATTATTTTACTGTCATCTCATCTCCCGGCTATTCATCTTGTGGGATTTGGGGCACTGTTAAATTGAAGGGGAATGCCAGCCATTTTTCAAAACTACAGTACCTGAGGTTTGTTGGAAAAATCAATGTGTGCCAATAGGAAACCTCACATTCAGAATATTAAAACTCTAAATACATTTACAATCTATTACAGCATAAAATGGAAACTAGCCTGAAAAACCTGAAAAATAACAGGCATCTGAGGGTGGGAGGATAAAACATTGTCAAGCGTATTGCATATTATTTTGGTAACTTCTCTTCCGCCCTGAAGAAAACTCTCTTCTAACTCCTGATGTATTAGTATTCAGGGAGCAAGCTGCCAATTGTTTAGTCTTCTGAAATTGCGAACATTCATCCTTTCAGCCCACATCATACCACCATACTGCCAAACATGATTCCCCCTGTATGAGCTGGTTGTGCTCTGGAAACACAGCAGTGGCGAAGAATGATCACCTGCCAGCGAGACTAAAATCAGCCATATATTTACACAGCTCTGACATTTCACTGCAGCTGTTCAGGTAAAGTGCCAGTGAAGTGTCCATCAATCCAGAGGCGTGGCTTACCTTCTCATTCATCCAGAAAATGAGACACATCTGTCAAAGGCTTTAGTTACCTTTAGCTAGGTTCAGCATTGTGGCACATTTAACTCATGCAAAAAGGTCATATGGATAAATGATACAGACAAAAATGTAACTGCTTGGATTGTTGATTGTTTTGTGTCTTGAGAATATTTGTGGTGATCCTATTGTTTTAGTGTAAAAGGTTTGCGTTTGTGCTGTGTTTTGTGTGAAACGTTCTCAGCAAGGTGAACTCACTCGTGCTTAGTATGTTCAAATCTATATATACAGTCATTGGTTCATGCTCTCCATGCCTGCTATCCTACACAATATTGATTCTGTCTCTTCTGCAAGTGCTTGGGTTTCTCAAGCAGTGTGCCACTTTTGCATTTCTTTCACATGAGAAGCAGGCCAACCATCTGAGAAAAGCATATGTATGTTTTCTTTTTTCTCAGTATATTAATAATTTGCTATTGCAAACTGTACAGTGATACTGTCTAAAGATCCTCAAGGTATCAGATGCAACCTTCAAATGGTCCTGATATGTCACTAGAGGTAAACATTTTAAATTGAAAGACTGATTTTATTGACAACCGCACTACGGCTATTCCATTTAATTTCATTCAAGTTACATTTATTTTGATGTTGTGTTAATTTTCTAAAAAATATTATTTTGGCCCTCTCAACTCTTTGACCATGGTTTACATGTTGCAATATTGTCACTGACAGACACCGACTTTGATGCTCAAAGCCACCTACTTCACCATATAAACACCCAAAGACACTCCCAAATCTGGCACAGATTGAAGCTGTCTGTCAAAGTCTTACACAGTGGAAATTGGAAAGTGAGCTGGCAAGGAGCTGAGAATAGGGCTTGGATTTGAAGCCAGAAATTGAGATGACACCATGAGAAAGGAAAGGAAAAAGCTGGTAATTGAGTATGTTTCTGACATCACTTTGTTCTCACAGTCAAAAGTCCTGAAATAGCATTCCTCATAGATTCTTTCATTTCTCTCAGTCACATCCTCACTTGTAAGCTAATCCTAGTTGAGAAGAATTTAAAAAGGTTAGATAATCACTATTTGTACCATAATATCGTATTGCAGTGATTTCTAATATTACTCTGTTAAGGCGAGACACGGCAGGTGAAAACATCGATTTTTCATGTCCTGGTCAAAATTGAGATGTTGGGCTAATTTGCATCCTTAACATGTAATCTTTCACACTACTACAAAGAAAATGTCAAAATTACACTTTTAGGTGTTTATTTTATTACACTTTGTCAACTTGCGCCTGTGATTTTTACCAAAGATTTATCAAAAGTTAGCTTTCTTGCGCACGAAGTCATATCGCAACTAGACTCTGTCATATGCCATCCATGGTATCGTTGTAAAGCTCTCGGGCTGCTGCCTAACGTTATCTAATCCAAATATGGATAGTTCCGCTGTATCAACCACCAATCCTGAATGTTTACAGGGGGATTTAAACATACAATCAAATATGATTGGCTGTACTCGATTTCCAGCAAGACGATTCGTTCAAATGCATCACGTGGTACACTCTCAGGCTTCCTAGTTAGCTTTCTGTCGAACACTCTATGGAGATGCCCACAACAACGTGACGATTTAAAGCTTCCCAGAGGAGACTAATACAACTGACACTTGCAAGAAACTGTAAGGCAAAGGAAAGTAATAAATTAGATGACAAAATTCCTTGTCAAAGTGCATCATTATGTACGCTGTCTTTGGGGAAACGGGAGCGTTCAGATAGCGGCAATGAACACCACCGTGCCACGCAGCAGTGGCTCGTAGGTCATGTTACAGGTGTGAATTAATTGATCAGTAGCCAATTTGTCTTATTTATAGTTATAACTTTATAACTTACAATCGACCCACATAATCACTGGTTTTGTAACCGTTTGTTGCTTTTGTGCAGCGTGTGTAAGGGGTGACAAGTACTGCAGACATGTCTTCACGTCCACCACTTGTCTCCAGCCAGCTGATTCTAGCACAACTCAATTAGTATATTTGTCTAAATTCATGGCAGTATTTTCTGAAGCTGAGGATATGCACCTCGGTTTGCTTTCACTTTTCTGTCTACATAACATTATTTGCATCTTTGTATGAGGATACAATAATACACAGAAAATAATGTGGCATTTCATTTAGTGTTTTGTGCTGATCAGTTTTACTTTTACCTTACATATTTTCTTTGAGTAAATATGCAAAAACTAAAGTAAGTTAAAACTAAGGTGGACATGAACATAATGCAGCATAAGAAAATACTACCTCCTGGGGAGATTTAAAAGTGAGTTTGCAAAAAAGAAACAGCTGGGCCTACACTTACACAGTGCACTTAGGCACATGCGCAACACAGACAACAAAGTAGGCCTATCCTGTTTTGTTTTTGTCCTGTGTTGTAAGTCACTTTGGACACAAGTATCTAGTTTACTATAGAAAACATAACCATTTTATTCCATACAAACATTCCTAGTCTTATAAGTGATCTCTAGGACTGTAAGCATATGCTTGGCGGCGATGGTATTGTAGGCCTATATACTGTACAATCCTGCACCCAATATTTGTTCCAGCCATTCACTGAACCAGTTAATTAGTGAAATAGCCTGCTTCAAGTGTCTAGAAGCAGGTGATTTCACTCTGCAATTGTTGCTGTGAATGGATGGAAGAAATAGTGGTTGCAGGATTGTAACCTCAGAAGCCAGAATACTGATGGCACAGTCTACATGCCATGCTGATGTATCGTTAATGATAAAAGTAATATTCACATGTTTTAGATAGTATACAGTGATCATTTTTAATGTAATACATGTATATATTCATCTTATATTCATCCTAATGCCATTTTTTATGTTCGTTGTGTCTTTCACAAGAAATCTATAAAATTTTGCCATAAAAAAAACTTCAAAGGCCGTTTTCTCAAAATGAGTTTTTTCTCACACTCAAAGTCCTAAAACTCCACTTCTGTATAACCTACATACACAAAACTTTCCATACCCATTCCTAACAATATTTGGAAGATAATTACAGAGGGATTTGTTGTTATATCATTCTAAGCCTGATTTATAGGATATTTTCCTCTTAAAATTAGGCGAAAATCGCATTTTTCAGGCCTAATAGCAGTATTTTTCCATTTACTGGAAAACTAGATGAGATATCCACAATCCCCTCTGTAAATATCTTAAATATTACTGTAATAACAAAATGAAAAAAGAATTTTGAGCCTGGCTTTTCCACATGTACAGTTTTAGCGTTTTGAAATATATGCAAATTAGCGCATATTTAATTAAATATAGCCTAATTAGCATATTTAAATATAAGATTTCAGAAAACTTGCAATACATTTTTTTCTCCTATATATATAAGTAATCAACTGGAAAAGTTTAATGGTGATATCTGCAAGTTAATTTTTTTAGCCTATTCACCTGTAGTGTCTCGCCTTAAAAGAATGGTTTTATTCACAATGTGAGGAAATAATTGTAGATTCCTTTGTCCATATATTCCTTTGTAGATTTTGTATTTGCTCAATAACATCTGCCACCAGTCAGCACATACACACTACACTGTTTTTGCCTGTTCTAGTCTTTTGCATCAATACAGTATCTCATACAACTGCAGCCTCTGAAATCGTAAACTTTCAAGTCACTGATGCACCTGAAGCACCGCTTTGTCTGCCAAGTCCTCTTTTCAAAAAGCTCAATTTTGTTTTCAAAATGATGATGCACTTTTGTTGACAAGAGGTAGCTATTTATAGAGGGCTTCCATAATATCTTTGCAGATTACTGATGTCAAGAGGTGACATCCACTTCTGATCTGCCCAGAGGGTTGTTGCGAATGGACAATCAGGGTAAACTGCTTCAGCTGAATACATAAAACCCTCTTGTGTGATTGATTATGTGACAGAACATTGACACAGTTCAGATGCCACTTCTGAACAGAGCAGTATCCAGTTTGACCTTCCTTGATGATGGCAATAATGACTGACATAATGTGAAATGCATTGAACTATGGGCACAATTGTCAGAAAAACAGAACACCAAGAAAGAAACAAACAAAACTGTGCAGACAGTGCTATGTCACATGTATGCTCATAGTTGTTCCTAATACTAATATTTGTTCATTATTTTTTCCCATTCACAAACATATATTTGCTCCTGCTCTTTGTGATTTAATGTGTCTATGGCCAGTTTTCATAAACAGAAGTGAGCACAGAAGCACACAGAGATACAGAATCATTTATTCAAATTCAATAAATTCTGTTCAATAGAATTCTTGAACAGAAATGTTTGCCCATTTCCTTCAAAGACAAAGTTGTTTTCACCTGACCGGCCGCGACGCCTTTTTAAAGCATCATAGTCAAATGGCTCACAGTGATTCACATCTTTATGGCCAGGCAGGCTGTTCTCTTTGATGTAGCCTATTCTCACACAGAGATAGTAGATTTGCTGATGCCCACCCTGCAGGGACTCTCTTTAGCTGAAACAGAGTGTAGAGAGTGTGGCTGCCATGACAGAGTCACTATCACATTGTCTTTGTCTGTGCATAAATGTCTCCACAGATCCATCTAGTTATTAAAGAATCCCCTGAGTAAGTTAGATATATAGTCCATTTACTCTATTATGTCTCCCTCAGAAAGATTTCTAAAAGAGCTACAAAAGACATGTAGCACTATGTACTTTGGAACGATGTTTTATTTGCTGGTAGTAAATTCTAATTTGTAAATTCTAGGTTGTTTAATCTAGAAAAGCTCATCTGAAAAAAAGCCCATGCACCATCTTAGTGCCTTTTTATGAGAACTTTAAAATGGTTTAAATGACACACTGCTCTTAATGTGCAATCCAAATTATTTTAAGTAGCTTTTGTTTGTCTTTTTTTTTTTTTTTGGTCCAGACTACAGAATCGTTAAAAGTATTACTGCCTTGATGTTCTTCCATGAACTGGATGGCTGTGCTTTTTCTAAATGATAATGGTCTTGTTTGATTTAATGTTATTTATTTTGACAGTGACATGACAGTGTTATAAAGCTGCCATATTTTTAGTTATATTTTTAATATTGTTGTTTTGGATTGGTTCATTCATTCAAAGAATGAACACAATGGTAATGCTGATACTTTGAGCAACAAAGAGAGAAAAACGACTGATTGGTTAGATAAGCAAAAAAAGATTTGCTGTGTCAGCAGTGCTTGAGATACCAATCAGATGGTCTTGAGAGACAAACAAGTGATGTCCTAGACAAAAAAGTAATCAATGTTTGATGGAGTGTGCACAGCAATATCTGTGACGAGATAACAGGTAAAACTGCTAAGGTGACATTGGCTTGCCCTCACTCGCCTGAGTAAAAAACTGGGTACTTTGGTAAAGAAAAATAGTTAAACGAAATACGAGATTTAAAGCATTAATGGTCTGATTCAGTCCAAATAACGGACTTGTCATTATGCTAAAGAGAACGGAAAGTGATTTTTTGTGTCACATGAAAGTAACTTTTGTCATCCTTGTAGTAAATACAGCAATAATTTATTATCAGTTAATCAACAATAGTCATATCCTAGAAGATTTTAGTCAGCATTGCAATATATTTGTTTTCACACTCACAGTAGAGCATACACATTTCGAAAAATATGGAGTAAAAGACTAAAGTTGAAACTAATAAACTGGCCTGTTCATGTGGAATTATTGTTTAATGTTGCCAAGAGGGTTAGGTCAATGACTGCCATCATATAGAATAATCTCAGCATCACTACTGACAAGACCTCTGAAATCAACTTCCTTTCAAATCCAATGCGACAGAGTACCATCAGTGCACTTTAATATGTGCTGTGATTGCAATACCCATGAACCTGCCTTAGCGTGTAGTTGTGCCCTGTAGACCCAAGTTCAAGATCAGGTGAGGTGATATGGTGTCAGAGGTGGGATGGGTTGATAGGCCATCAAAGGCACGTTCAGTGTGTGAGCCAAATGAGGGATCCCAAGGTTAAATGGGCCCCTTCATGAGGCTCCCTGGAGATGGGTAAAGCACTAGTGTGGGAGTGTGCAGGCGTATGTGCGTGCATGCGCATATTGCTCACTTTCAAAAATGGAAGGCAGTTCAACTGAGTGACCTGGCTGATAATCGGTCTTACCTGACTCTGGCATTGTTGTACAGTTCAATGCCCTGTTGACTTGACTTCTCAAGGTGCAAAACTCAAGGTGCATTGCTCTTTTATTTTTCTAAATGAATCCTCCAGCTCTAACCTCTATCTTATTGTCTATATCTATGAAACGAATGCTTTCAGTATTCTCTAACCCTTTCTCTAACCCTCATTTTCACGATTCATGCCATACAGAATCGGTTGTAAAAGTGATACAGAAGCTGTGTGTCAGAAGATGTTTAAGGTACTACAAACCAAACTGAAAAAACAAAAGTAACTAGAGCGTTCAGCCAAGGCTGTGTGAGCATGTGTGTGTATGCTCTCTTTATGTTTTATCTGAGCTGTTAAGTTGTTCCTAGAGCTAAGCCATTTCCTTAAATTACATTCATGGTTCATGACCCAAAAGCTAACTGTATTAGGCTCAAGATTCACATGTTCCATATGAGAAGTCACACTTTTATGGTGCATTTGATTACTTTAAATTGCTGATGCTCAGACCTATACCCTCACTGTGAAATAAAATGTGTAAAGCTGCTCCTGCAATATCTTGGAATATTTTTCTGCATATGTCTTGATTTTTATTAGTATCTAATGTGTCACAAGTTCACAAGCAAAAATCACCATATATGTACAGAGATTACATACAAAGTTGAAGTGCTTGAAAAACTGCCATGAGGAAGATGCAGAACAGATGCATTGTAATTCTTTAATGTGCTCAAACATCTAGATGTCCAGTATAAATCTGAGACAATATATTTGATTTACGTATACATGTTGTGACCTTGCAGTCCAGAAATTGTGCTGAATTTAAATCTGTAAGTGCAAAACAAGCAGACAATAAACCTTGCATTTTGTATATTGATTTCTTTTCAGGATTGCAAGCCTCACGGTTTTATGGTGGGTTTGTAGCATACAGACACGCAACAGAGACAGAGGATTGTTTTGCTTGTTTCTGCGCCCCGAACTCTGGTCTGTGGAGAGATATAGGATTTCATCATGTATGGAAAGTACATTAGGCAGCACTGCAGTGGCATTTCTACTAGACAGTTTTGTTGTTCAGACTTGAATATTATGATCAGTGATCGCTCCAGCGATGAAACGATCAATATTGTATGCTACTGGTGTTTTTCAAGGCCTGGATCTGGGTACATTTCCTCTCTGGAAGCAGTTTAAATAACAGGGAGACAGCATTGCCTTCTCATTTCTGTAACGTAATGTTAATTAATGTAGCTGTAGAGCAGGCATAAAATTATGGATGGGTGCCATGCTAATACACCAACGTTTTCAAATAGCCTTCGAAAATCATGGGTTGGTAGATTATAGCAGGATAAATACTATTTATCACGGCATTTCAAGGAATATTCACAACAACAAAAACAGAATTTCTTTCCACATCTCATGTATCCCATTATTGTGGTGATTCACTTTTCCTTTGCGTGGTGTGCACCAACATCATGGGTAGAGTACATGACATCATAACAAAAGTGGGGGCGCACCTTGCTTATGATTTGAAGTTATCATTCGGGCCGGCACCTTCAAAGTAATTCAAGAAACACAGAGTAAAGCCTGCCCCTACCTGCAAATTGACTCTAGAGCAGTGGTTCTTAACCTTGTTGGAGGTACCGAACCCCACCAGTTTCATATGCTCATTCACCGAACCCTTCTTTAGTAAAAAAAAAATAAAATATATATATGATTTTTTTTACTGGTCCATTAAATGAACCGTGCATTAACGGTTCCACTGAGGCTCCACCGAACCCCTGAGACCGACTCACTGAACCCCTAGGGTTCGATCGAACCCAGGTTAAGAACCACTGCTCTAGAGTACATGACATTCCATACCTGGTGTGATGATTCATGACTATGTGTGTTACTCTAATGTGTCAGTTTGCAGCTACATAATGAATGAGTGTACTGTCACATTTTCTTCGAAGGTTGCCTTTATGTAGTCTCCAATGTGTCTATTTGTCTATTCATAATTCATTTCTTTGGTGCATGCCTCCTTGCTCACAGTCTTTGATCTGCCCCCACTTCAATGTAATGTAGTCATAATTCTTGTCTTAATCTAAATCAGGTATGATCAGCAAATTGGAATTGCTGTGATCAGACTGGTCTAGTTGAGAAAACGTGCAGAGCAAGGGGAAGCTTTTTCTTTCTGGCAAGATTGTCATTCACCTTCTTTCTGGCAACGTAACACACCATGCCACACTCTCTCCGCCTGTCTACTTAGGTGAGAGGTGAACGAAAGCAAACTGATCTTAAACAAAATTACTTTTCTGGATAATACATTTGTATGCTGCAACACTTGGGCTACAGAAGAAAACCAATACAAGACGGACAGAGAAAGGGGACATGCACACATACATGTAGGCGTATTTGTTGTGAGCTAATGAATGCAGTCAGCTCGTTTCAGTCACTGATAGAAGGAAAACATGATTATTTAAGAGTTTACAAGCCAGGCTCAGTTTTTTCAACAGACAATCAGAGCACTGATTTATTGCAGTGGTGCCGCCTTGTGTATGTTGCTTACGCATCTGTCTCTGCACTTGACCTTAATGTGCCATTGAAACAGATGTGTTCCACGAGAGTGCATTTAGATGTAAACTAAGCCATAAACAATGTTTAACAGTGACACGTTTTTTGATGATAAAAATCACCTCATATTTATTGACATATTTGCTTTACTTTCCCAACCAACAGAAATATACAACTTAAACTGTTAACTATTCCACTATTTTGGTAGAGACAACTGTCATCTTGAGGTACTGTATTCTTCCTTTGTGCTTTTACCTAGGGGCCATACGTAGATCTCTTTCCATTATTTTCTTTTTTTTCTTCTTAAAAGTGTTCTCTTACTGTCACAGAGGGGAGTTCACCCTAAGGGAAAGGAAGTGAAGTGACACTGAAGGTAAAAAAAGAGGAAAAAAACACAGGAAAGACACTTCCAGGGAACAAATGACAGCAAATGACTAACAAAAGCCCCGCTGCTCCTTCCTCACCGAAGGAAAGTGAATTTCACATGAAGCGCAGGCATCCATAAATCAGATCCTTACCCTTGGTGTCTGAAATGCTGACGGCACACAAACGGCAGTGGTACAGAAGCTGGAGTCAGCGGAACATTTGCATGGCGGCCTCTGCAATGTTTCATGCTCCTTTCATGCAGCAGGGCACAGTGCAGTATTACTAAATGTGGTGAACTTTCACAGAGTAAAAGTTGAGCTGACTACAGGGGAACAAGTCCTCACAGAGATTGGCTTTAAATTGATGAAACAGAAAAATTAAATGTGTTTGCTTTTTTAGTGCAATTATTTTATAGAGATGTATTGTTTGCAGGTGGTTGTTGCTTGATGATTTCTCTGTCTTATTCTATCAGGCCCTCATTTGTGTGACTAAGGACAGGTGTGTGTGGTTAGGTCTGAAAAATGAAACAGTTCTCACACTTAGCACAAAAGAGTTGGCTTAGACATACACAAAAGTCTGCTCCATTCATAACACACTGAGTATGCATAAATCATCTCTTGCCTGCCAAGTCAGAAGAGTTAGGTGGAATTTGCAATGATCTTCAGTAATGAGGTTGTATCACATAAACAGGCATGCCTATATATTTTTCATGTTGTCAGTGTCTGATTTATAGAAATGATTAAATGCGGTACATGATGATGAAAAAAGTACTGTAACAAGAAAATTGTTTTAAAAAGTATACATTGAGCTACAATGACTGGATAGGATTTTATAGTTGTTTTTGTTAGATGATCTAATACATTAATAGCAGACATCTCAAGTCTACAGGAAGTTCAGATAGTCTCCTAAATATTGATAATGGCTTCCTGATGACCACACATAAGATAAAATATCCCGGAATCTAGAGTGAGCAAGCAGGACTGTGCAGAACAGTGGTAATGATGCGTACTGCACTGATTTTAGCATTGTTCAAGGCTAAACAGTGGTAAAATACATGCTGAGGTGAGTTTGACATTGTTATTGATATATTTATTTGTCTATGAATGCCTAAGTGCCACATACTCGGCTGTGGGGTTAAGGGGTGGTGGTTGGTGCTTGGCAGGTTTGAATGTCTATCATAGCCATCAATGAGAATGTCAAAAATGTAACCAAAATGCCTGCAAATGTAAACTGTAAATCTTCTACCCCACCTCAAACATCAGCTCATACACCTACAGTATGTTATTCACCTCTCTTCTCCTTGCCCCTAAGCATATGAGTTCTCTGTGTATATTCTTCCAGAAGCCAATGACAAGCTATTGAGACAATGAAAGACCTGATTATATCTGTTGGGTGTTCGGTCAGAGTCTGCTAGGTGGATTGCTCTTGGACACGAGTCAGCCTGTGGGGCCAGACTAGGACAAACAGACTGTGTGCAGCGCAGCCAGCCTGTGTATACCTGACTGTCACGTCTTTATTAAGTGCCTGTTGAAGTGCATTTGGATTGTGGGCTTAACAAGCAGCCCACTGAGGCACATGATTAAAAACCTGACTAGACTAAGAGTCAGTGGATTACTCATGTCACAGGAGCAAACCCGAAGATCAAGATTGATCTCTGGATATTTGCATATACATGTACAGCATTCCTGCAGCACTATGATGGACCAGGATATGAACTGAGATGAACCTGTTTCCTATGTGTATAACTTCCTCTAGTGTGTGTGTGTGTGTGTGTGTGTGTGTGTGCCTGCCCTTCACCCAAAATCATCTGCAAAGTGCTGTGTCTATACTGAGACAAGTAAGATAAATTCCTCAGAGATGTAAGTGGAGGTCAGATGGGTACGGCTGGTGAAACTTTTTGTTTGGCAGGTGCACTTTTACATCAGTTTACAACTTTTACAAGAGTTAACAGTGGAACCAAGTTCAGGTCTAGAGTAGATCTTATAGGCTCCATGGTTTCAAGGTCTGTGTTGATATCATTAGGTTATTATGTAGTGTCTTTGATAGACAGCCGGCTCACAGATAGCTAAAATAAAAACAAAACCTATTGAGAGACAAGACAATCTGATCATTTTGAGATGGTGTCTATGCTGTTCTCTGTTTGTGTAATGGGCCAACACCTTTGTTATTAGGTTAAATATTTACGGCATGACATTTGCAAGCTTCACCAGCCATATCCATGTGTGATATTTCATACCAGTCCCTCCTTAGCTATGACAGCATTAAAGTAATCTGCACCACATATAGACCTAGCTTCCTGTTCGTTTTTGCCATTGACTGACACGTTTTACAGTTGATCACTACAAATGCATATGTTTACGTTTATTTAGGATACAAAATAATATTTTTTACACCAAACCTTATAGTATACAAGCAGCAACAAAAACATTTTCCATCACCTGAAGCTACATTGTGGGCAAACAGAATCACTATAGCTTGGGCCTTCTGCCAACATGGCAGCCTTGTCAGCATTCTCTGTGGACCATCACTGTCACCAGCTGACACATTCAGAACACATTGTCTCAGCTGAGTGTCCTGACAAGTGACAGTAATGTGTGGACCAAGTCTCTACAAGTCTCACCTTAACACCTTTAAAGAGTAGCAGGAAATGCATTAGGGCCGACATTACGTGAATTGGCAGATTGAATAATAGACTTACTGACTGAGAACTAGTATATGTTTGTATACCCCGCTGTAGTGTAGTGCCAGGGAGAGTAATTTCTTTTTATCAACAGAGGTGGAGTGAAAAGCATAACAAAAAGATGATCAGGGCAGGGCAAGCAGGCAGCAGAAAAATCTTGAAATTGAATTATAATGTTACTACCTTAAGGCCATTATTGTAAGCATTTACAGCAAATGTTATGTTAGTTGATGAAAAAATAGCCAAGAAATCAAAACACTTTCAATCACAGGTCGGTCACTTTGCCTCAAAATATGTGTGCTGTCTTGTAGCACCTCTGAATCCATTGTTCTGAATCCATGTGGCAGATTTTTTCTAACAGCTGTTGAGATATGATGTGGCTTCTTGCTTTCTGGAAACTTGTTGTGTTGAACTCAAAGTATTCAGTGGTGAGTCATTTTTAAAAGACATGCATATAGATTGAAAGTGATATGCATACAAACCCCTTCAAGTTTGATTCTTAAACGAGGTATATGGTTTATACATTATTCTTGTCTTTGTGAGTATTTGTGCTACAGCAATCTGACATGAGCCCAACCAGAAAAAAACAAATCATATATAGATGTTTCCCAATAGATATACATTTAAGCAGTAATACAGTAGCATTTTGGTGATGGCCTTGACATAACATTAGTGAGTAAGAGAACAGATGTCAGTGTGTTAACATTCATATTGTTAACATGTCTATATTTGGCCAAAATGAAGTGATGTAATTTGGTGACGATGAATCAACTTAAACATTCATCAAATAACACTCATAGATTGTAAACCGAGCTAGAAAAGCTGAGATGATAGTATATAAACAAGGATCTGGGGAATCATCGGTGGCATGCAGTTCAGTCTGAACTGCAGCCAATGTATTGTAGTCAAGATTGAATTAAGTCACTGCTCTGCTAATCAATATATATTATTCTGAGAAGAGAAACAGCCTTCAAACCAATTACAGTCCACTAATCTGATGTAGGTGCTCAGCATTTTAGCTTCATTGATGATGATGGGAATTCATACATTTTATATTGTCATTAGTGAGGAGATAGCACATGTCAGCTTTTGTTAGTTCATGTGGAAATATAACATTGACAGCTGCACCACTGACCATCTTTGGGTAGATTCACCCAGTGGCAGGCCCACTGATGTGACTGGGTGTGAAAAAGTGACTGAGTGTGAAAAAAACAGCTCTTATAGTAAAATCAGTTGATATACGTTTATTTTACATAATATGCCATGTAAAACACAGCATGATACAGAAACATTCAAACATTAGTACAGTTACAGGATTTGCAAGACAACAAACATGTATATATTTTTTTTATCATTTCTGTACCCCTCACACACAAAAAAGCCACTTCCCAGAATCATTGATATTGCACATGCTTGCATTTTCATCTAGCTTTTTTAATCTACCTCATGGGGGAACCACAGTGTTCACTCCCCAAGCTCTTCTCAGGTTGAAAACACCACCGCTTATCTGAGTGAAAGCGGTGTGTTGGGGGATGGTGTCCATGTGTACTGTAATTCACCAATGAAACCAGTAGCACCTTACCTAGAGGGGGGTCAAAGTAATCCTATTTATTGGAAGCAAGAGCCCCTGCAGTCCACCACCACTAATAAAATAGATGAAGAACCTCTCGCTCAGAGCTTTGCTGATGAAAGCAGTGGGTTAATGAAAAGTAATTGCCTGGCCACAAACGGACTCTACCGGAGGGATACAAACAAAGTCAAAGGGCTACTCGGCCCTAATGTATTCACACAAGGCAATAACTGTCAGTTATACGGCACCAGTATCATTTTCTTATCTGGATTCATTTTGTTTTGTAATGGTATTGTAAGGCGCGCCCGCACACACACACACACACACACACACACACACACACACACACACACACACACACACACACACACACACACACACACAATTTGCTCAGCCAGCCATTTATACCACAGTAAGTGGCTGAATATATTTTGGTCAAATCAATGTGTTGTAGAGGTAACACGATTCCAAAATGTCCAAAGCAATACGGCAATACAGAGAGCTTAATTTTTGTGTTTTGACGTCCCTTTTACAACAATACCACAATATGTATTTTTTTATTTATACCACACCTTTCATGAGGGGGCAACAATTATTTTGCATAGTAAGACACAAAAAATAGAGAGCAAATCTATTTTTGCTTGTGTCCTCTTGGTTTTGTCACCTCATTTGCTGCCTTCTCATGACTGGGATGCCATTGCTAGCTCATTGCATTACAGTTTATCTTCAACAGGTAATTTTAAATCAGAGAGCTGCTCATTGTTATCTGTGGTCTGGCCTCTGGATATTAAACATGATCATAATTTAATATCAAGTCAAGTAAACACAACTGCGTGAGTTAAAGCAGTGGTTGTGTCGGTGAGCCACTATATATACTGACTACCCATAGTGCAATGCCAGCTATGGGAGTTTGAGCCCCAGCAACTATTTTTATAATACACTATGTGCTTTTATTATAACGGATGGCATAAACAATTTACTTTTACAAACAACTTACACTGCTCTATTTTTATGAAGTCCATCATGTGAGTGCTAGATGTTGATTTGATGTCAAGATTGTATTGTCAAGAGACATTTCCGCAGGCAATGCAGACACATCTTCCAGGACTTCAGATTGAACAAAAAGCATGTTTATGCAGTCTACTCTGATTTACACTAGCATTTAAGCAGCAGTAGGGTAGAATTAAATATAAGCAAACACATGACTATATGACTGTATGTTGGAACAAACCTTGATGTACAGGAAACACAACACCTGAGGATTCAGGTGTAATATCCGTTACAAGGGCTGCTAAAAGTATGACATGTTTAAGTGAAACAATAAGGATTTGGACAGAGATCTTTTTATGACATTTCTGTGACTGCTGTGGGTGTCTGTCCTTGGCGAGGAATTGAAGAGCTGTGTGCCTGAATCCCAATTCCCCTGCTACAATACATGTTCTTAGCATTGCACTGGCCAGGTCTCTTTGCATCTTGTAACTAAGTGGAAGTGAAGCAGAAAAGCTGAATCCAATAGTTGTTTAAGCTGCAGTGGGCAAGAACAGAGTGCTGTCCTAATGGGCATTTTCTGTCCATTCAGCTCTCACCTTTAACAACTCCTGTAATCCCTGCACTCCCTTTTTTTACAGTCTAGTGATGAATTTAGTCCCGCTGATCATTGTGTCATTGGAATGACAGTGCTATGACAGTGCTAACCCTAAATTCACAAAGGGTATTCAGACAAAATCTCAAGATAATCCTGATTGATGTAGAAAGACATGATGACTTGAGGACACATTGTGTTCCCAAGAAAAAATACAGTCTTACAGTTTCATAGTCTTTTCTGTTCATCAACTGTTCATTTTTCAACCTTATTTATATATTGAATGCAGATGTATTTGAAAGCAACCTTCTTTATGTTCCAAATCCCAAGTGCAATATGTTGTACCTAACACCATTACAGGTGAGTTATTTCTTTAATGGCATCACATTCTGTCATTTGTATTAATACATGGCATGCAACAAACTATTGATCGCTATGTAGTAGAAAAATCAAAGATGCATGTATGTTGGGGCGTGCTTCCATTACAACGTGTATCCCCACCCCCAACCAGATCTCCCGAATCTCCCGCCACACTAAACAAAGACGTCACACCTGTATATAAGGAGGGCGGTGCGCCCCAGATCTTTGAGTTTGTATGGTCACAGCCTTAGGTGCACGCTGTATTAAGCTCCCGGATCCGTCACAATAAACCTCGGAGGTTTTGTCATTTACCACTACTCGGCTTGGCTTTGTCTCTACTTTGTTGATAACTAATTTTTGGACGACATAATGGCGCTGTGAGCAGGGTCTTTCATCTCTGAGACGCAGTTGGGGCCGGACGACGGAGAGGAGGCTTCCCACGCCGCGACCTGGGGAGAAGCTTGGGAGAAGGCCGTAGGGGCTATAAAAAACAGCTCCGTGGCACCCTGCCTCTCGATGTCGTTCGAGTGCCTCTGCGGATCAGATAGCAAAGACCGAGCTGTGTAAGGGAGAAACCAGCCGAGTATGGTAAGTACACTGAATTTACACATTTAAAGCTGTGTCTATAATTCAGGAAAAAGGCCTATTGTTTGCCTGCCCTTAGACGGGCAGAGGATTATTAAGGTGTCGGGGACACCGCCCCACTAAAAAAATATTGGGCGCTGATAAATTATTTATTTGGTTATACTAGCGTGGGGATAAAAAGCCTACTCTGGGAGTAGCGGTACCAAAGTCTGCTCGAGGAAGCAGCGAGCTCTAAGTCTATTCAGGGAAATAGCTGCTAGCACCTTGTCCAGAAGACAAGAAGCTCGTTCAGGGAACGGGAAGGCTCGGGGAGTCTATACCTTGCGGGGCAAGAAGCTCGTGCTGGAAGCGAGAATGTGTTGGTAACTTTGTGTGTGTATTTGTCATAGAACGAACAGATCTGGTGCACTCAGTGTTTATAATGGTTAGTGCTGATTATTATCATCATATGGGTGTCCTTGATAACTCCCACTATTTTGCCGACGGGCATTGAATGTTAGTGAGCGAACGAACTAGTGGGTTTTCGGTGCGTTAAGCCAGCGAACCATTAAAAGTTCGTGTGTGTGCGAGCCTAGGTTGTGCGTGTGCGTGTGTGGTTGCGTACGTGTATGTTTGTGCGTATCTATGTCTGTGTGTTATTCCCTCAAACTGCATGTCTTCCGCTCTGTTGAGAGCATAACAATTAACCGAAATCTAACACTAACCACGAGCATGTTTTCCCCTTTGTTTCCGGAGCGAGTGAATGAGTGTGTGAGAGTTGGCCAGGCCAGCCAAGGGAAATGTTTTTTTTTGTGTTTGTAACAGGGTTAAAACATTTTACTTCGTTTATTTCATGTTTTATTTACATTTTGTTGTATGTGACGACTGTGTGTACGTGCTGTTGCAAGATGTTTTTTTTTTTTTATGTGCCTGTGAAAACCCACAGATGGCTATTCTGCCTGGAAACAGAGTTGATGGTGAATTTGATTGGATGTGTAACTCTGATTTATCCTGATTGGTCGGTAATTGAAAGAGTGAGTCCGTGCGCAATTTTTTTAGAAGAAAGAACGCTGTTTTCGGAAAATTAACCTCTGAGACAGTGCTAGGCGGTAGAAGTGCAGCTTTTTACAGTGCTGGGACTACGGAGACACGATGCAGAGTGTCGTTCGACTGAACAAGTTGAACCTAGGAGATTCTGCAGAAATCAACGGGTCCCGCGACGCTGTGGGGAGCTAGGCTACACCGCTGTTGAGGGCTTCTGGACATTGCGCAACAACGAGGTAAAGGTGTTTTTTGTTTTGTTTCTTTGTTTGGCTCATGAGAGTGAAGCGGCTGTTAAGTTTATGGCCTCACCGATCCCAAGCTCCGAACAGGCCTGCAACTCATAGACATTCATTGAATCAAGTTTGCGCTGAACGGTGAACTGTTTGAAAGGCGAACTGTAGACTGTAAATATGTTATGGGTATTGAATTTGGACGTGTATTGTTGTAAATATTTGTGCTGTTGAAGGTTTACTTTACATGTTGGGGAAAGTAGGGATTTACCCTTATTGGGATAAAGTTATATGTGTGTGTTGGGTATCACAGTTCAGTTAGAAGCATTAGACAACAGACGGGATATAAAGGAACAACGCGGGGCACCCTTTATAAGTTGGTACTTACAACATACTTGTAGCATACTTATCATAGTGTTAAAGGGGTGCTACATGTTGTCTCTTTGTGTGAAAACCCAAAAAAAACCTAGAGGAGAAAACTTCCACTTTCACAAAGATCACATTTACCACTTTCATTTGTTCACAAGATTCCCAGTTTAGATTTGAAAGACTGTATGTATTTGTAACATGACTTAACTTTCACGCTTTTTCCATTTCTTTGTTTAGGTTTATGAAGCTACGCCTATCAGGCGAGAATATGATTTTATGCAGAACCTGACTTTAACAAGAATTTGATTTTGATTACAGATTTCGAATTGTGTTCGGATTGCATCAGATTTCGTTTTTGTCATTGCTAAATCTGTTTTCTGATGAATCATTCTTGAGTATATTTGTGCAAAATGTTTGCCTTTCCATAACCTCTGTGTTCTTTCAGAAAAGTTGAGCTTGCTTTCATCCCTCTCAGAGTGAAATTCAGCAGACTTTGAAAACCACTCAGGACAGAGCCTGCTAAACCTGTTTTTATGCTAATCGATTGCCATTTGGTCACCTAGAGAAGGTGTGAGTAATTTGATGTCTGAAACGTCTCGGCATAGAGCATAGAAACACATACATTTCAATGCCTTTAAGTTATACTGTTCATTTTGCCTCATATACTCAATGCAGAGATTCATTTATTTATTTTGTTTGCAGTTACTCCATTGTTTATTTGTTTTTAATCCACTGATGAGACTTATTGCTTGTCCTGTCTTTAGCATTGTCATCTCTATGTCCATAAGGTCACATTGATATAAGAAGAGTTCATGTCAATCTGTAGTACATATTATGCTTACAATGCAAGCCCAGGACACTTAAACTTTAATGGCTAAAGTGCAGTTTGGTCTCAACCTCCACACCATCCTCTAGTTGTGCATTATTTTAATTCTGCCTGTGTTATCTAAACAGTTTTAAGTTTTTCAGAAAACAAACAGTTATATGCCATGGGCAAAGCAAAGAATTTAGTTGTTAAACAGAATATACTTTTTGTTTGTGGGTGTAGACAGTGGATTTCATTGATTCTATGAACTTAGCTACAAGCGAGTTCCTGTTTCCGAACAACTTACTATATTCTGTTTGCTTGTGGGTGCAGCTATTGATGGGATTTCAATAGATCTGTGAACTCTGTCTGAGGAGAAAGCAGGGTTTATGTTTCCGAGCAACAGAGTATTGTTTTGTGTTTGTGGGTGTAGACAAAGTTATTCCACTGATTCTGCGAACTTCGCCGCACAGGCAAGTTCATGTTTCCAAACAATTTAGTTTACTCTGTGTGTTTGTAGTTGAGAAGCTTTGGTACACTTCTGGTATTATGTCATCTCTCCTTTGCTGATTTAGAGTGAAAAGTTTAATTAATGACGTAACTTAATAGTGGAGATCAAAAGGTGCTTCCCCGTCTGAGTTATTTAAACTTGTGGCGTAATTTAATTGTGGACACTAAATGGTTTTTCCCCGTCAAGGTTGGACATTAAGGCGAGACACGGCAGGTGAAAACATCGATTTTTTATGTCCTGGTCAAAATTGAGATGTTGGGCTAATTTGCATCCTTAACATGTAATCTTTCACACTACTACAAAGAAAATGTCAAAATTACACTTTTAGGTGTTTATTTTATTACACTTTGTCAACTTGCGCCTGTGATTTTTACCGAAGATTTATCAAAAGTTAGCTTTCTTGCGCACGAAGTCATATCGCAACTAGACTCTGTCATATGCCATCCATGGTATCGTTGTAAAGCTCTCGGGCTGCTGCCTAACGTTATCTAATCCAAATATGGATAGTTCCGCTGTATCAACCACCAATCCTGAATGTTTACAGGGGGATTTAAACATACAATCAAATCTGATTGGCTGTACTCGATTTCCAGCAAGACGATTCGTTCAAATGCATCACGTGGTACACTCTCAGGCTTCCTAGTTAGCTTTCTGTCGAACACTCTATGGAGATGCCCACAACAACGTGACGATTTAAAGCTTCCCAGAGGAGACTAATACAACTGACACTTGCAAGAAACTGTAAGGCAAAGGAAAGTAATAAATTAGATGACAAAATTCCTTGTCAAAGTGCATCATTATGTACGCTGTCTTTGGGGAAACGGGAGCGTTCAGATAGCGGCAATGAACACCACCGTGCCACGCAGCAGTGGCTCGTAGGTCATGTTACAGGTGTGAATTAATTGATCAGTAGCCAATTTGTCTTATTTATAGTTATAACTTTATAACTTACAATCGACCCACATAATCACTGGTTTTGTAACCGTTTGTTGCTTTTGTGCAGCGTGTGTAAGGGGTGACAAGTACTGCAGACATGTCTTCACGTCCACCACTTGTCTCCAGCCAGCTGATTCTAGCACAACTCAATTAGTATATTTGTCTAAATTCATGGCAGTATTTTCTGAAGCTGAGGATATGCACCTCGGTTTGCTTTCACTTTTCTGTCTACATAACATTATTTGCATCTTTGTATGAGGATACAATAATACACAGAACATAATGTGGCATTTCATTTAGTGTTTTGTGCTGATCAGTTTTACTTTTACCTTACATATTTTCTTTGAGTAAATATGCAAAAACTAAAGTAAGTTAAAACTAAGGTGGACATGAACATAATGCAGCATAAGAAAATACTACCTCCTGGGGAGATTTAAAAGTGAGTTTGCAAAAAAGAAACAGCTGGGCCTACACTTACACAGTGCACTTAGGCACATGCGCAACACAGACAACAAAGTAGGCCTATCCTGTTTTGTTTTTGTCCTGTGTTGTAAGTCACTTTGGACACAAGTATCTAGTTTACTATAGAAAACATAACCATTTTATTCCATACAAACATTCCTAGTCTTATAAGTGATCTCTAGGACTGTATATGCTTGGCGGCGATGGTATTGTATATACTGTACAATCCTGCACCCAATATTTGTTCCAGCCATTCACTGAACCAGTTAATCAGTGAAATAGCCTGCTTCAAGTGTCTAGAAGCAGGTGATTTCACTCTGCAATTGTTGCTGTGAATGGATGGAAGAAATAGTGGTTGCAGGATTGTAACCTCAGAAGCCAGAATATGGCACAGTCTACATGCCATGCTGATGTATCGTTAATGATAAAAGTAATATTCACATGTTTTAGATAGTATACAGTGATCATTTTTAATGTAATACATGTATATATTCATCTTATATTCATCCTAATGCCATTTTTTATGTTCGTTGTGTCTTTCACAAGAAATCTATAAAATTTTGCCATAAAAAAAACTTCAAAGGCCGTTTTCTCAAAATGAGTTTTTTCTCACACTCAAAGTCCTAAAACTCCACTTCTGTATAACCTACATACACAAAACTTTCCATACCCATTCCTAACAATATTTGGAAGATAATTACAGAGGGATTTGTTGTTATATCATTCTAAGCCTGATTTATAGGATATTTTACTCTTAAAATTAGGCGAAAATCGCATTTTTCAGGCCTAATAGCAGTATTTTTCCATTTACTGGAAAACTAGATGAGATATCCACAATCCCCTCTGTAAATATCTTAAATATTACTGTAATAACAAAATGAAAAAAGAATTTTGAGCCTGGCTTTTCCACATGTACAGTTTTAGCGTTTTGAAATATATGCAAATTAGCGCATATTTAATTAAATATAGCCTAATTAGCATATTTAAATATAAGATTTCAGAAAACTTGCAATACATTTTTTTCTCCTATATATATAAGTAATCAACTGGAAAAGTTTCATGGTGATATCTGCAAGTTAATTTTTTTAGCCTATTCACCTGTAGTGTCTCGCCTTAAGGATAGTTGTAAGATTGAAACAAGGTAAAACTTGTGTAATGTTTGCTGCAAAGGACCCTGATCTACTAAGCTGTTAACAGCTTAGCAGATCAGAAAGGGGGAGGAGTACGGTTTGTAGACTATAGGCTATTAACTTTCAATGGAAAATGGGGGGTAGCTTGATGGCTGAGTCTAGGATCACCTTCTGATTAGTCTTGAATCACTTCCTGATGGTTTTTAGGATCACCACCTTTTTGCAGACACGTTAAGTCAACACCCATCGTCGCCTAACAAAAGCTGGTCAGTCTGAGCTACTCTGAGCTACAATCTCTTTGGGTGTCAATATTGAATACACAAGTACTGTTGGATTAGAGTGTCTTTGTGTCCTTGTGACTTTGTGTCTCTGTTTTAGGTCAGATTCTAAGAAAACAACTGACTCCAATAGCCCAGCCAGACATGTATAGTCTAATCAGCCTTATGAATCAAATCAGTTTCAATGGAGGATGGGGGTGAGGAGGGGTCGTGATTCTGACTGTACTCATGCCTGCAATATCGACACTACAAGTTATAGGTTAACTACAAGTTATCAAGTCCTCAGATGGACACTGGAAAGCTAACTGAAATCTCTATAGGAGATAGTTTAACCATTTTCATAACTACACTTAAGATTTGTTTGAGATTTGCAGGAAACCGACGCCTTGCCTTTCACCATTGAAGAACAAGGATTCTACTGATTCTGCTACATTCACAAGGTGTCAAAAGGGGGACATTACAAAGACCCCTGTGCCAAGTCACATTTTACTGGAGGAAGACCGGAGAAAGTCGTTGGTGAAATTGGAGCAACGAACCAACACAGAAACTACACACACACACACACACTTTTAGCATAGTGGACCTACTGTGGGCAGAATAAACCCCATGAGCAGTACGGATCCAGAAGGCACAGGCAGTCTACCCTGGCTTTCAGCATAGGCGTTTCAAGGTTTAAGAAGATGAAGAGGAGTCAAACATCATATGCGTCATCCCCATACTTCTTTCTATTACAGGAATTCTACAGCTACCAAGATGATGGTGTTCACCATACTTTTCATATGTCTGTTTAGCATGGTCTGTTTGCTTTTGTTTTGCTTTCCATAAGTCTGTTAGCATGGTCTATTGTTGCTATTGTTGTTGTTACTTCTTTCCAACATTCTACAGTATTCTGTCACAGCCACAATATCAGAGTATTAGAGTTTCAACATGTAGAAAGATGACACAAGATGACACAATTGTATAGACCTTCTTTAATGCACATTTTTGTCCGCTCTCGGCTGTCCAAACCTGGGTGGTCATTCTCACATGACACCGGAAAGGAATTTTCCCAAACCTCTCATCGGTTTCCACATAATTGGCAATGATAGTGGTTTTACTTTGGGTAACATGGTTTTCGCCTTTCCCTGCGAGTGTGACTGATAAAGAAAAGAGAGACTGGCAGGTCTCATTCATGGAAATTATAAATGTATTTGTTTAGTTCTTCTTGGATGCATTAATGGTAATTGTAATAGTCCAGTCAGTTAGATCTATAGTCATAATATCATGTTGTTTACGGTATTTCATTTGCTCATGGAACCATCCTTTTATCTGTACAGACTCTCTACTGTCAATTTCCTTTTGAGCTGAAGTTCAGAATGTTTTTTTTTTTTTTACACATGTTAAGGCTGTTTTTAATTTATTTTAACCTGGGTTTCATTTACCTCCATTGTAACGTAACATGTAACATCACTTTTTTTTTTATGTGAAAGTTTGAAAACTTTCAAAGGGGGGTAATGTAGTAGAAAAATCAAAGATGCATGTATGTTGGGGCGTGCTTCCATTACAACGTGTATCCCCACCCCCAACCAGATCTCCCGAATCTCCCGCCACACTAAACAAAGACGTCACACCTGTATATAAGGAGGGCGGTGCGCCCCAGATCTTTGAGTTTGTATGGTCACAGCCTTAGGTGCACGCTGTATTAAGCTCCCGGATCCGTCACAATAAACCTCGGAGGTTTTGTCATTTACCACTACTCGGCTTGGCTTTGTCTCTACTTTGTTGATAACTAATTTTTGGACGACAGCTATTTAGAGAAAATAACCTTGGTTTATTAAACGGAGCTTTGTCATGAAAAAAGCCCCACCTCTAAAACAGTTTCTGGCCAGGAATTTATTATTCCATTGTGTGGAAACGTATCTATGTAATCACTAAAATGTAAACAAGCACTTTCTCTGGTAGAGGGCCACTAAGTTGTTACTGTAATCAATGACCGTGTTTTTATTTTATCATGCATCTCGATACTGACTGACATCTAAATCTTTCTGGTTAGGTCTAATTACACAAGACTGCCAATGATCTGACTGAAATAAATTTATGGTCTGTATAAAAGGAGTTACAAAACTGTGCAGGTGGGAACAATAAATCACAACGGACGGAATTGCACTGCAAAGGACTGGTGCACCAAATCATGCGAAATACGGTAACAACTCACTCCCGGCGTAGATTACCTCACCATGCAGAGAAATCAAACCAATTTTAGCTAATAAATTATCAGATTGCCATTTTGTGTTAATGCAAGTCTGCTTCTCAAACACAAGCTACATGGGCTGTGTGTATCTTGTGCAGGAGTATTCATATTACACTTGTCACCATAGTATAGACTGTTTGCAACAACTCCCATGTCTCTAAGACTTATGACACTCATCTATGTAAGGCTGTCTGGCACATCTTTTCTCTTGTCTCGAGTTATTTGAGGAGAATGGGAGGCTCAGATGATTAACCCCAAGCTAAATCACTGTGAATGACTCTGGGTAGAAACGATTCATTTGACAAGAACGCTGGTGGATGGAACATACTTGGTGACTGTGAAATTTAGATGAAGGCGTTTATTTAAGCCATAAAGACACAGGACAGCTTCACTAATGACAAAGCAGTGGTGAGGCATCCAGGCCTGTGCACTGACGTGAGGTATGTTGGTAATTAAGACACCAATGAGACAGTTGCTGAAGGGTATTCATGTAGTCTTTTAAATGTTTTGTGCAATTGACCATGTTGCTTTGGTCAGTTGTGTGACAAATGGTGATATGTTTTCGAACAGATTGAAAGGCACGCAAGTTATAACTATTATGGTCACTGGGAATCCCAGGCTGAGGTGTTCATATTCTGCAAGCACTGAATCATGTGTATTGATGAAGTCATGTTTAAATGTCTCGATTTGTATTAAAATCATTACATCAGTACAAATATTTCCAATAAAATGATTATTTCCTACACAAGTTGCAAGTTTCAGTGTCCTGATAATTTACATAATACAGTAATGAAAGTGTTACTCCTGAGTCTGCTGACTCATGACTGTATTGAACATATCCTGAGACATGTTTGCTTTCTCGAGGTTCCATCATTTTGTCTCTTTATGTGTGTCACTGGGGATCTAATTATATATCTCTGAAACCCTATCACTGGAGGAAGGGGAGCGCTGCAGATGAGCCCTGAAACACGACTTCTTCTTTCAGAAATTGAGAGCTATGTAAACCGACACCGGTCCTTTAGCTCTCCAATGAGGTTGCATTTCTTCTGTAAAATGATGACTAAGATGGGGCAGGAGAGAAGAGCCTGTAATCTGAGGCCAGTGTGGCTGATCCTGACCTGAAGTAACCAAAGCTCTAAGTGGTTGGTGCTGTGTCAGGTCCTTCTTCTGCACCCCCCCCCCACCATTCACATGGGATGTCCAGCCATGTGTTGTGCTGTTCTGACTGCTGTCCCTCTGAGATTGCAGTGTCCTCTGCCATCTCTTCTTGGCCACTTTGTCAACATCCCTTTTTAGAAAAACATATGAACTGCATCTACCAGCATACAGTATCTGTAATCTGTGTGATGCTTGCAAAGTAATGCTGAAAATTATTTCATTTTCATTTCATTTCAAAACCATTTCAGACTTAAATGATTTTAGCTAATTATTCTCCTCACTGTATTCTGAAGACTGCAATTCTTATATACCTGCAATAGTTTTCTTTGTGATCAGATTTATATTATTTCTTGTTATTGGATTATGGTCATTTTTACATGGGCTAAAGTAAATGCAAGAGTGGCCAAAGCAAAGTCTGCCAATTGATTCCCTTGAAAGACCTTTGTTTTTGACACTCCTAACCATTTGGCACAACTGTAGTGTTGGTCAATAGTGTCCATGTATGGCTGTGCTACTCCCTTGAGCCTTCAGGCTTTCTCTTGCCATGAGCACTTTGGCCTTTAGAAAGCTACTTTAAAAAAAGATCTATGTGGCTACACCTATAGAGGACAAGGGGTAAGAGGAAATCATCTGTAAAATGGAATGACAAAGTGTTTTGTCAGCCTGCAGGAGCTCCTTCACTCTTCACTGGGCTCATGTGCTGACTGAGCAGGCCCATTAAAAATGTATCCCCCAAATGACTTATGCTGGCCCAAGATCTGCATCTTACAGGCATGAAAGCACTAGAATTACAACACATACACCTTTACAGTGGTACACAGAACTCCTGCTGGTTTTGTGTCATGGATAATACATTGGCTGTTCTTGTATGTCTAGGAATATTGTGTGATATGTGCTTTGTAGTCTGGCACAGCACAGTGGCTCTAACCACTAAGTTAAAGAAGCTGCTGACTCATTGGAAATGGCAACAATTACTAGAGATGTTCATGTACTAGGCCTATACCAACAAGCTAAAGTAGTATTTACTCCATGTACATGGAAAGTGCAGTGAATGTACCTAAATGTTTCTGATTCTCTACATCAGGGTGCATTATTATAATACACTCAGCACTAATAATACATTATATATGGAAAATCACAGTTTCTCAGAAGAGCAAATCAATTATCTATTGGTGATGAATGCATACAATGCTAACTTGAAACCACTGATGCATCAAAACACTTGAAAATCAGGAAACTTATATTAATCATGAATAACTTTCAATCCAACCAAGTACATCCTTATCTTCATGACTTTTCAAGCAATGTGCTGATTGGCTATACCTGTCTGGAGGACAGGACTTAGAAAACAGATTCCTTGTGCAAGTACAAACTAGCTTTCACACTGTATGTTCTTTTATGCGGAAGCTGAGCATCTTCACATAACTTACAAAATTTGTAGCTTCACAAAGACTGTCATTGGTCCGTAAAGTGTGTGGTTTACCCCATCAGTCGGGAATGGAGACATGACAAGTGTGCTGGGTGTTCAGACCTTAATCAAGACCAGTGGTTAGAAGAGTCATTTATGGATAGGCTGGTAAACTCAACATATCTTCTTGTTGTTGTTGTCTGAGCATTCACCAATTCAGAATTCAAATTACAGTATCATGAACTTTAAAAATAATACTCATTCACCTAGAATACTATGAAAGAGCTTGCAGCAGTGAATAACATATGAAGAACATATCCTTTATGCAGTCACTGTGCAAGAGCAGCTAATGCATTGTGACAGGATGATATTAGACAGATAGGACACATTTTTTTACATTCATTTTAAGTTACTTCTTTATTATTAACATATGAAGCAGTGTAATTTAGCAACATCTGTTATCTTTTTTGAAATGCACCCAGGCCCATTTACATTGTTATTGTTTTATGAGTGGACTAGGTTTTGTACTTTGCTGATATAAGAAAGATGCAAGGAAGGTGGTTTAGTTGTTTTCCACAGTTTATGTTCATGTTAAAATTTGAAAGTTTATAATTTGGAGTTTAATTGGTGCATCTGCACACTGCATCTGCATCTAATCAGCACCAACTGAAATTAAACACTTGTCAGAGATTGCTTCAGGCGATGCCCTTGTTTATTTTCTAGTTCAGTAAAGTCCCTGGAGAATACATAAGAGCCTATTGAATGTGTCAAGGTCTCTCGGTCATCTGGTTGATAAAGGTGGCTTCTCTTGCATACTGATATGTTTTGAACTTATGGCCGAGACCATAGGCCACCGCAATCTGCACGAGTGCCAGCCCACCCACACAAATAACCTGCGCACATAAACGCAAATGAAATGGGAACCATTCAACCACACACTGTGAAAGCCTTACTGAGCAATAACACACCCAAGAGAGAAGACAGCAATTGCTACATGGGTCATTTGTCCAGTCATTAAAATTGTTCATATTTTTCCTGTTATGTAATGGCATTTGTTCTTTTTTTACTGCAGTATATGATTTTATTATAAAATTTGCCATTAGTTAAGATTAAGGAGAGAATGTTGTTTGATTGCCATGTCTAAAATATCAGTAAAATAAGAATGAAATGTAACTCATGAATACATATGAGTTTTTCTTGAGTTTTGAATGTCTCTTTACTGTACATAAATCTTGCAGAGAAAATCTGCCTTCGGGTTAAATCACCTGCGAGGAATTCATTTTTTTAGAATCGAAAGAGTGTGAGCCATAAGTTACTCAGACAATTCAGCAGGAAATGAATTGTCTATTACCTGTATAATTGTTTTGAAAAGTAGGGCAATGGGAAACCATGTTATCTCCGTAGGACACTTATCTTGGACAGAGTTAATTGTTATTTGCATAGGAGTAGAAATTCAGCAGTGCAATTACCAAGGAATGCTTATAATTACTTCCACAAGCTCTTTACGAAGCTACCTTTGTTGGTGTGATTTATAAGACATCAGAATCTAATCTTTTCCACCATATGTAAATTTCATCATCAACGAGAGAAAAACATAAGTTAAGATCTGAGAATTTTATTCTGGTTATAGTTTTTTCAAATAATAAGGTATTTTGTATGATGTTGGATGTAGCTTTTGAAATAGATGAGATTGAATACACATGCAATTTCATTTTAAACTGAAAAAGGAGCTATAGCTGATTTGTCCAAGATGAAAGTCATTTCACAGCAGCAACCCATAATCTTTCAGTATTGTCAGAAAACATATTGCCCACATTGTTGTAGTCTCTTCACAGAAATGAGAGGAATCAATGTAGCACAAAAGATGCAATGAAGTTAGTGACAGCTCCTACATTGTGGAGTGTTACTGTGGTGATGATAACGACTTTCTATTGTCTTGAACTTAGAAGGGAAGATTCAGCTTATTTCGTTCTTATCAGGCTTCATGTTCTTAAAGGAATCTCCTCATCTCCTGGTCCTAATTAATTTGACCCAAGCTTAATTGAGTTGAACTCTACATCAGTTGACTTTTACAGGCAATTGCCTCTCACTTGTCTGTGTGCAAAACCTTTGTTCCTGTCTCATTCCTGTTTGCCTAGATGATGACATCAGCATGAGAAATTTTGATGGCTTTAATGACTAACTAGAACATATTTCTCTTATGATTTATGAGACCTTTGGCCATGTTAACGAGGAAGTAGCTCCTTCATAATGGCTAAATGGAGTTTTAGTGCAAAGTGCAGTGAAATGCACTTCTGTTCATCACTCTAAAAGATAATGTAGGAGACTACAAGATAAATTTTATTTAATGAACAAAACATTCCAGAATAGTCCACTGTGCTGGTGCCTTAACTATATAGCATAATTGTATGAAGTTAGGCGCTGAATTGTCTTTTTGAATTTTAGTGTTTATTGGTGAGAGGCCTTAACGTGTTTTATAGATTCCTCTTTTGCAAGGCATCAGAAGTGAGACAGAGAGAGTGATAGTGTTTAATAATGCATAGGCCCTGCTTTAAATGCATGCTCACTATAGTGGCTCTGATTCTTAGGTGAATGACTATCAGAAAATACTGTCTAAACAACAGCATGGAAGTCAGTGTACAGTTTAAAGCCTGTGCAGGTTTGTTCAAATCTGTGCTTACCACAGATTGATATACTAGTGTGGAGATGTTGTTAATTTGTTTGACCAAAATGCTGAAATCTGACTTCATTACAGCTCAACTGGAATAATAGTGTGACCCCCTGTCTTTACTTTCCTTTAAGTGGCAGTGTTTGCACTTGAAGTCTAAATTTACAGAACTCATTTGTTCCTCAGTGTGCGAGTATTCTATCATGACTGTATAGAGCCCGTTTCTATTTAATATGCAGTATGCATGATGCTACCATTAATATTTGAATGCCTTAGCACAGTCGGTGTTCCTGTTTACGTTACAAGTTGATAAACCCACTTTATTGGGGTCAGCATTCTTTCCCCATGTATGATAGTGAAGATTCAGCTGTGTTTGGGGGCACTTAGAGGTTAGTCAAGCCTCTGCACTAACTGAGGCTAATGTGATATAATTAAGATAAAGTGATTTGGGTGACACAGCTGAAGCCTACAGTTTCTCTCATAGCAGCAATTAAACTGACCTTTGATGCCATCAGCAGACACTTTTGCTTGGACAGTATATTCCTCAATTGGCACAAGCTTTAGTCATGATCCCAGCATGTCTCATTTCTCATTAAACATATACATATGAAGAGATAAAAGTAATTATTCTAATGGCGAGACTGCCTTCCTTGTAATGGCCTGCACCTCTCCAGTGACAAATCCATAATAGGAATCCATTTTTATAACTGTATTAACTTTAATGAAATTAGTTATCAGATTTTTTTCAGTCTGTGTCTATGTCTGTAATGTCAGCTTTCCCACCACTGAGTTTTTTCTACTGTAATTAAATACAGCTTACACAAAGAACCAGGGAATGCTAAATAAGCCCCTTCTACCCTTCGCACTTCAGAGTTACTGTGTTTAGCTAGGATTATGGCATGTATTTGGTGATAATGAAACATGTACATACTTAGTACTTGTTGTTTGTTTGTTTGTTTGCAGTTGATCAAAGGTGAAAGTCATAGTTACTTTAAATATTTTGGAATCAGACACTGAGAATCATAACTGTCTGAATAGAGCCTTTCCTAGTCATCTTGTGAGAGAAAGACATGTAAGGGTGTACTCACACTGTCATCCATACTGTGCCCGATTATACTTGATCCCCTCTTAAGTTTTGTTTGACCAGTAAGATCGCTTCATTCCATACCAGAACAGAGGTGGATTTGAGTCCTGTTCAGTTGGACTCAGGCATGGTACGCATGTAGTGTGAAACACAGCAACTCAACCATGTCCTGGTATAGTTTGATATTGTGGAGTGTGAGTGCACACCAGGGACATAAGATGGTACGGTACAGCAGAACATACTTACGGTATGGTATGAGTAAAACGTACCTAGTGTGAGGACAATTTCCCAAGCAACGTTGTTGTTTTACCTCTTTGCTCTCATTTCTACTGTATACAGGACTGCCATGCCATCAAGTGGACAGCATTTGTTAGCTCACGTTAGTGCTCTAATGATCTAAGTGTCTGCCCTGTTGTGCATTATTTAGATTCTGCCACATCAAGTCTGTTTGCCATACAGTCTTTATCTCACAAGGTCAGTGGAGGAAAGCTTTCTAAATTTATTTCACTTGCTTGTACAGCAAACATTGTTTTAATGATTCAGTGGTAAGTATATAGATCCAAAAGTTGGCCATACTGTCACAGATTTGTTTAACCACGTACAGACCACAACACGGGGGACATTGATTGTGCTTGAGCTCCGACTAATGAACCACTATGGATTTTCGATGGTACACAGACGCAGAAAACACACAGAATTAGAACCTGATCTTGTCTCATTGTGTGAGTCATGATCTTTTTCAAATTGAGGGCAGTTGGTTACTTCTTGGGGTTTGTGCTGTCATCAGCTATTTTGGTTGCATCCTTTTCTCTTGCTTTGATTGTTTGCATGCCCTTATGTCACAGTTGTTCTCGTGACACATACACATGAAGCAGACTTCAATAGGCTACAACCTTTTTGCCTTATAGTAAAACAGCAATGCACTGGGATTAAAGTCCATTTTGTTCCAAATCTACATTGAAGGATATTTGGATCTAAGAATTTGTGATGACATGTAGTTAAATAGCAGTGGACATGTAATAAGTACACTACTCATATTGTCCTAACTTGTGTAAGAAAATTTGTCAAAATACTGTATGTACAACAACTATAAACACTTTAGTTAAAATGGTTGGTGTAGGATATATTTAGGGTGAAGTTCACCGATAATTGGCTGTCCATACATAGTTTGGTGTGAAATGATTCTCTGGTAAATTACCAGGGTTGGTCATTTTTTGTAGTCTAATGTGCTACATGTAATACAATGGTAGGCAGGTTAACTCAAGATATATTGCCACACTGGGTTTATAAAACACTGTACCTAATGCTGAGGTCTTTTAAGACATTTATAGGAAGCTAAAATTATTACTCAAAATTGCATATACTTCCTTTCATGGAAGAGCTGAGATAGGATGTACAGTACTATAAGCTTTCACTGATTTCATTCTCCGTCATTTTTATACAACATAACTTGTGGTGCAGAATGTTCCTTGCATGTTTTTAGTTAGAGAGCAAAACCATATTCACCCACCTCTTGTCTAACCTCTTTTAGAGAATTGATAGTCATGAATGACAAGAAAATGGACAGCATCTGTCAAATTGCGAAGGTTTATGGTTAAACCCCTTGGGGGTGAAATTACACATTATAGCATTTAGCCAATTTATTGTGCCAGAGAGGAGAGAAATTCAAAAAGTAAAAAAAAAGTAAATAGTTTTTAATTTTAATAAACGTGCCAAGGTTGGTAGGCTCGCGGTCTATAACCTGTATAAAGGGAAATTGATACTAAATAATTTATCATGCGAGGTCTGCAGCACTCTCTATTCCAAAGGTCAGTGAAACATTATGGGAAACTGCCTTCATCCAAAGTAAGATGCTCACCTTTCATTCCTTCCATTGTCTCTGTGATTGTCTGTGGCAGACGTAATCTATAAAACTTTCTCTGCATGTGAAGAGTCTAACCCTAAACGCCCCTCTGACAGTAGTTGGTGGTGTACGCATGTAGGCTGTGCAGAGATGAATCTGGAACAGCTCTGTTCTGTCCTGCCCTGTGCAGTAAGCGCTGTGCCACTTTTATCCGAGGGCCTGGCCGACTTCATCCATCTTTCATAATCACCCTGTCATCTCTGTGCTCTGCCTCACATCTATTGAAGCTCTTTCACCAGTCTGCCTCACTCTTTTGTCATCGTGTCACTCCACCGTCCCCTTGTGCCCAGGGAATTGATGTAGGGCAAAATCATTTCAGAAATGAGAAAAGCTGCCAGGAAGGTGTAATGGTGTACAGCAGGGTATTTGGGGATTTATTTCTGTCGAAAGTATTGACATTTGACATTATTTATCACTGTGCTATTTCTCATGTTCTTTTCAGGCAGTGATTCCTACATCCAAGTTACCTTGATTGACATTGCCCAGTTAAACTGGGATGTATCTATGACTATTAGTCAATAGACTTCTTCTTCATTTGAAGGTATTTTTAACATGTGGACCCATCATGTGACCTCATGAACATGACAAGTACCCGACATGAAATGCATTAAATATTTTTGATTTTACCGTCCCAAAAGTTGAGCATTATGCTGTACGACTATATACATTGATTATGTGTGAACCCTCTAAATCTAATATCAATGTTAGATTATTGACGTATTGATGTTTTAAAAATTGATTTGTTGAAAAATACTGTACATGAATTATTAAGTGAACTTTCCTCAACATAAGGAAGTTCATATGACCTGAAATTACAAAGGGGAGAGAGAGAGAGAGAGAGAGGAAGAGAGAGAGAGGGGGTGCAGAAGCACAACCAACATTAAGAGCTGTTGAAAGGAACTACCTACTATCTATCTTAAAATGTTGTGATTTGATGTCTTGGACTATAGATCATGCAAAATCACAACATTAAGTATCATAAAATTATTACTAGAAAAAATAATAAATGGATAAAAATGTCTCAAGACGCACAATTCAGCTGAATGTGCTTAGCATTTACTACGGCTATTCTAAAAGTTAGGAGCATGCATTCGGGGTGGTCACATGCCTCCGGTGATTGCTGTAAGTGTGTAATCTGCGCTTTTCCTCAGTGGATCTCATACATTTTGAATAATGCTAAGACATCTGTTAAAAGGCGCCAGACTGCACTGTGGCCACAGCTATTTACAGTACAGCTGGGAGAGAACACAAATCATCCACACAACAACCCGCTTAATCCACCTGCTAACTGCTCCAGCAACAGTATGGATACAAGCATTTGGTGAGGAGAGACTTCTTTCCACTGTGAACACTCACTGTGTCGAACTTGTCATGATTTGTTGCTCATTCATCGACTTGTTCACGGTTATTTTACCAATTTCTTTTATGGTTGGAATGTCTCCTAATAACATACATGACCCCTGTGGAGATGAAATATTACATATTTCATGTTTGATGGGACAGCTACAGTGTGTCCCGTACAAGGGAAATGGTCCCATGGGGGTTTTGTGCAGCACTGGGCCTTTACTTGAGCCTGTGAATCCATTACGTGAAGGAACATCAATGTAATCAAAAAGGCACACAGGCAAAAAGGTCCTTAAATGGTCCTCATTTGGATTATATATTTTTATATATAATATGTGTACAGGGAGCTACATATTAAAAAAAATACATACAGTTTCGATTCCTATTCTGTGAAAAGTAGGCAGTGCACTGAAAAGTATCTGAAGCTGATTGACTTTTTGGCAATGTGACTTGTGTGCACATGACTGAATGGCAATGTATCACTCTTCACTCAATCTAGACTTTTGCGAGGAGCCTACAGGTCTTTGTAGGGTAAATGTTTCCCCCTGGCTATGATTTGTTTGTTTGTTTACCAGGTACAGCAATGAACGATTTAATCAAAACTGTGATTAAATCCCAGCTGATTGGACCCCAGAGTAATTTATACTGCCTGATGCTTCTTTGACTTTTTTTGCTTTCTATGCAAAGTATTGAGGGTCCTGTGTGCCTGCTGTGAGCTGTGATACATACGGTAGATCTTACACTCCCTGTTTAGTGCCATCATTTCCATCTCTCCACCTCTTTGTTCATTTTTTTCAGGAGATGCAATACTGTTCATTTTCATATATTGTGCAAGATATATACAGATAAATTAAAAAAAAGCTAGACAGTTCTGAATTGCCTGTGACTGGTTTAGCCTTTTGGTTAATAGAGAGCAGAAGGGAGACTGAGAAGGGTCATTTGGTTGTCCACAGAAGCGTGAGCATGAGAAAGATGTGTGTTTGTGGTTCTCTGTAAGGCACTGAGAAGGTTTCCCTATAGAAATAATTGCAGTACATTATTCATGACATGTGGCAGCTCGATCATCAGAAAGACATGAGGCCCTCACATGCCATCCGTGTGCTTACCCTGTGAGCCGTAAAGCAGACAGGGGGGCTTCCTCGATTCATGACTTAACCCAAATCTCCCTGACTTGTGCTCATAAATCAGTAATGGAGCACAGTTAATTTACAGTACAAGCCTCCCTACCACCCAAGTGACACGAGGAAAATTGCATTTTATTCAGTTGTAAATCACACCCGCGTCAATAAAGGAGGAACAAACCAAAATAACTCGTTAGATACCTAGGGGCAAAAAAAAACTGAGCGTGCACCAATCAGCTCTGTTTCCACTGATGTCCAGAATCAAACTCAATCATGACAGATAATGGCACATCTCTTTGCGGTGGACCACTCATCTGTTGACCTTTGGATTGGGCTAGCAGCTTGTCATTTTCACTTTCAGCGCCAAGTGATTATACAGCAGTTTACCACAGTGCTGGGCCTATTACGTTGATGTTAAATGACTTTGTGTTGGAGTGGTGGAGGGGGGCAGCATGTCTTCATCTATGTCATTCCTATTTATGTGCTAATGATGTGTGAGAGCAGCACATTGCCTATGAGATCGGACATATGCAGAATTTTAAGATGCCAGCTTCAAATTGAAATGCTAACTGCAGAGATTTAAATCGCAGCATGAAGATGTGTTCGTGAGAACATGGTTGTCAGTCTCTGCTTGCTGATAGGACAATTTTATGAGCCAGTGAGTTTTCTGATCCATTGAATGTATCCTGGATTTAAGCAAATTCATTAGTTGCTCTGAAAGGGCCTCATTTCATTTAGTCATAAATTACTGATGTTCAAGAATATACTTTTCCTTGTCTGTCTTATTAGAAAGTATTTATAATTGAGTTTTTAAAAAAAAAATATATGATTTGACCAGGTCAGAGTATCAGCCTGTCAATTCAATGATTTAAACTCTGTGTGACACACTGCCCATTTACAAAAACCCACAATATGATAAACGGTGAGCAGGTTTTATTGTCAGGATTGAAATATCAGCACTTCCTACCCTGTCATCCACCCCAGTCATCTGAATAAATTGGCTCCAAGAGACTCAGTAGGCACTGTCTGCTGTATTTCAAACCTTTCTTGTGTGTTTTGCCTGGCTGGGGAGCATAAGGGCTGTAATATACCGTAGAGTGATGTTTCACCTCTGCCTATCTCTGAGCTGACTAAGCTTTAACTCAATCTGAAACAGGAGTGATGAATGGTCTGCTCACCGTTGAGAGCACTTGGCTGGTGGATGCACTCAAGGGGTGGTTCAATGCTGAGAAAGGATGTCTTCAAAGATTTAGCT
The DNA here is from genome assembly GCA_030347295.1 of Setipinna tenuifilis. Taxonomy (NCBI): domain Eukaryota; kingdom Metazoa; phylum Chordata; class Actinopteri; order Clupeiformes; family Engraulidae; genus Setipinna; species Setipinna tenuifilis. Next base: position 15,127,617 of record CM059278.1, on the reverse strand, counting down.
CCTGCATACATGTTTCATGCAAATCGGGAGAGGGATCTTATTTGACACATCAGTCACATGATGTTTTGTGGCACTGGTGTTTGGGGTTGTGACTAGGTGTGACCTCCAGTCAGCATTTCACATAATATTGATGTGATGCACCAAATGTTGATTTACTTTGTTTTAGTGTTTAGGGGTGTGTATAACAAAGTAGTTTAGCTCATTTACGAAAAAATGGGGTGACATATTGAAATCCAGAAATTGGAGATTAGACAACTTTTCTTTGTTTTCTGACAGTGTTTCAGATATCCTAAGACTTTGGGGCCTTGATAACTGCAGATAATCCTTTGGTAATGAACCAAAAACTGATATGTAAGTATCGTAAATGGAAACATAAGCAATTGCAAAGAAGAACTTTTCCTGCATAACACCTGTTTCCTGAATGACAGTCTTGACCCCTGAGTCTGAATGTGCTCTATGTGTGCTTTACTGCTCAGATGTAGGAAGGTGTCCCTTTGGGGTCTTTTTTGGGATCCTCATGGCTATGTAGGCTTGTAATTACGTGGACGCTAAGGAGGATTCTAAAACCCTTTTTAAAGCCTTTAATTTCGTTATCTTTCAGTTGATATTACAGAAAAGTCTTGCCTATGCATTTTACCCAGAAAGGCCTTTGTCAGGCCAAATTTGATTTGCCAAAATGCTTGCCTTAGAATGGAAGATTTCTTCGGTCATATCCATTTATGGAAAGTGAAATAATGCTCTGTGGTGATGATGATTTAAGCATTATTTCCCCTGATGTCATCCTTTATTTTGAGTTCTGTTGTTATTCTTGACAGGTTCTTTAAAGTCCTACAGTAGCCTGTACTCTATGTGTTCAGAAGTGTGTCAGTTAATTAATGTAGAATTTTTATCCTGGTTTTAGTCAGTATGATGTAGAACTCACGATCCCCTGGATACAGACAAACTGGATCTCCTATTGCTGAGATCAGACATGATCTCTTTATCATCATGTTGTGTATTTTACATCCTAACATCTTGTACCCACTTTTCATTGTCTGTAAGTGCACAGAGCGCTTTACTATATTTGTACAAACCATGAGCATACTGTACAGAACCTATAGCCCATAAACATGCCCACACAGGTAGGTTGTTTTTAAAATATGATGATGCTCTCTGTGTTAATTAATGCTTAATTAATATAGAGCTTTAAGCCCATGATCATCAGAATTATGGTACAATGTTTTTAAAGAGTTTTACAATCTAATGTGTCCCTTTTTTGAGAGGGTAGAGTGTGATTGTGTTTGGTATAAAGATAGACTTGTGTGAGAACCGTGTCCTTGTTTTGGCAGGAGTGAGGAAGCAGGAAGCTGTGTGAGTGCATTTAATATATTTTTAGCTGGAGCTTGTGATGGAACCTTAGCGTGGTAAAACAAAGAACACAGTGAGGTATGAAGGGGCTGGTTTGAATAAGCAGAAAACTCTTGGTTGTATTTGTTATGCCAAATGTAAAACCTTTTGACAGAAAAAAAGATTGAAAGAAGATGCTGGTGTTCTATTGAGTTGAGCTGCTTCATCAAGATTAGCTGCCCTTGCCAAACTTGATAGAACACTACTACAGTGTACACTACACATGTACAAGCAAGAGATCTAGGACATAATTTTTCACAGAAATGACGCACAATGCATTCAACCACACTGTAAACCCGGATAAGTTAATACAACTCAAAACTTTTGATGTAACTGATTACGTCAATAGTTTTGAGTACATTAACTAAATATTTGAATTAAAGTTAATTTAAAAGTTTAAGTACATGAATTTTGTACTTAAACTTTTAAAGTTCACTTTAATTAAAATATATAGTTAATGTACTCAAAACTATTGACGTAATCAGTTACATCAAAAGTTTTGAGTTGTATTGACAATCCGGGTTTACAGTGCACAGTGGCGACACAGAAATATGAATAAAAATAACGATGAAAGTTCACTTTTCAGACCAGTTGAAAAATGGCAAGAATTTACATTTTGCACTATTAGATTAGAAGGTTCTAAGTAGTGCTTCAAAATGCAAAAAAGAAGAAATGGGAGTGAGACAAAAAAATGTGCAAGCAATTTATTGCAAACAACTGTCAGGTACCCACACTGTCATGACTCATGACCTCCTGATGGCAAAGGCAAAAAAGCTTTTTCTCTTTGAACGCGGTGGGATTGTTGAGCTGCATCAGCAAGGCCTCTCGCAGCCTGCAATTGCTGCTGAGGTTGGACGCAGTCGGAAAGTCATTTTAAACTTCTTAAAAGATCCTGAGGGTTATAGGGGGAAAAAGTCAAGTGTTAGATTTCACCAGCCCTGAGCCAGAGGATCCAACTAGCTAACTGGACGATCCTCAACCCAAATTAAGCTCGTCACTGGTGTCAACTTTCTTCCCCCTTTCATGTCCCATGTTTGGTGCTCTTGTGCAAACTCCAAACGGGCACTTTTGTGCCGTTGAAGGAGACAAGGTCTTTGAAAATGTTTTTGGTTCTTAAAATCCTTCTCTCGTAGATGCTGTCTAATGGTTGTGGGACTGCATTTGGCACCAGTGACAATCTTAATTTGGGGCGAGGATCGTCCTGTGCTGTGGTCTTAAACTTTTGATCAGCTGATGAACAGACTATTTTAGTTTAATGGTTGTTTGCAATAAATTGCTTACTCAATTTTTTTTGTTCTTCTTTTTGCATTTTGAAGCAGTACTTAGAACCTTCTTAAGAACCAACAGTGCAAAATGTAAATTCTTCTACATCTACATCTTAGCCTAACTTTCCCCAACTATGCTTGCATGGTAGCCCAACTTGACAAGTAGCCCAGTTCAGCAGAACATCAGAAAGGTAAATTATTTTCTCACATTATTTTTGCTGTTAGTGCTCTCTGTTGGTGCACTGGCTAGGGTTTGAGATTTTTATTGATCTTTCTTTGCCTTGTGTGATCCTCTGCCTTGTTGTCTTCATGTTTTGTGCTTTTTCTTGGGTCCAGTGTCTAACAAATCCACTAAGGAAGAAAGTTCCATCCACTCACTAAGATTATACTGCTGCACCACACCATCCACCCGATGCTAAAGTGCAATTGCGGATCATCACCTTTCACTGTGACCCTGAGGTCCATCGTAACTTATGCTCTCTGACAATGCATCCTGTCAATTTGAAAATGAAAGATGATGTTGAGTTCCACCAAAGTCACAAGGGCTACCTTGAGGAGGCTGAACGACAGGCTGTTGTGATGATGTGTCCATAGGCTCCTATGCGTGAATTGCAAATTAGGAAGCATGTGATTGACCTGCCTGTACGTAATGGACACGATAACGAGGAATTGCGCTGAAATGAAAATTAAAAAGGTGGCCTAAAGCCATGGCATGGGCAAGGACGCTGGCCTCTACTATGGCAGCCCATCTTCTCCTATCTGTAAAAGTTTTAAATGGGCAGATGGTTAAACGGTCCTGACAAACACGTGATTGATCATCTATGTGTTAAGGTGAGTCCTTGACCTTGGCTGATGATAAAGTGGAATTGAACAGTACAGACACACACATTCACACACATATGCATGCGTCCTGACACACACACACACACACACACACACACACACACACACACACACACACACACACACACACACACACACACACACATATGCATGTGCCCTGGCCCCTGGCACATACAGGGGGAGAGAGAAGCTACGCTCAGGGCCACCTGCTGAAAGAGTCTTCATTTGATGTAGTGATGAGCAATGGCCATCATTTCCATTTGCTTGTGGCTGATAGGTTAACTCATTCCAGCAGGCCTCATGATGGGCTGCATGTTACTAGGTGGTCCACAGGAGAGTCTGGGTCATGGATGTTTTGCCCCCCCCTGCTTTCCTTACCTGCTGACAGATAGCCCTATTCACGGCAAGGACATTATATCATCCACACTGAATCATTTATTTTCCCGGTCACCATAGAATCTGTGTGACATCTTCAGGGCTTCAGTTGGATAGTTTGGAATGTCTGCACCTCTCCATGAAATATATAATAAGAGCAGCTTTCACTTTTCAGGGTTTTATACCAACATAAGCACATTCCTTCAGGTTCTCTAGTAATTATTCAAAGGTGCCTTTGAGTTTCCATGGAGTAATATATGTGTACCTATTACTCTGTACTTTTTGCTGTTCTAGTGAGAAAGCAGAATGAATTTTGACAGCTATGAATATAACTATGCACCACCAACACCCCCCGCCATACACACACACACACACACACACACACACACACACACACACACACTACTTCTTTTTGGTGTCCTTCACATTAGCTACCTCAAAGGACTGGACCCGATGGGAATAAAAAAAAATGAAATTGTGGGTTGAGGGTTGAGGGTTGCTATAAATTAGAGTTTACAAAAAACTTTATTATCCTGCCCACTTCATATGGGGTTAGAAATTTAGACACAGCACCCCTCCGCCCCACTTACACACACACACACACACACACACTTCCCCTGATACTAACCAAGAATAATGGTCAAGACATTCAGGTGGTGATTAATTTGAAATGCAATCAGGAGATGGAGGTGAAGAGCACACTCACTCAGTGTGGAAAGCATGACCATGCCAGCGCTCCGTCCCCTGGGGCCTTCATGAAGAAGTCATGCACAAGGGAGGGGACAGGGAAATCTTTCTCATGTGAATGAATCACTGTAATGAATCACTCTGAATAGGGAATTCACATCAACAACCCCCGATTTAATTACAGTGGGCCCTTACCTTTTCTTGCTTTATCCTTGATCATTTGGTGTAGGTACTGGTGTTGGTGATGGTTGTAGACTACAACTTGTTGTATTGTGTTACCAACTGCCAACTGCCCTACCTGCACACTGGCTTTGATGTCTGGTCATGGTTGCAGCACTTTCATTCTCCGTTCATTTCATTTCAGATCTAGCCTGCTGAAGGTCTCTAAGACTGGCTCTCATGTGACCTCCCTCTTTCCTTTTCACATATTGCCCTCCATAATCCTGGGGAATCCATCAAGGTGCTCCATACATTGGGAAGGGGGGACAGAGTTATTTTTCCTCCTCTGAGTTCACTGTGATGTTTGACGTTAATGGGGAGAAAGGTATGCCATATTTTATAAAGACAGTGAAATGACCTCACTCTTTTCAAATGGGGGTCAACCTCTAGGGTCATATTCAGAGATGGATGCATGCCGTTCTTTGATTAACTCTGTACGTGCTGACATTTTCAGTGGGACTGGGTGATATCACTTGACTTTGCAAGGATATAGAATTTGCCCTCTCAGATTTAAATGTTTTGAGTAAAGCTGATTGCACAGTTATATTACAATATATAGGAAGGAAATCTAATCGGTGCAGGTATTATTGCACATCTCTTCCAGAAAGGTGTGGTTTCATGTTCCCTGAGAAATACAAAATCAAAATTGTCCATAAATACAATGGCTAAAAAGAAAAGTCGGATTTCAAAGCTGTAATCTCAACAGACAAAACATACAGGCTTTAGCTGACTGTTCCATGAAACCAGGTGACATACTGTATAGTAAATGACAGTGCAAGTTTTTTGCAGCCACTTCAAAAGAGGTTCCCATAGTTCAACCAGTATTTTGAGGTGCTAAAACACAACATTCATGAAGTATTATCACTCATTGTGTATTATGTACTGGAAACTCTGACATTCTACTCCCAAGCCCAAATTGCAAGATGTGATTCAGTAAACATCTGGATTTTTCTGTGTCACGTGATCCAAAAACAGGAAGGATTGCGCTGTTCCTCTCCTCTCTAGTTGAGAGTTGCTCTCCCCTCTCTCGCTTTCTATCTCTGTCTCTCTGTCTGTGTCTCTCTCTGAGGTCATATGAGTACCTGAAAGTGAGGCGTCGGGAGCTCCAGATGCTGCCCGACCTCTTTGGCCGTGTGCCATAGCGTAATAAGTCCTACTGCTGGTCTGGACGGCCTTTTCTGCTGCTGCTGGTCTCCTTAGTAGACTCCCGGGAGTATTACATACATTTGGGATTCTCTCCAGCACCTGGAAGGCTAATTGTGGTTTTCAAACAAAGGACGTTATGGCATTGCTAGAGCGGTTGTGAGGCAAGCTTGGAGGATAAAGTTTAAAGAGTCTTCTCCAAGCGGAAGGGTCCAGATGGTGACTACAATAATATAGTGCCACCAAGGTGAAAGCAAATGCCTAAACCCTTTCTTCTATGCCCTCTCTCCCATCTTCACTCAGTTTCTACAGCAAAGCTTCTGCTAAATTAAGTATCAGTCTTAAAAGTAACTGGACATGCCATGTAGCATTGTGCAATATAACTGTTGTTAAATATGCTGATACATCACTTTAGGTTTACATTGCTTTACTTTAATTTTCTGATATTTTTTGGATATTATTTGTTCTATACTTTTTCTGTTGTTTTGGCTTCATTGTGAAATTTAAGCACATCAGCAATACCGTGCCATTTCTTTGCTACAGTGGTGACATATAGCTACAAACCTTCTACAACAAGCACTTTATGATTAACCTTCCATGCATCCAGTGGTCTGCCTCTCTGTGTTTGTACATATTTTTAAGGTCCTGAAAGACAAACTACAACCATGCTATACTCATGATGCTGAGATGAAACTATGTCTATTTACCAAGCTTTATCTGTTTAGCATGCCATCCTGTTTTGTCCAAATACACACTAAAATAAACTATTGCCAACTGTGTGTGTGTGTGTGTGTGTGTGTGTGTATGTGTGGCGCTATTCCACAGATGAGTCATAATCGAGGGTCGTGCTCTTCCTAAATTGCCATAAATGTTTTTAAATTTGGGGCTATTAAAGTGTGTCATTTGCACAACCCCCCATTGATGACATTTCACGAATTCTGCATCCAAGGAATATAGCTGTGTTACAGCATATCAAATTCTGTTATGTTTGAACCCTTACATCATTATACAGGATGGACCAGGAAAAACTTGTCCACTTTTCAAATGATAATATCTCTTTAATTGTTGAGGCTACCCCAATTTAAAACCATGCTTAGCAAAGCATATTCAGTTTTGCTTCCATGATGTATAACCATAAAAGCAACGGGATAGCTAGCCTGGTAAACAGGGCCGTTGCTAGCCATTTGGGTGCTCTAAGCACAAATGCTTTATGGTGCCCTACCACACCACCCCATCCTGGAATGAACAATAATTCAGAATTTATAAGTGTGATTTACTTTACTGTGATTCACATAATTTGATATGATGACAAAGGGTGGGAAATATACATAGTTGTAAGATTGATTCCGTTCATATCACAGTACCGATGTTGCCCTTGACCTTTAAACCTAAAAACCGACGAGAACCATTTACTTGTGAGAGGGCAACCTCCTGATTAAAAATGTGCCTTTATAGATATCCTGAAATGCAAAATCATGCAAAATAAACTTGGCTAATAGGATAACGATACGACTGCAACTCTGATGGGGTCATCCCTATGTTTTCCAGGTTCTTATGTTCCCCTGTAATTTTTGAAAACCTGTATGTTCCCCCGGTTTTACTATAAAAACATATAAAGTCATAAATCCTTATGTTCCCTGGTCAGGGTTAGGGTTCGAGTTAGGGTTAGTTTGAGTGTAATTTTTGGGACATTTAGGGCCGGATTCAGACAGCAGCTTAGATATCGGGACTATCCCAAATTTTTCGGGACGTCTGGTCACCCTATCCAGCACCTACACCTTTCCTCTGCGGTCTCCACACATAACTTTTGGCATTAGGCTATCTCCTACTCGGTGACTCACTGGTTACAACATTAACATTAACGTGGGATGTGCACAAATGATATATATATATATATATATATATATATATAGAGAGAGAGAGATATTTACATACGGTAGGCTTTATATGTTTTTATAATAAAACCAGGAAATGGGATTTTCAGTGTCAGATGAGACATGACAAAATATGTTCGTCAACGACCACTTTTTTTCATGACTAAGATCAGACCATGATGAGACTAAAACAGTGTTCTAGAAGACAGACCAAGACGAAAATTCCATGCATTTTCCTTGACGAAAAAATAAATAAAATAAAAACTCAGATAAAATCTATCTTCATTTTGTCCTTAACCTGTCACGCCTTGAAAATGTCACCAAACAGTAACATTCGAAGTTTCAGAATCTTTGTTTACATTGAACTTGACTAACAAAAATGGTTTGTAAATGACTATAATAGGCCTAATAACAAAAACTAATAGATCATCTGTTTGGAGACTAAGACGAAATTTAAAAATTAAAAATTAATACTAGAAAGTTAATCTTAATCAAAAATAGCATAGCTAGCTAGCAACCTGAGGAAGAAAGCTTTAACTAAGCGTTAACTAAAAACAGTCAAGTGACCATGATGAATTGCTTTTAACAATCCATATCCATATTCATATCCACAACGTGAACTAGCTAGGCAGCATCAATAATTTACAGTTTGAATCATTTGCAACACTTGTTAACAGTCTGAACATGGCTAGCAGCCTAGGAGCTAACGCTGCAAAGTTTGTTGATGGAAGCTAAATGGCCTGCAGGGGCTACAATATGAACTTTTTTATTATTTATTTAAAACACTGTCTTAAGCAATGTGCAATGTGAGCTTTATCTTGCTTTCTCTTCTTTTTTCTGCTCCCGACTTTTTTAGGCCATGTCTAAACAGGTGTCTGCCAAACTCAAATTGAAATTGAGCCATAATCGAACAGACCACTGGGAGGTGCAGGAGGGGGGCACCAGGAGGAGAATGGAGAAAGGGCCGCAAAGGAGATTCACCTTTTTCTGGAGAAAATTGATCTATGTTGGTTTTGTATTACTTATAAATATTAACATGCTCTACACATATTTTTTATATATATCGTTACTAGTACCTAGCCTATTGTCATGATTTTTTGGTGGTGCGCCTGTAAGCACTTGGTGCCCTACGCACTGGGCATAATGTGTGTGTGCGGAGCGATGGCACTGCTGGTAAACCAGCCCCTCGACTTCACTTCGTTTGGAGATGTGGAACCAAGGGGCCAGGAACTGACGCGGAAGTTGAAACACCCATGGGGCGAAAAAAACCCTGAAAGGGCCCAGTAGCCTTTAGCATTCCATAGACCCTTTCATTTTAGCGTCACTTTGACACTTTGGATCTTTACCATTCGATGCAAGTGAAGCCCAAAGAAAGATGGCTAAGCTAAGCTATACGCTAGCCTTGTATGTACATGTTAACTAGCTATCTACCTCGACATGCTAACTTGTAAGATTGCCTGGAACCAAAGTTAGTAGTGGAAGAATCAAGTCCCGAAGTACAATATTAGCCCCTCACTTAAGTTAACGTCCCAGATAGCATGCAGATGTTGGCCCAACGTTGGCATTGGTTGGCAGCGTTGGCGTTGGAATTTCAACATTGGGCCAACGCTGAACCAACCTCGGCAGATCAACCAATTTATGTTTATACTGTAGGTTGTTATTCCAACATTGGGCCAACGCTGAACCAACCTCTGACGATCAACTAATTTGTGCCATTACAATTGGTTGGGGGGCTGACGTTGGGTCAGTGTTGGCCCAACGTTGGCATTTCAATGCAAGTTGGTAGACGTTGACGTTGGTAAACAGTTGACGTTGGTTAGATGTTGGCCCAATGTTGGAATTGCTGCAGATCTCCATCTCCTTTTTAATATCACTTTGCACAATTATTAACAATCAGAGGTGAGCACGTTACACTTACCTTTTGTGACGGACTACAAACACTGACTGAAAATGTTCCTTAAAATAAAAATAATTGGAAAATATAATCAAACAATTATTTCTAAGGTCAATGGGTCATACAGACTGGCCACACTGTAGTTGTATCAATTGCCAAATTGTACCAACTTCCCGGCTTTGTTCATTTACACAAGAAACAATTAAAACTAGCAGAAAAGTGGTTTTACTGGACTACTTTCATAAATGGGGTGACCTACCCATTCTACTCACCCCCAAAAAGAACACACATTGACCAACATAAAGTTGATAGACAAGGTGGTGGTGATTGTACTTATGATAATGGTAAAAATATATTCATTAAGAAAATTATCGTATGTCGTCTGATTTGTGAATGAGCATCTACTAGTCAGTTTATTGTATTCGGGTTCATTGGCCAACGTCACCAGGCTGGCTGTCAAGTTTGCGCAGTAGCCTGGTGACCAATTTGAAAAATAAAATCTATCTTCATCCGGTCCCCATTAAAAACGATGCCATCGCTCAGTCCATTTCTTCTACTGTCTATGTGTGGAACTGCTGTATTGAGAAGCTCTTTTCTTCCTGGAGGTGTGGAGTCTGCTGAAATTTAAAATGATTGGATCTGCCATTACCCAATCGTTAACATCTAGTTGTGACGTATGCAATGTGTCGGTTAGCTTATCCACCTCCACTGCAACTAATGGAGCAAGCTGGAAGATTACACTTTTCCCAAACCCCTCTGCTGCCATTGCCGAGCTACAATCACAGATCCACACAAGTCGAACAAGAGAAAGAACAAAGCACACACAATCGACGTCATTGCTCACGAACACTCCCTCTGTTCACTGATTGGCTCGGTAAGAATTGGAGAAAGAACCTCTCAATACAGCAGTTCCAGACCCTCTGTACAAGATGAAGTGAAGTTTACCACTACAACCATTTAAAACAAAATTACCCCTGAAAAAAGTTGCCACATGCTTTCATTTGCATTTTAATTTTGCCACTTTTCTAAAAGTGGTAAGTTCAGATCCTGTTTTAAACTTACTTTTTATGGTGGAAAAGGTTTTCAATGTGTCCTCCATCCCTTTTGACAGTGGCAACATCTCTATCAAGAGGCAAAGTGGAGCTGACTAGTTGAATAATATTACTGGCACACAAGCCACATGCAACTGAAAAGTCAAGTTGCCTCCATAATGCAGGTAAAGAATGCTGGTGTGATGGGTTAGCTGGACGTTTCCTTTTTGTTTTGACATCCCCTACTCAACTTTGTTGGAAAAAATGATCTGCTTCTGCCTTCTTTGCTCATCTTCATTGATGTGGTGAGTTAGGAAAAAACTAGGAAAAAATTATGGTTATGAAAGCCAAAAGCATGAAAAGGAAAATATAATGAAGCCAAAAGCAGTTGGCAACTATTTCTCAGGGGTAGTTTTATTTAAATGGCTGTGGTGGTCATCCCCATGCTTCCATGCTCATAAAACATGATATCACCGGAAAGAGAACTGAATAACCTTTAATTTGCATTGTTTGAAATTATAGTATCAATAGTAATCATTTAAAAAATGGTTGTGTTTTTTCCTGGTCCACCCAAACAAAGCTTTTGACAAAATTAGTGTTGTTGTCAGAACAAATACTGTGGTAATGTTTACATGCAATTACCTGCAAAAGGAAAATATATAACCCTATTTAACTGAAATATACCACCTTTGGTTCTTCCAATGTCAGAAGTTCAAAATAATACTTCACAACCTTATCTAACCTTTTTTGCAAGTTCAGAAATACAAATAAAAAATAATAAATAAAGAAGACAGAAGACATAAATTCCTTGATCACCAAGCCTTTGGAGTGCTATGCATCATTAGGTAATTTGACATCTGATGAGTTGCTCTGCTGTGAATTGCAGTGCTGTGTTCCGGTGTGAATTTTAATGATCTATGAATATTTATGGTGTTGGATTTGAGCATTGATAGACGAAAATTGCCTCAGAGTTGTCCTGTGTAAGATACTTACTTCAAAGTTCAGGTCCAGGAAACCTTCTCTGATTTTGGAGCCTTGAGGCAAGCAACTGATCTCAGTTCCTGTCAGCTTTTTCACAACCTTTAAGAGCAAGCAAAGCCCCAGAGAAGTCATGTTTCATGATATTACATTTCATCACAGTCATAATTACTTCAGTTTTGACTTCTTTACAGTTCTCAGTGGAATCTGTAAATTTCATGGCATTTGTGTGTGTGTGTGTGTGTGTGTGTGTGTGTAAGAGAGAGAAAGAGGGAGAAAGGTCTGTGTGTGTGTGTGTGTGTGTGTGTGTGTGTGTGTGTGTGTGTGTGTGTGTGTGTGTGTGTGTGTGGCTGTTCAGACATGCTTCATAAACCTGAAAGTCCACTCTGGTCTGTGTTATGCTCGGGTGTGGTCCTTCAGAAAGAGCTATGAACTATTTCTGAGGGGAATATATTAAAAGGTCATATTTATCTGTGTGGCTTATGGAAACACATGATCACTCTCCCGTGGGTGGCATTATATGGAACATTCACATGACACAGCAGCTTTTAAATATCAGATCCTCATAACGTAAGACAGATAAATGGACTCTGATACCATACCTTTTAAGTAGCCTTGAACTTCTCAAACAGTTTCGGTCACTGAGGGAAGAAGGGAATGTCAACACAGAGCAATCCCTGCTCATCATCTGTGCTTATAACAGCTATCACTAGATGGCAGTATAGCCCAGTGAAAAGCATACTGCACAGTGAAGTGCAGTGCACTGCAAGACTGTACTTAGCCATTCACCCCAGCAGAAAGGGAAAGACTTGAGGAGCCACGTACTTCTTCTTACCCATCCTGCTTGAGGTGGTCATCAATCAGCCACTCGTGTAACGCTATTTCTTCTCATTTCCACCCCACGGCTGTTCGTCTTTAGTTACAAAATGGGAGTTAACAGGCGCAGCAAATTTCACTAGGTGACACAAGGGTGTGTTGCAGTGTTTTTCCTGGAACCTTTATGGATGAGCTAGCGTGGAACCCTAAGTGGTTTGTCCACGTCACCCGAAAGCCTCATTTTGAAAATGAAAAATAGAAATCCCCTGAAAAACGTTCCTCTGGCCCTGTCTTTTTGAGGAAAGAGCGGAACAATCAGATGGCTTGTTTGGAGGGAGCGCAAAGTTTACTCAATATGGAATCTCCAAAGCAAACACTTGTGTGTCTCCAGTAATATAAAAGATGTCTGCTGTGACTGTGCAGTGGTGCTGTAAAATATGTGCTCTGTGAAAGCTCCCCACGGCTGCAGGAGAAGCCAGGTTTACACAGAGCGTGTGCACAGCCACATCTTTGTGGAAATAAATAACCCAGAATTTTATCATCACTTTTTATTCTGTTGAATTCCAATGCTGGGACAACTAGTCATATTTGTGGTCTAATCTTGACAAAATATGAACAGAAGAGAGTTTCAAAGGTGAAGTAAGGTGCAGGAATATATGGTGTTTAAGAGTGCAAGCTTTACACAGCGGTCTTGAATCAAAGCACTTGACAGTCAACTGGTAAATTATCAAGTGGCTTAATTAAAGAGGTGGCTCCCCACCCTCTTTAAGTCTTTTACTTATGGGCACTTCATCTCCTGACAGGGTACTAAATTAGTGTGTTGTGGCGTGAAGACCTCAGTGGAATCATAGCTGCTGGATGCTTTAAATGTATCGCTTTTCAGCTTGTTGGTGCTAAATGATTTCAAAATACAGTATAGAGTCATGTTATATCACTGGTTGCACACTGAGCTACTTTTTCTGCTGGCTATGGGCAGTAAAATGCTTTACTGCAGTACTTTCACATGGATGGAGTTTATGCCTAAGAGATAGTCCTCAAACAATGGCCTTATTCTTGCCATCATTAAGCACAAAGAGGCTGCCTCTCCAAGCATTTCCCTCAGGCTCACATTTAAATCCACCATCCTGTTCACCTTTTGCTGCATCTGGTTAAAGTTCTCTACAGCTCTCTACAAATACTTTGGCCTCTATACAGGTCCCCAGTGTGTTAAACATGGGAAAATATGTTTTCATAAAAATATATATATTTGCACCCAGACATGGAATGTTCTTTTTCAGCTTTCTAGAGAACTGCACTGTCTACACTCAAATGTTTCAAAGAAATGTGGATGATGGCAAATCTTGCTGTTGACTGCATGTACAGTATATATAGACATGTTTGACTTCACCTGACATATTTGATGCTGCATTGCACCAGAAAAGTACCTGTCCTTTTCCAACCAGTACATTAAAACACTTGTTTAATGCTATTTCTATGAAAAATGTATTATTTTCTCATTAATATTGCTTTATAATATTTGCTCTTCGTGTTGTGTTGTCCATTTTGTGTAAAGATTTACTCTTAGCAGCATGCTCTAAAATGTACCAAGTAGTCTTGTTAAAAGGAGGGTTGTTCCATTTGCTTCAGGACTGTTTACCCACAATCAGAAGTGGGAAACCAACCAACAAACTCTAATCTTATTTAATTTTCTAAGTGGATTTTGAAATTGACATCAGGGCATTGGCATTCCATGACCAAAAGCTTAAAGACACTTGCATGGATCAAAGTGTGTAAAGAATTCTTTTTTGATTACTGAAATCGTGTTTTTTTTTTAAATAACATCTTTTTTCTGTGCACTTCATATTGCCTGGTACATCTGTGATTAGTTTGGCGAAGTGAACCAACCAGAGAGAGAGAGAGTTCTCTGTTGATAAATTGAAATGACTGTTCTTGAAAACATCTATCAGAAAACGCAAAACAGATGAGAAATCTATTAATTCTATATTCAAAATCCATACTGGCATTTGGACAATTCAGTGCCTCTCTTTCTTCATATTAAAAAAGACCCTGCTTGTCTTGATAACCACCTTGGCAGGGAACTGGCAATTCACATTCATAGTTGCTCCAACTGGACACGACACAAGTGTAGATATATATATTTTAATAGCAACGAAGTTGGCTATTAAATATCGTTCTTCACTCCATCACCTGCAGTAAATCAGAAGCTGTTTGAAATGCACCGTGTCCTGTAAAGAATAGGCAGCAGATCCTACAGCTTTCCACACCTGGCCTCCATACTTTGCAAACTGTTTGCCTCTCAATTACCAATAATCCATTTACTTGTAAATACAAGACTGCAATATTTTATACTGCAAATGACCAAAGGAGGGCCAACTGTGGGTCAAATTCTGCTGTGTTGACCAGTACACTTTTAAAAGGTTTGTAAAATTGATTGCTGTGCCAGCAATGATTTGGGGTTTTGAATTACCAGTAATTTGGAATTTGATAACAACAAAACACATGCCTGGCAGTGGGATAGCTTCCCTCCAAATAGTTGGCAGTAAAGCGAACATGCGAGAAAGAATGATTACTCACACATTAATGTGATTATATTGAGGGACATAAGCAGATTGCAAACTCACAATAGCCAAGCGTCTATGTAAATGTATACTTTTTGGTATGGTCAAATGCAATCTTTCATGGTTAACAGGGGAGAATTAAATCCAAATATCTTCACCATTGATACCTGCAAGTAGAAGGTTTTCCATTACTTTTGCCTGATGATGAAGATTCCCCTGTTTAACTGCAACAGTGATAACAGCCACCTACAGAATCAAGCAAGGGAATTCACTTAATAAAGTCAAGTGAGCAGCTAAGCCTATACAGGGACCACGTCTGCATTTGTAGTTGCTTTCCACAGTGCGTGACTGTGGATATTCGCTCTGGACAGAGCCGGTCTCCATTGAGCAGTGCGTCTTGCGTGAGGGAGCCACAGTACAGTAGTCCTTGGCCTCCGTGTCCGCCAGTGATGTAATTAGGTTGACTGAAATCTCCTTTTCTTTAGCCCAGCTCATGGCAAACAGCCTCTCCCCGATGGTGGGAACACAGCTCCGCGTGCCTGGTGAAATGCATGGAGAAACGTGTTGCCAGGACCCATATGTTAATCGTTTAAGCACTGGCAGAAGCAGGATGTAGCAACTGATGGTCCAGATTTTCTGGTTCAGAAGACAGGAGATAAATCAAGTTGAGTTGAAGGTAAGGTTCCTTTGCCCCCAGCGATCCAAAAAGGTCAAGGGGAAAGTAAGCTCTGAGGAAGGCACTTCCTGTTTAAGATGGTCACCTATCAGGACTGGTGAAGATGGACTGTAAATTACACATGATGTCTGCCATGTAATTTGTGAGACCAGAGCCTTGATGTTTACCTGGAAGTACTCACTTTTTCACATAGGCATATCGAGACATGTTATCAGCTATCAAGCTCTTTAAAGGCTTTTTCTTTTGTCAAACTTTGAAACTCCACTTGGATGTTATAGTCAATGTGCACATAGGCACAAAAGCACATAACAAGAGACATATGCAGATCGGTGGACCAGAGGTAAGTTTATTATTGCATGTTGCCATAATAGGAAGTTGGAGTAGATCTGGCCTAGAACCATGTGGTACTTGCTGGATTCTCTCATGACTGCAGATGAATCTGTGTATTAATAAATTCTCTGTACAAGTCAGTTTACAAATGTCTGTGGGTACCCCACGGTGTAACTGGATGTTAAAAAAGGAGCCAGAAGAGACCCTATAGGGTTCCTACTGGGCAGTTAAGTGGCGTGAGCTGTTTTTTCTCTTTTGGTCTTAAACCTCCTTGAGACGATAAAATGCCTCACAGACACAGTCTGGCTAATAGTGGCAGCCTGACAAGGGTTAGTTCTGCAGGAACCGAACAAACAGCCGTAAAGATGTCACCGATCATCATAAACTGGGAAAATGGAAGTGCGCTCTGGCTGTTTTGTTGCACTGCTGTTCTTCCAGATGATTTCCCCCCCACTGTTTTGCTATGGTTTCAGAGGACCTAAAGACTCCCAAGGAGCCTTGTCTCCATATTGCTAATTCAACTGTTCCATGCCACTGAATTGGGGATATCATTGTTATGACTGCGCCGTACAGCTATCATCTGTTGTGTCTTGGCGTGTTTATGTGTATCAACATATTTGCAGAAGAAAGAGGCCTCAAGGAATTGTACATTAAGTGTTTGACCAAACGAGTGAGAAGTTGAGAAGAAAACCATTTGTACAGGGATGTTGACAGATTTCATTTTCCGAGAGCTTCCATGTTTGAACTCATGTGGGAGCTCTGTTTCTCCCATTTACAGTAACTGATGACCACAAACGTCACAAAATTGAAAGCAAGGAGTGATTTGGAACAAATAGAGTGATTTTAAGGCTTGTGGCACAGATCACATCTTTGCAAAATACAACACAACATGGCTCCTGTTCCAACACTGTTTAAGGGTATATGTGCCAGGAGAGGCGCTGCTAGTAAGAAAAATAGAGAAAAAAGTCAAACATTAGTGTCTTTGGGCAGCTCGATACAACACCCAGTAGTGGCATGCATAAGTGATGACTAACGCAAGAGGCTTTGTGCAGCAAAAGCGGCCTTTACCCCATACATCAGTCTGGCTTTGGGGTCATCATTTGGCAAAGTGATTGTGACTGGTGAAGTGGCAGTGGAGCGAATGTGGTTCAGTGTGGTTAAACCCCTCATGAAATGACACAAATGTAATTAGGGGCTTTTCCCGAAGAGCAGAGAGTCTGCTAAATGTGCCATGAAGTGCAGTAAGCATTGTGACCTCATCACCATGTGGCACCGCTCGCTGTCACCAGGGGTGACACAGCAATGGCGGCAACAGCAAAAAAGAAGCGCCAATGGGGTCATCAGAGAGAAGGCCGGATTAGGTCATGAATTTGTCATCTCCCAGGGCGGAGGCCTGTCTGTCTTTCTTGCGGTCAGAATCCCTCTCCCTGGGACGGGGCCCGATGCAGGGTGGAGGTGGTGGTGGGGAGTTGTATGAAGGACTGCACTGCTGACACTGAGTAATGTCGGCTTCAGTCATCAGGCACCACGGCTAGGCCAGGGCCAGCGCTCACTTCAGCCCCACCCAGTGCAGAGAGCTCAATAGCACAATTATAAAAAGAACAGTTCTCTTTTTACCCACATGGGCATAGCGATATGACATTATACAGGGGAAAAAGTGCCATGGATTACAAGCTAAAGAGTTGAATGCCTCTGTGTGTGTGTGTGTGTGTGTGTGTGTGTGTGTGTGTGTGTGTGTGTGTGCGCGCGCACGCACGCACGTGTGCACACACACACGTGTGTGTGTGTGTGTGTGTGTGTGTAGTTCTGAGGCCCTACGGCTCTTTGACATGGCCCTCTGGAGAAACAAATTAACAGCATGTTCACTGGTCCGGTTACAGATGGCTCGCATTTCCTGCACTGTTTAATGTGCTCTGAAGGGACTTGACAAAGCTGGGAAAAGAGTGGGGGAACAGGCCTGCAGCCCGTCCAGGATGACTTACAACCTCTAGCTGCCGACGCGCTTCTAGCTACTCTGGGCTTTTCAAGAGGTGAGGTGCTACAATCACACGGTCCATTTTCAAACTGCTTATGAGAGAGGGCATGTTAAGTCAATGACCTGTCTTATCAAATTAATTATAGCTTCATAAGTTCTTGAGATAATGAGATGCCATATCTTATCTTATAATGATATATTACTGACTACATGTAGGCACGCATGATGTATTACCCGTTGTATGGATGTCGAAAGTCCACAGAGTGGAGGGTGCTGAATGAGGTGTGAGCACTGAGTCTGGATCTCACTGTTACCTGCCATGGTGGCTATTAAAATCAATAGACGAGAGAGACTAGGGTGTGGATGAACATGTAACTGGAAGTGGTGAGATTCCGTACAGGCTAACTAACTAACACTGACACAGACTTGGCAGCCAAGATGGTATCAGTCAGATGGTTCTCAGGTGGGTACGGGTGATGATTGCTCTGACCCAGGCCAAAATATCAGGCCAAAAACCTGACCAGGGTGCTGCTGGGACAAAAAAGAATTATGTGTGTCATCACAGAGAGTGATGTTACACTACACATCTGTCGGTGAGAATGAGTAAAATACAGATTGTGCACCTCAGTGTTGTAAATCACCTGTGGAGTAGACATTTACAGGAAAACACGGAAAAGAAAATCACATGTAATCACCAGTTTCCTTTGGTAGTTCTTGTTCCCTGTTTTAACATTGGTTTTGCAGAGCCAGGAAAATGAGGTATCTCAGCGTGCACTAGTAAAATTCATGTACTTAAACTTTTAAATTAACTTTAATTAAAATATATAGTTAATGTACTCAAAACTATTGACGTAATCAGTTACATCAAAAGTTTTGAGTTGTATTGACAATCCGGGTTTACAGTGTAGATGTAATATACTTCTAAAACAGTGGTACAGTGAGAACAGTCACATTCTGTTACTGGTTTCTCTACACAATATCCATAACATAGTAGCTGTATTGGTGCATCCATATAAAACTGATTGCAAAGGTCATTCAACATTAAATTCCACTCTGGGTGATGTCTATGCTGCACAATGCACATTGTCTGCTAAAAATGTTCAAGCTTAAAAACAACTGTAAAGCAAACATGCTGTTTATGACTGCAATTCCTAAGGACAAAAGCTGAATCCCACCAACATTTGTTATATGGATGTAATATAGAATGTTTGGAAACTATTAAAGTAAGTTTGTTTCTGTGGGTTCCATACTGCTTCCATGTCCTGAAGGCTGCACAGGTGTATGGTTTTTGTTCCAAATAGCTTAGTATTGCTTTTCCTTTTCTTGGCTTCTTTGAATCAAACCTGCTGCTGGCATGACACTCTCCCAGACATGTGCTAAACAAATCTCCAGATACCTAATCATAATTTCACTCCATTTTACTTTATTGGTTGAGATGTGTTTCGGTGCCAAGGTAACCTTTTTTTTCATGCAACAAACAAACAATCAAAATTCTCTGGCACGCTCCAGCACTGTGGTGTAATGGAAACTATGAGGTCTTTCTCCATGTGATTCGATTTCCATTTTCTTCAACCACATACATTGTTTTATTTGCAGGTCAGAGGTGAAGGGAACCTTGGGTTAAGTTGGATTCAACTAAATTGTTCTTCCCAGGAAGCCTTGAGAGAATTTTTTCCCCCCAAAACAATCTTTTGGGAAAAGGCATAAGAAAATGCAAAAGGCAGGTTTGAGGAAAGTGGGAGGACATCAAAGCTCAATGTCCCAGCAGAGCGCATGAGCTTGTAGATCAGGTTTGAGAACCTGGATTACTTCACGGGTCCAGGGAGCTTTGCTGCCTGCCATATATTTTAATGAAGCTAGAGTGCTCAATTAGAGGTGTGGTGTGGTGGTCAAGCTTCTCAAGTGAGACTGTCATGATGGTCTGTTTTGTATGCATACAAAACCTAAGGGGGAAAACACAAAAGCTATGTCCTCCCATGACAGCAAAGTGTGTAGAAAAGATGACAGATGTGTATGTAGCGTGACTGTCTGTTGGCTTTTTCTGTCAGTTGTCATTGTCCTTGCAACCAAACCAAATAAAAATAAACTAAAGCAAACAAAAAAAGAATGATAGGCTCCATTAAAGTAGATGTACAGAATTTAAAACTAACTCACAGATGGAACTTTAAAACGTGTGGCCACAAACCACAAATTGCTTTCATGCTTCAGAGCTTCTTGTCCTAGAGAAACTGGCTGTCTTCACATTCTGGGAGCCAAATACATTTTGGAATTGGGGCAGAAACTGACAAAGCACTTTCTGGCATGCAAAGGATAAAGTGACATAAAAAGACAGAATTATAACATCAAAAACAGCTCACTTCCAATAGGTAGGTTTGTTAGCAAATGTTAAGTAGTAAGTATCATACTACCTTCCTTCCTTCCTTTCTACCTACCTACCTTCAAATAGTATTTCAGAAGTGAAGACTAGGCCAGCCGGCTCAGAGGCCTGGAGGACACGTGCTGATCCTTTGCTCTTTCCTCGGCCAAGGAGGAATGCACGCTATCAGAGCTGCCGACACGACTTTAAAGTAGTGTTGCTGAAAAGTAAACACCAGTCCGCCTCATGCCCCCCCCTCCCTCACTTCCTCCCTCCGCCCCCCACCTCCTCTCTGCAGCGCCTCGGCCGTTTACAGAAGCCCCTGACAGTTTGTATATACTATATGCACTTCCTGTAAACCCCCAAACTTTTTTTTCTCCCCCCCCCCCCCCTTTCTTCCTCAAAAAACCTCCGAGCCCATTATGGCCTTGATGGATCATGTCTCTGAGGAGGGCCAGTGGTTGCAGCGATCTTTTATGGGACGTGTAAGTGCTCTTAATGGCGTGGCGGCGGGGGCGCTGAGGCACACATCCATCTTCTCGGGGATTACACACCAAAATATTCCAGACAAACAAAAGAGGATTTGCAAAAAGGGCAACAGTGCAGACAGAGGCGAGGTGATGAGCAGTGTGTGTCCTCGAGATGGCTGACTACTGTGTGTGTGTGTGTGTGTGTGTGTATGTGCGTGTGTGTGTGTGTGTGTGTATGTGCATGTGTATGTGTGTGTGTGTGTGTGTGTGTGTGTATGTGTGTGTGTGTGGGTGTGTGTGTGTGTATGTGTGTGTGTGTATGTGTGTGTGTGTGTGTGTGTGTGTGTGTGTGTGTGTGTGTGTGTGCTCTTCATGATAATGGGAAGAGGGCTGAAAGAGAGCAGACTGATGGTCCGTGCTACTCTCAACCCCTGCTAGTGGCCACTACTCACACAGATGTGCCTCTGTTTGAAAAAATAACAGTAAGGAGAGACAACCAGCTATGATTAAAAATATGTCTTACAAAACATGACTCAGATGAAAAATGATGAATTTGGTCCTGGTGTCCAGGAGCCTCTGAGGACCACCTCTTCTTGCTGTAAGGAAGAGAGTGTGTAGGCTACTCTCAGTGGTGTAAATGTGGTGCAGAGCAAAAATTCTCCCTCACCCACAGCAGGTTTTGAAGAGGTAATTTATTTGGACAGTAGGGGGTGCCAGAGACTCAAATTTACCCGAATGTTGTGGTGCTCAGGAGCTGCTGCCAAAGATTTCACCTCAACGTCCATAATAACTTTATCACCTGTGACGCAGGGCAATGGTCACTCAGAGGTTACGCCATCAGATATTACTGGCTGTTTGATGGATGTCAAAGGGTCAAGTTGCAGGTGGGATGGAACTGCTGTCTACACCCGAGCGGCCTAAAATTAGACCCAGCTGTATAAATTAATAGAACATTTGTTAGAAAAGCAAGTGGACATGCATAAATCTCACAGCATCAGCAAACCAATGATCTCAAATATTTATAACCCTCGTATTTGTGGCTCAGAGACTGCTGGCTAATCCAGTATATCAGCTGGTTGAGCCCACAGGCTGATTGCTGCTTTAAAAAAAAGTCACTGCACAGGACAAGGGCTTGTTTTTAGAGAAGATACTGCCACAGATTAGCCTTACTGTTCCTGTTTAAGGTGCCCATTTTTCAGGGAGATAGTAGGCAACTGCCAGAGGAAAGGGGAAACTGTCTATTTTTCACTCTGGTCAGTCCTTGCTGCATGATCATTTAGCATTCTAAAAAAATAAATAATTTTATTCATGCAAATGCAAACTTAACACACATGCTTTAACCCTTGTAAAAAAGTGTGTGTATATGTGTGTCTGTGTGTGTGTGTGTCTGTGTGTCTCTTGTTTTTAACGTCAGTGCATTTCATTTGTTTTGCTTACTTCTCTTTTATATTGTTTTGTTGCCAGGGCATTGTCAAGTTCATATCCACTGGGCCAAAGAGTTCACTGTTGACAAATTAGTATGTTTTACTTAGAAAAAAATGTTTGGCCTATTAAATGCCTTTCAGTACTCTCGCATGACAAATATAATCCACAGAGTGGGAAAGAAAGACATTGAGCCACATAGCTGATTGAAATTAATGAGAAAATGGCAATTAACAACACAATTTGTTGCGGCTGTTTTGTTCCTAAGCACCTGGGGTTGAACTGGGTCACAGGAGGTTTTTTCAAACTCACCAATCGCTCTGTTTCATCAGGGGGCATTTATCTGGAAACCAAAAATAACCCCATGGGTTTGGCACTTGTGCACCTAAAGTCATAAATCTTATGGAAGAGACCCATGTCTGGAGCGAAAACGTTTTATTTTCTCAACAGATCCTCTTTTCTCGCCGTGACCTCTCATACTGAAGTTAACTCTACTGAAAGGACAGCAGATGAACCAGTAGAGTAAGACATAAAACACACCAGACATTTGTCACTTTCTGTGGCGCTCTAAAACATTTTTAGGAGGAAAAAAAGAAGCCCTCACTCTCTTTTTTTAACAGGCACCCATGATGCATTGTGCTCTGGTTTGTTTCTGGCAGCAGCTTGGGAGAATGTGACACTGTGCAGACTGTTGGGTTTTTTCTTTTGTGAACGCGGGGTGGTGATGACAGGACGCATCTTGCTGATATTAACAATAAATAATGTCTGTGACGGAGCGGAGAGGCGAACTGCACTGCTCAGCTGTCTGCCGGTCCCCAGGTGGAGCGCAGCATGACAGGATCTGTTTACACAGAGTCTACTGAGAAAATGGAGTCCAGCCATTGACAGCCCCTTCACCTCCCCCTAAACACACACACACACACACACACACACACACACACACACACACACACACACACACAGAGAGAGAGAGAGAGAGAGAGAGAGAGAGAGAGAGAGAGAGAGAGAGAGAGAGAGAGAGAGAGAGAGAGAGAGAGAGAGAGAGAGAGAGAGCAACCCTCAACTTTCAACAACTTTCTTCTCGGGTGAGTTTGGACTGATTGGTATGATCAAAGACCCCATTCAGAGCCTTTCATCTTTTAGAGGCTACTGAGGCTAATCATAGACACAATGCACGTGGCACACTAGTCAGTTGAGCATTAGCTTCGCACTCCCCGTCTGATCACTACTTTTCCAGATTTAGATTTTTACAAATTTAACAAGAATATTACTCTTTAGCCTTGTTTTTCCTCATTTTGAAAGGATATAGTCTGGCTAGGTCTATTGATGGATTATAGAGCCTTCATGATAATTCAGACAGTTACTGATATGAATGTAGAGTCACAGGACATAATATAGTGCTCTCATACATTAACTCCATCTCTTTCACAAGAGATGTATTTTATATCAAGATGTATTTATATGTTAAATGTTTACTGGCTATTTTATGGGACAGAAAGACTGAACATGAATTCCTGCAGAAATGTTGTATTAAAAATCAGACAGTTTATTTTAAATATGCACTAAATCTTTAGACAATCCATCGGAAGGCACTGTGACTGACTGCACATGAATTGGGAAGAAAAAGGAGGAGGATGGAGCTGGAATGCAGCGATGTGACTTCTTCAACTGCATGGGAAAGGGACCAGACAACCTTAGGGACCTTTAAAGCAAGACGAGGGAATGTTTGTGAAGTGAGAGGCCTGACATGACATGAGTCCTTTTACCAGATATCTGCCTAGACAGTATTCTAATATTAATCGTGACAAAGTACGAGAGTTGGAGAGAAAAATACACCCAGTAGAAACATAGATGTGAAATATTTGGGCAGGATAGAGAGAGGCGAAGAGAGAGAGAAAGAAAGAAAGAAGGAGAGAGACAGAAATAGCGAGATCAAAGAGAGGAAGAGAGATAAACGGAGACAGACAGACAGAGCTCCTGATTGAACCCTGAGTGGACAGGCCAGCGCAGACCTTGGCTCTCTCTTCCTGTGACTGTTTGTATTGGTTAAGCCCAAACAAATCCTCCTTTGGCCAAGTGGTACCCCTGGTGCTCGCTGGGTCCTTCAGCACAGCGCTGAACTCTATACGGCTGCCTCACAGTAAACTCTTCCAGATGATTTATGGGAGCTCTCTGCACTGTATCTCAGGCCTGGCCTCCACCACCATGGCTGCTGCTGCTGCTGTTGCTGCTGCTTTAGCCCCCACCCCCCAGATCTCTCTCTCTCTCATTTTCTCTCTCTCTCTCTCTCTTTCTTTCAGCCTAGACTAGACTAGACCACCTCACGACCAGCTGCAACAAAGACCACACGGCACAACAGAACCCGCACCGCTGGTAAACAGTATCAAACAGTATCCGGCAGTAACCCTCCACAGACTATACAGCATGTCATTCAAACCCCAGTGATCTCCCAGCTGTGCCCCTCACCATGCCACCCATGTGGAGCATGCTGGGTTGCTCTGTGGCCAAAGCACGAGAGCGGCAGAGGAAGACGCGGCAAACCGCTGCACTGCAATGGAAAAAAGAAAAGCTCCTCTTATGAATGGTGCTACCACTAACAACCAGCTTCCTCAGGAGTCCGATGGGGCAACATCAGAGAGGTTATGTGCACACCACGAGGGCCATCGTCACGGAGTTGCCAAGGCCACGGTGATGTGGCAACCAAAGATTGTCAGGCAGCAGACTGAGGTCTGGGTGTGCATAAACAAACAGCGGTTGTGCTGGTGGATGCAGATATCTCTGCAGACTGCTGCACTGTCATTTGTTGGAGCCACTGTTGCTGTTAACATCCTTCATTCATCCTTTTACAAGCACAGGAACAAGATATCATCCCCGGTAGTCAATCACCTCCACCCCCCGAAACTGCACACTGACCCCAACAACAATAATGAGGGGGTGTAGCTTCAACCACAGCTTAAAGTAAACAACATTCTCCCCTTTGAGAAACATCGCTTCCTCTGTCTATGTAAACTGTACTAACATGGTGGCACACTCAGAGGCAATCTGAGCCTCGGAACTGCAACTGCAAAGAGAGAGGCTAAACCAGACTTAGCCTGGCCGCAAACTGACAGCCATGAACACACAGTTACGCTCTAGCTGGAGTCGGCCCCGCCGCCGTTCTGACGGTGGGCCCCGGAGGACGTGTTATTCTATATCCCTCTTGATCTGCAGCTTCACGGCCTTATCACTCGGCGCAGACTCCTCTCAAAACTCACCCCTTTTTTATTAATGGCTGCCCACTGCAGCAGTGCAATAACACAATGAGAAATGACGAAGGAGGATAATTTGTCGTGAACACAGAGAAAAGTTGAAAAGTTCAGAGGAGATCTCTGCCGCTCAGACGGTTTGGGATGTGCACGGAGCGAGCGGCCAAGGAAAATATCGCCGCTGTTTTCCTTCTGCTCGTGGTAGGCTTGGCCCTTGTCCAGGCCGTATTAAGAAAGATGCTGAAAGGCAGAGATAAATAATGGGCACATTAATCACAAGGAACAGGGGGGAGAAGCTGCAGGTTGCACCTCCAACGTCCCAGCAACCAACTGGACAGCTCAGCTTTTGATCTCTTCCATGACACATCACCTAGACATTGTGTGAGAGTATGGGGAGGACTGTACCATCATTTTGTTACAGTGTTCTTTAAACTGGGTTTTTATGAATGTTATTGCAAAAGATTCTCATATGCCATCTTGGGATTTTTTTTCTGAAGAAAGCTTTACAAGTACTGGCATGGAGTCAGAAACAATCTTTCGCAACCATCTACCTCCAGTA
This sequence comes from Setipinna tenuifilis, assembly GCA_030347295.1. Lineage (NCBI taxonomy): Eukaryota > Metazoa > Chordata > Actinopteri > Clupeiformes > Engraulidae > Setipinna > Setipinna tenuifilis. Next base: position 15,101,515 of record CM059278.1, on the reverse strand, counting down.
GATCCGAAATAACTTCTCTCTCTCCCATAACTGTGTTTACCCAAGTCTGAAATCAATTTCGGCTGCAGACATTGCACTAACCACCATTCAGTGTTCCCATGATGTGTTAAATGAAACATACTCTGGACCTGCCTGGCCATGGGTATAGACTTGTGGGAAAGAAGCCAGCACTAAACAACAGGAGGGGATGTCCCATCCAAGATGATTGGGTGGTTTTTGAACAAGGTGGACATCCTCCGGACACTATTTCATTTTTGGCCACAGTAAGCTTTGAATGAGGAAAAACTCACAACCTCACCTTTTCCACTTCAATTCACCTCATCCACTGATACTTTTAAAAAATATATAACATTACATTGTTTTTGAAACAATACATTATTATTTCGCAGTTATGGTATTTTCCATTACTTCATTAAAATATTGATATGTCAGATATATCCATAGTTCTTCCTTGACTTACATAAAAACTTAGAAACAAATAACTCAAGACAGTACAATGTACTGTCTGTGCACTCAGTATCATGAGATTATAGATGTTGGTAAAGTCTTCCTAACTATTTTACTATCAGTAGTACAATAGAAATCTTTTCAAACATCAGTAGTGTAATTATAATCTTCCCAACAATTTTAACAATAATAGAAAATAATGTTTTTTCACTAGTGTGAATTTAATATGTATTGAAAGAGCAGAACATCATCTTGAAGTTGCTCCAAAGATAAGTTACATTACAGTAAGCAAGAGTGGTCAACTGATTTTTAGGGATGGCCTTCATAAATGATTGATTTGATAAATCATCAGGGTCAACTTCGTTCATCAGTTATTGTTACACATATTTAGTTTTGCATTGAGCAGATCTCCATGATGTTTATCGTCACTGAACTCCACCGAGGACGTCACTCTTAGATCTTGCAGAAATCGTGTCTTGCATCAAGTGTTTTGATGTGGGACCTGTTTTGTGTCTGAGCTTGCAATAGCTCAGAGCAGTCTCACTTTGGCGTTTATCATTGCCAGGCCGAATGCCTTGAGTATCATGTCATTGGCCATGGTGACTCCAACTGTCACACTGATTACTACAACACAGGAAGGATGTGGAAGGTAATGAAAGGCTATTTGATGCATGGAGTCTCAGTGAGAAGTCAAAGTAGGCTCTCAACTGACCAGGCATAGTCCACAGGCAATTCATTACACCATAAACTCAAAACGAGGGCCACCTCACACAATCAGTATGATAAGAACACACATGTGGCTGCTTGAAGAAACAAAATATTTGTAGAATTACTGTTGTTCAATGAACTACTCTCAACTTCCCATACCAATCTGTAAAGGTGGATTTTGAGGTTGTGTTGGTCATGAGAGAATATGCAGACACTCCCATAGGTGCATTGACGATAAGTTCATTCTACTTTCCACAGGCCAGTCTGAAAGGCCTTTACTTTGAGTAAATCACTGTAAAATAACCCCCTCAGGCGAACTGTTTCAATTCAATTGAAGCATGAAGGTTTCTAATGAGCTAGTGATGAATGTTTCATGTAAAAATCATGTTTGTTTTCTTTTCAGTTCTATTATAGCTTTTGCAAATAATATTCAACTATAAGTCTTTCCAAAGCATCACAGGAATCCAACACGTTCTTTAGGACTATGATTTGTTAGGTATTTATTCAATTATATAACACATGACAGTAGGAATGGATGGTTCAAGGCTACAGGCCACTTGATGCTGTGATAATAATTTAATTGTTCTAAATTGTTCTATTGCGTTGTTGTGACATTGCATTGTTGTGTCACGCAAGAGCCTGCATCAACGGGGCATTGCGTCATTAGGCCATTTTGTTATTGTTCTCAACTGCTCCAGTGCCACTGCACTGCAAGGAATGTCTTGTTGTGACCTTGCCAAACTGTAAAGCACTTTGAGCTGCATCTTGTATGTATGAATTGTGCCATACGAGTAAAGATTATTATTATTATTATTATTATTATTATTATTATTATTATTAACAGATCACTCCTCCACTACTACTCTAACAGTGTTGCAGATTTCAGCATCTGAATGTGTCCATTTGTGGTAGCAGTAGCACTGGTAGAAGTGGTAAGAGATATATTGAAATTCTATAAGACAGTCAGCACAGCAATTGTGTTGTACACAGCCAACTACAGTGTTGATAACAGTCACCAAATCAAGTGGCTAGTGGCACCAAATAAGTTGCAGGTAAAATAATACAGGACAGTTTCACTAAATATGGACTGTTATTAAAACATTTTCAGAAAAAGTCACCAAGTAATAGGAGTGAAGTGTAAAACACAGATAAAAAAGTCTATTCAGTTTACAGGGCACTTTATAGTATTTTGAAATAGTAGGCCATCTAAATTTGACAGTGTGACTGTTACAATGAAGAAGCTTAACTTGTGACAAATACACATTTTGCTGTTCAGAGAGGACTGTTAACATGCTACTACTGTGTGAAATGTGTTAATTCCATACTGGGAGCCAAGGGCAAAATGAACAGCGTGAGTCCAAGTAGTGCAACTGTAAGAGGCCACTTCCAGTGTAAACCACCTCTGTAAATCACAACTTATCAGTTACACTTTGGGACCAGTCAAATCCCTTACCTTGGCAAATGCGCACTTCCCATGAAAATGATTCAGGCTTCGATTCTGAGCAATCACTTCCATGTGTGAATGCAACATAAAAACTGAGTGACGCTAAAAAATATGGACAAAAAGAATGACTTTTTTAATACTTGCCACAGACCCAAATATTTCCTTAAACCCTGAGAAAAATCCATTATGTTTTGAAGAGTATGTCAAAATATAGTTGTAAAATTGCAATGTGTTCTCAATCAGATTACCTGACAATTCACAAAAAAATGCATCTTCACAATTTACTGTTAACGGCCAGTTATCTGTGCTGGACCTTCTGTGTCTCTGCATTGTTAATGTTTTGCTTTCATTTGGACCTGTGCTTTTCAACTTGACATAACACATGAAAAATATCAAAGGCATCCTCCTCACACAACTATATAAAAAATCAGGTAAACAACACTTCTTGCTGAGGGCCTAAGCCTGCCCACTAAAGCACCTATGAATTAACAGTGGTGACGTGTTGGCAGCAACTTGCAACTTTCTTTAGGTCAATAAAACTTGATCTCCTGAAAGGCTCTCTCTCTCTCCCTATTTGTCAGACACTCCAATTTCCACAAGCTTTTCCTTATATAAAACAAACGTACCGGACAATAAACTTGATGGGAGTTCTTTGCTTTACTTGGAGGCCACATCCAGCATAAACACACAAATTAGGAAAAATAATGCTGTCTAGCAGAAGCAGAAAGTAAATATTCAGACTATGAAACTGGTAATCCTCATGAGAATGATAGTATTGGGTGGCTGGGTGCTTTGAGGGAAAATGAGTAAGAATTAAAGGGTGAATATAAAAATTTGTCCAAAGGAAAACTTTTTAACATTTTTAAAAGAAGTTGCACACAGGATACACACATGCTGTATACAATCATTATATATTACAACTGTCTACTTTTTACTATTACTTGTATTATTGTATTATTTGTATGTATTATTTCTGAGCCATCATACAACTGTGCCAATGTATTCACATCTAGCAACCACTTGTCTTGTAAATATGCCTCATAACAAAGGGAGTAAGTTTCTGGGAGAAAAGCAATCTGTGGCTGGAAATTACTTAAACCTCATGTTTTAAAGCTTAAAGTACCTTCGTGACAAAAAGCTTACAGGAAAAAGCAATGAATGAAAAAGGAGCTTCTCAGTTTCAAATGGAAACAGGCTGGCCCTGTTTGTTGATGGTGGTAGTCTACCCTCCTGAAAGCTCACACGATAAGTAATCTTAGCATTTTGGCAGAGAATACCTCCGCTGATGTGGCATCATTGCGGAAAGCATCATTAGAGGCCTTAACTCTCCTAATTTCAGTCATTTTCTTTATTTGTAAAACAAACAGGCCTTGGCTTCCACAGTGAATGCACCGAGACCTCCCTTATTCTGTGGCAAGGCTGGATCAAATTAATTCAGCCTTGCTTGGATCTTAAATGTTTTCTGGCCAGTCAGTGCTCTCTCCAAATGAACCAGTAAATGCACTAATGACAGTTGCAGGTGGTAAAAGCATTAGAAATGCATTGGGGAAGGTTGCTACCATTTCGACAGGGACACTTAATCTAGCGTTAATGCAAAAGGAAAACATTCCCCAATAATAGCTATATGCACTGTATGTGACAAAGAATGCATAACCATGGTACAGTACCAAGGACCAGCATGGTTAATTAGAACCCAAGTGAACTTTGAGCAGTTTCACTAAAATCAGTCAGCACATATGGCCAATAATAGGTAGTCTTTTTTCATGTTTTATTTTTATTTAATCATGTTTTTTTATTCTTAAACACTAGCAGCGATTCTTTAAGCACTGTCTCTTTAAAAGTACTGTAGTAACACAACTGAGTAAAGCTGAGTCACTCTGGAAACTCTGATCAACTGCTTGCTGTTTATTGCCAATAAAAAAGCAAAAAGCAAACATCAAATCCATGTGCACACTCAAAATATGGATTACATGTGTTATAACAACAAACACTTTTTGCAGGAAGTGTTTGCTTTTACAAGACAAGCTTAATATTTTGTTGGTATGGTGTAAAGTTTTGTAATGTGTTGAGCAAAAGCAGCATATAGGGTTAAAGATAGTGCCTAATGAATCTAACAATTAAAACTTTTAGATTCATGGTATATGAAATGAACAAATCCACACATGAGCAGGAGAGCACATATGAGATGTGTGAACTATGACTTTCAATGAGGTTTCAACACACTAATTTGATGAAGAATGACTACTGAATTAATACAAAATATTGGACATTATTTCAGTTAACATACTTTCATCAAGAACATTTCAGTTCAGTTACAAACACTTAGGGTTAAGTCAATCATCAAACTTAATTAAAAGTTACAAATATCTGGTTTTCCACCAATTCATCTTAAAACATATTATTGATAAGATAACTCAGCATAAGTAAAACTTGCATAGTCAAGTCAAGTCAAGGCGTAGGAAGTGATTGAGCTAATTCAATGGTATCAGTCACAGATTAAGCCTCTTGAACTAGATGCTACAGGAATTAGTCAGTGGCACTCATTTGAAAGGCATTTTAACATTTTGGTTCAATGGTCCACGTAAGAGGCCACAACTTCAACTAAAAAAAACCCCTTGTACTTTCTGTATGAGGCTATACTGTCAAAGGAGCACACAGACACACACACACACACACACACACACACACACACACACACACACACACTCAAAAGGTCAAGAGCAGACCATTATGAGCATGTCATGTTGTTATTCTGACCATAACTTCACTTATGTCCCACAGTTTCTTGGCAGTGTCTTCATCTGTAGCCTTTGGTAACAGTTCCTGTGGCTGACAGTTGGCAAAGCATTTCCCTTGGACACCCTCCACATCAGGGGAGCAGGCCAGGTACACTGATGTTTGGGCTCCTTCCTGGGGAGTTTTGAAGAAGGCCCTGGAGGCAAGATCGAAGAGTGGTTTGGCCAGGAGAGGAATGCTGATATGCCTCCCTAGGTTTGTCCTGACAATCCCTGGGGTGAGGGCATTGACTGTTACCCCAGTGTCCTGTAGACGTTGTGCTAGCTCATAAGTGAAGAGAAGATTGGCCAGCTTGCTGCGGGCATAAGCAAAGGCCTTGTCATAGCTTTGCTCGCTGTTTAGGTCTTCAAAGTTAATCTCACCATATTTGTAGAGTTTGGATGACACCACAATTATGCGGCTTGGGGCAGACTGTCTCAGCAGGTCCAACAGGAGGTAGGTAAGGAGAAAGTGTCCCAGATGATTCACCCCAAACTGCATCTCAAAGTCCTCTTCTGTCTTTGTATAAGGACACTGGTATATTCCGGCGTTGTTAATCAACACATCAATCCTGGACTCTTCCTAATGAAAGAAATAATTCAAATAATGACCAAAGTGATAATTTGAATAATTGTAAAATTGTACCACTTCAACATTACGAGGTGGTAGCCTACTAAATGTTTCCATGTCTTTGTTAATCATATTTGGAAACCCTGAGCTATTACTGGTGATTCTTTCTATGAAGAGCTAGGCCTACGTCTTTCGTTTGCTTTACAAATATCTAACAGCATTTTCTTATGAAATATCTGACCAGAAGTTGCAGATCTGAAGTGGACGCCCCTTGAAGTGAGTTTGTGTTTGTTTCAACGTCACTCTCAGGTTCAGTTAAGTGCAGTCTTGGTTAGGAAGCTAGCCAATGCAACTGCAACTGTGGTGAACACTTCGCAGATGTAACTGAGAAAAATACCTTAATGATCTCTTCACAGAACGTATGCACCGATTTAAGAGATGCAAGGTCCAAGTGTTTAATTAACACTTCCCCGCTATCCTGTCCGGCCTCCTCCACAATTTCACGGGCAGCTTCTTCAGCTCTGACTTGGTCACGGCAAGCCATGATTACACGTCCCTGCTGCTTTAGCAGCTCAACAGTTGTAGCTTTTCCTATGCCACTGTTGGCACCGGTAACTATTATGGTTTTTCCTCGCATCATTTTGATGCAAACTACAGGATTTCCATAAACTACAAAGAGAATTTAGTTGAATCCCATAATGCTAGCGACTATGTCACGGGACTATTATTCAGCAACTACAAAGCAAATACATTACCCAGGATGCATTGCACGGAAGGGTTTTTTTTAAAGATACAGTGACCTAGGCTTCCTCTCAATATCCCTCCTGCGACCTTCTACTGTCCTCATGCCCGGAAATTGGTCGTGGCTCGACGTCATCGAGGATATCTCATTTGTCTACTACGAGAAGGTAAGAGGAGCGAGGATGGAGGAGTGAGGAGAGAGTGGAGGTGTTTTTTCGTGAGTTAGGTGTTCCACAGCGACAAGTAGGCAGACGTGTCCTGGATATTTGAAAAACCAGAAATCACTATTTTTATTACTACACAACATGTTTTTCCTCATTGCATTTTTTTCAATATTATAGGAACAAGCCAGTGTATTCTTTCAGAATTTTGCGTTTAAATTACCAGCATGATTAGAGCTATACACGAGGGTCGACATTTTGTGGTCAGCATTTTAATGCTCATGATATGGACATATGAGTTCTAGTATGTATAGTATAATGCCCCAGAAGCTTCCTGAAACCCTCTCTCAGAAAGCTGTATTAGGGTGAGAGATTTTTTTTTTTTAGGTTTTGCACCTATTTGACAACCTTTCGAGCTTAACTAGCAATTATGAAATGGAAGCACTTGATGCTGATTGGCTATCTTCACTGCCAGTTTCTAATAAAAATTAACTGGTCTGCCCCCTTCCACATTGATTTTTGGTTCTGGAAGTACATTTTCTATATTTCTTTATTGACATTTTGAAAAATCTGTTTTTAACGAGTTGTAATCACTCTGTTTAATCAGTTAAATTATAGGGTAAATTATAACCATACACTAATAAATAAATGAAAAAAGGGATGATGTTTCAAGTTTAACATTTGCTTTTTGTAGTTTTTCACTGAGGATGACCTATTTTATGATCATCATTTACCCAGTAACTGAAGGCTTACAACTCTTTAAAAATTATTTTTTAAAATAATCAATGGAAAAACTGAATGGAAATTTTACTTCTGAAACCAGATGTTCGGTTGTTGAGGTTGATGTGGTAGCAAAGTCAGAACTGCTCCACTCCACTCTTTCCGGTTGCACCAACAGGGCTTAAGACTAGTCTTAACAAAAGTCGGTCCTAACTCAACGTTCTAAGTCCAACTAGATTGTTACGCCCGTTGCACCAGCGGGACTTAAGCCTTTTTCTCGCTAAGACCGGGCGTAAATTTTACACCTGGTCAGGGGTAGGCGTAAATGTAAGATGTGGCCCAATTTCTATAGTTACGAGAACGGGAGCAACAAAAATGGCACGTCTTGTACACAGGCTGTACCACGAAAGAGCTTTCCGGAGAGAGAGAGTGATACGGGATAGAACTAACCCCCTTGACATTTATAATGACGAGGAGCTCATACAGAGATTCCGATTTAGCAGGAGGGAGCTGTTAACTTTAATTGAAGAACTGTCGCCAGATCTCATTTTAACTGAGCGCAATGCGGCAATACCACCAACCTTACAGGTACTAATAGCCCTGCGATTTTACGCAAACGGGGCATTTCAGAATACCGTAGGGGACATGGTTGGGGTTCACAAATCAACTGCCTGCCGTGTTATAAGGAGGGTCTCTGTGGCACTGAGTCGTCGTCTCCCGCGGTATGTTCGTTTACCAAACGAAGCGGAGTGTGCCACCATTAATCTACGGTGCTGATTATTTCTATGACACTAAATTAAACCAATCACTGTTAAGTCTAATCAATTGTGAATTGATAGGTTCCACTGTCTACATGGGGAGATGAGGATGCACCCAGAGAGAGTCTGCACCGTTGTAGCAGCATGCACTGTACTGCACAACATTTGCATCGCCAGGAGGATTCCTCTACCAAGGCAAAATCATCTGCCGATAGAAGAGGAAGATGACCACGTCATAGCTCCTCATGATGATGTCTCCGGACGACTCGTCCGTGCTCATTTAATTAATAATTTATAGGCTACGTGTGTGTGTGCGTAGCCTGGGCTTGCGCTTAAAATATATACAAATAATAACCTAAAGAATTCAATAAACAATCTACTATACAGCATACAATTAATAAATGAAAAGTTTGAACGGATTACACTTGATTACAGGCTATTTTATTGTTCCAGTTATTGCTCTCGATTAGTTTTTTTTCTTCTATAGAATGGCGAAGGAACGGTCTTCATGAAATATGTGTTCCGCCGGCCTTGCAATTTGCTGGTGGAGCAATTGGATCTCCAGTTGCAGCTTCTGCTTTTCCAGCTCCAACTTCTCCTGCTCTGTGTTGAGTTTTTTTGTTTCTGCCTCCACGCGAATTATCTCCTTCTCAAGGAGAAGTTGTTGGAGATCAGTCCTCCGGAGTGGCCGATTCACTGTCCGCAGATGGGGTGCGTTTCTCGAACAGCTAGCTAAGTTAGCCTTGTACTACCATTGTACAATGGAAGTATCTACAATGGTAGTGGCGAAATCCTTCCGTTTCTCGAAGGTCTCATACTTCGGTAGAACAATCATTGTAGGTACTTCCATTGTACGTACTTCCATTGTGGGTACTTCCATTGTGGCCACTTCCACTTCGGTGTGTGAAGCATGGAAACAACGGAGGGAAAGCAGGGGACAGCCGTTTTGATTGGATGGCGAACTCTTTGTTGACACGCCATGCCACTGCTATTTCCTTTTAATACATGTCTTTGTTGAAATCACAAGATAGCGGTAATAATAAATGGTTACAGCATGGTAAACGTCTGGTAAAACTAACTCAAGTGCGCAAACTTGGCCCAATGTCTACAGTGACACATGTCGTGAAGGAAATTTTATTTCTTACAAATCCGTAGGTTTTAATAGCGTCTTGACGTCATTCGTCAGTGGTATTGATACTCCACCATACAACATCACTTGTCTGGGTCAATAGCTCAATGAGAAAGTTGCGTGGCTTCAGTGCTATTGTTCTCTTTAGTTCCCGGGTTCAAATCTCAGTGCACGCCTAGTAGCACATAGCCTTCATGTTTTACTATAGCATTGCTCCTCAATACATGTACTCTTTCAAATCATTAACCCAGACAAACTTCAGAGTAGAGCATAAACCCACACTAACATGACTGAAACGCTAGGCCACACAAACAGACAAGTCATACAATTCGTCTACACTCAGCCTCGAACCTACGTCTATGATGGAAAACTCATGTTGCTCGCGACTGCGCTACTAGTTGCGCCACTGACAATCACACGTGGCTGTCTGTTTACATACATATGCTGTCAATAATGGGAAAAGCTTCAATTAAAGGCCAACTTCTAATGCAAATATCTCGTAATCCCACGTTCCAAACTCAGCGAAACTCAATCGGTTTGTAGATGTCACTATAATACTGCTGTTCAACCCATTAAATCATTAAGTCTTGGCATACGGTTTTAACAAGAAAAATGACATAACATGAATTGGCCATTTAAAAGTTCTATGAGCTGTATTATAGTGTCCTCTACATGTCGATTGAATTTCACTGCATTTGTACTGCAGGATTACGAGATATTTAAACTTTACAGTCGAAGATCTACTGCAAGTTTTGCCGTGGGTGGGATCAACCTTCAAAACAACACTTGTACAATGGCTCGCGAGCTGTTGTAGGTACTACACAACTTTACTTCGAAGTTTTGGAAGTATCTCTGCTACGAAAGTTTCGAGAAACGCGTAGTAGGTCCCTCACTACCGAAGTCCCCACAACAGAAGTACGTACTTCCGAAGTTCCTCACTACCGAAGTATGTACAATCATAGTAGAGCTTCGAGAAACGCGAAGTAGCCTCTGAGGCGGTACTTCGGAAGTACCAACAACGGTAGTGGCTAACAAGTTAGCAATTTTGCGTTCGAGAAACGCACCCATGGTTTGCGGAGACTGGAGCAGGACTGGGCGGAGGCGAAGCCTCCAATGAATCTATAAGTAAAGGACTGATTAGGGAACGCCCTATTAAGAATATACTATTTAAAATGTATTAAAATGTATTTTAGTTACACACCTTCACATCCTTCTTCCTCAGTTCTGTCACAGCTGACCGAAAGCTCCCCGGTGCACAGGCCTATGCCACTCTCCTCACCATCCAAACCAGCGAAGTCAGGAGAACCGTCTCCTCCAAATATATCAATGATGATATTACTGTAAATGGAGGATTTTGGAGGAGGACCTCCACCGGTTGGGTGTTTTTTCTGGTCAGATGCGTCTTTTCTTGCCCTGCTTAATAAATCTTTCCATTTCTTCTTAACGTCTTCCACAGTCCGTAAACAGTCGGAATAGCTGTTAACGGCCTCCGTTATTTCGGCCCAAATTGACATTTTTTTCCTGTTCGTTACGGTATTGGACTGTTTAGCCGTCAATACGTGTTTGTGCTCACTATAAAGCTCTATTATTTTTCTAATCTCACCGTCGCTGAAGTTCAATTTTCTTTTCTTTGGAGCTGACATAGCTATCTGAAAGTTCAAAGTGGTTGATCAAAGTGGTAGATGACTGGCAGGTAATGAGAAACCGTTTAGCGTATCACAGCAACGTTCATTCTTCGTTCTAAAATAGAATTCTCACATGGACGCGCGTCCCTACGACCTGGCTTAGTTAAGACCAGGCGTAAGTTCCGCTGGTGAAACAGACCTAACATCTGTCCTAAATATTGGTCTTACCAAAGACCACTTTAGCAGTTATGACCAGGCTTAGCTAAGCCCTGTTGGTGCAACCGGCCCCTGAAGTGTAATGTAATGTAATTTTATGTATGAGCAGCGTTTTTTCCTTATTCTTGGGCCCTCTCAGTGTTGAACATTTGATCATCAAAGAAGATATTAGGCCTGGGGGTCCTTTGTGAACCAGAACAGTGTTTTGTTCACCTCCCAGCTCCAGCTTGTAAAGGTCTTCAGGACTTGACCCCTGTACTGTGTGCACCTCCAGCAGTTCCTCATTGATAAAGATTTCTTTTTCATTCCTTAATATACAGAAATGTTGGAAGCTCTAAACCAACTATTTAATCTCACAATCATCTCACCTGTGTACCTGAACTTTCTTCAGATGTGTTCAGTCTAGAATGTGTCCAGTTTAGCTGTACTAGTACAAAAATTGAAACTTGTCAACCAAGATGGGTGCTATTAAAATGTAGAGTTGCATAATACAGAAGAGACCCAATATGTTAGCTGTGCACACAGTGAGTTGTTGTCCATCTGTTCTAAACTCATGGCTACAGTATCTTACATTTATGCAATTATTATTATTTTTTTTACAATTGTGTACTTCAACTGATTATTTGACTGAGGAGGTCATAAGTCAGGGCTGTACATTACAGTGACCACATGTGTATCACCTGTTTACCTATTTAACATTTCAAGACATATGCTTTAACCTTGGTATGGATGTTCACTTGGACTGTCCGATAAACTGAACACATTTTGAAAGCCAATGGTCAAAGACTAGGAACACTGTACCTTGGAAATCACATTTGCTGAATGTTTTATTTCAAAGTTTTAGATTTGCTATCAATGATTACCTTTTCACTGTGAAGGTCATTGCATGTCCTGAGGATTTAAATAACATCACCCAAACAGTTTTAAAGTTACATGCCTTTATTGGTGTACTCAGATAGAGTGTAAATTAATTAACATGCAGCTACTGTATGCTATGTAATCAAGTAAAAAGTTACTATTTAAGTGAACTAGTTTAAATTGTACACAAAAATGTGACATACAGATATACAAAAACAGAAATACAGATAGTAATGTGCTAAGTGGAGTAGCAAAGATGTGTGTAATTAAGGTAATTAGAGATAAGGTAATTAGATAAGCCTTTTCATTTGGAAACACAAAATCTGTGAAACTGTATTAATGTGCTAAGTTTCGTATAGTGCAGACGTGTGCAATTGTATTAATGCAATCCCTGAAAATCTCCCAAAAATATAGTATTGTAATGATAGTGTAATGTAATAACATTTTTTAAAGGGAAAAGGAGACCATGATTAAAGCAAATCTAACCAACAGCTAGTGTGCTCATTAAGCACACTTTCAGAGGCCTATGGGTTTAAGGACAATTCTATGCTGAGCGAGGGCTGTACTCCTCACACAGGTCTCCTGTGAGATAAGCAGCACATGTGAGAGTGTAGGAGACAGTGACAGTGCTCCCACCAAAGAAACATGTCTTTGTGTCAGATCCTACAGCCAGGTTGATGGAGCAGGATCCTAGATACTCGTTACTCGGTACTCGCCACCAGTCCTCATCATATACTTCAACCCTCAGAGAACTGCCAGTAATAGTGTGCACATTTCCAAAATCCAGGCCATTCCACACAGGGTTATCGGAATGAACCTGATTGGTTTCCTTTGTGTGGGCTCCATAGTTGACTTTGGCAAATGCTTCAGTGTAATCCCACCAGTCACCCTTCAGACCAGTTGCTCTGATCGAGTTGATCTTCAGCGTGGCTTTGCGGGGCTCCTTTGGACAGCAGTTACCTGACTTGCAGACAAGGCCATCAGAGAGGGAGGAGAGAGCATTTTTCTTCAGGTGCTGTTGAATGGCAGCGATCACATTGCCTTGGATGACCTTGTCGGTTATCAGCATGGGCAGCGGGTTCAGGGAATAGCTCACCACACTTGGATCTTCCTTAAGCTGGTCCAACCACAGTTTGAACCCTGTGGAGTCATTGTAGGATGAAGAGAGGGTCCCGACCATTACATCAGCAGGAGTCATCTCTGTGACTTGATGAAAGTATGCACTGCGGCTGGTGATGTTATTGTTAATGCTGTTAAATACTGAGGAGCAAACCTCTGCTTTGGGGCTTATAAAAGGCAGTCCAAAGGTCAGAGACAACTGGGCTGTCAAACAGTCTTTTACTTCTTCGGTGCTTTTGCCTTTGAGAGAAGCAAGGCAGGTGCGAATAGCACTTACTGTCTTTATTCTCCCTCCCAGATCTACCTGTGCTAGATAGTGAGTGCCATAGGTGTTGATGAACTGCCTGTACCGCCTTTCAGTCTTCTCATTGTACTCTTTTGGTAGACGGCTGATTTCTTGACTGAACTCTTTGTTGAGACTTGCCTGGTTGGAGACTCGGAAGCTATGAGCAGACAAAAAATGATAGGTTTAGAGAAAGACACTTTTAATGGCATTTCTCAAGTGACCTGAAACAATTAAACCTAATCCTGTATTTAGTCATTTAAATGAAACTTGTCAAATATCCTTGTCAATGTGAAAACAGGTAAGGAAAATAGATGAATCAGATGACCCTCTGATATGTGCTAATATGTGCCATCGCTGTATGCTGTATGCTACCTTGTAAGTTACGTATGTATGTCTTATATGTTCAGTATATAACCCCGGTATATATATTTCAGTATATAACCCCAAAATAATGTCATGGTTTGGTGTGTTATTTATTACATTTATTTAGCAACTTGTGCATAAGTAAGTTCTGAACTTACCTGTAATATGGGTAGCTGAATTCATGGACGATGAATGTGTAGTAGTCCTCCTTGGCCATTTGTAGGGCAAACTTGGCAGAGATGGACTTCCCCATTCCCATCTCTACCTCTGCTCTCACACCAAGTTTGTCGAGCCCAAGCCCCAGTTTCCAATCATTTTTGATCTGAGAGCCTGTGCTCCGCACAAATTCTGTTGCAGACTTGTATGAAGCGCTGTTGAGGGATCTTGTGCTCTTTGAGATTGAGCGCCAGTCCACGACAGACAGTGGAAGCTTTTGGAGCTCATTCTCCATTTCGTCATTCTCACATATCTGGCAAGTGTTATCGTCACGCAGATATGTCTGCACATCGATAGTGTAGGCCCTCTTTCGTGCCATTGTCACTATGTCAAAGCCCTCACCCACCAGGTCATGCCCAGGGACGAAGGGAGCATCCATGCACTCATCCTTCATGCCCTTCCTGCAGGTGCAGGAGGCTGGGCTCAGGTAGAGAAACAGCAGCAGAGCATTTAGGTGCAGCAGATATAGACGGGGAGATGATGGTTGACCCATACTAGTGCGGACTAAAGCCTGAAAGATGATCACATCAATTAGGGACTTGGTGGAATGTTACTGTCATTTATTCATTGCAAAATATAAAGTACAGGCACTGGCCATAATTGATCAGTTAATGTAATGTAATTCGATTATTCAGTCAATTGGATGCCCTTACATGCTATCACATGGTAACATTAAAGACTAGGCAAAAATGTCAGAATTTAGTACATCAAAAATACTACTGAATGCATTAGCATATAGAAACAGAAAGAAATGACTGCCTAATCACTCACCTCTACTCCTTCGCTCAGTTAAGACCTGGGATGTTGAGACCTGACTTCAGTCATATGCAGTTAGATACAGAGATCGGGACGGCTTATATAGAGCAAATTCGTAAGCTGTGCAACTGGATATGTTACATTCCAGTATTTTTTCAAGCGCAGCAATCAAGCAATCTCTGGAAATGTCCTTTGTAAGAATGACATCAGAGCATCAAATGACACGAAAAGAAACTAAAACTCACGCCTATATTAAGCATTACACATTCTAAAGCATAGTGTGGATTATTCCACAACCTTTAAATATCTTTGTATAATGACTTGGGTTTAGTAATTCATTTATTGCATTTTTCTATTTCTCTAGGGCAGGGTGTTTATTTGTGTAGCACATTCTGTAGACAAAGACAGTTCAATGTGCTTAACGGAAATGAAAGTAAAGAACAATATGTGAAAGCATAAAAGATAAAATAAGTAAATGCTCATGTAACACCTGGGCTGTGTTTTTGTCTTGGGCCCACCTACCTACCGTGCCATGTTTGCTTTGTGTGTCTTTGTGTTCTTGCTATCACAGGTGCAGTGTGCGGATGTGGCTGATCAGGGGGCTAATTAGGGTGGGCATAAAATGCCCCTTTGCCTGTGCTTGTGGTGCTCTTTTCTCCCTCGCTTTCTGAGCAATTGATTCAGTTTGACTTTTGAATCTTCTGAATCTTTGGATTACTGACTTGCGCTACATATTTGTTTTTCACTTACTACACTGACTTTACTTTCTTAAAATAAATACATGCAGGTTTTACCAACAGAACATATAGCTGAAAAATATCTGATAGGTAATTGGGTCCCATCCCATGTAATGTTTTAAACACAAGAAGCAATGCCGTCAAGTCACACTACTTGAAAGTTTTTCTAGATCTTGTTTTGACATAATTCACTGTCAATAAAGACACCAACATTTTTAGAAGTATCTGTTGTTTTAAGGCCCTTAGTTTCAAGAACAGTGGCAATCCTTAGCCTTTCTTCCTTTTGCCCAAAGTTTTGTCTGCAGTCAGCTAAAGAAAAATGTGTGACAGGTAAGGTAACTGCGTTTTTCAAAAAGAAAGGAAATATGCTAGTCTGTAGTGATGTATTTATAATCTGAAATACATTGGCTGATATTAGGTGAAGAACAGATTTGAAAAATGTTGTTGGCAGTCGCTTCGTTATATATTCAGTATATATTTTTTCTTTGAAGAAAGATGCAGAGTCATTGTATTTATTAACTGAGAGAGAAGCTCAGCAGGCAGTTGTGATGAGGGATTTCTTAACTTCTCAACAGTAGAAAATAGCACTCATGCATTGTATTTGTAGCCTTACTGACAAATGTAACTTTTGCATATTAATAAATTATTTTGACTAAAATGGTTCCTACCAGAACTAGTTAGAGTGTCATTTTCCTTTATGAGTGAGGCTAAGTTTGATTTACTTTTTTGATCCCTTGAAGGACATTTGTCTGTGCTATCTGTTGGTTAGTAAATCACACACTAACCTGGAACAGTGGGCTGTGGGGACCGGGCAGCAGTGAGGTGTTACGTGCCTTGCTCAATGGCACTTCAACCATGATCCACCGGATTCGAACCGTCAACCCTTCGGTTTTAAGCCCGATGCCCTGACCAGTAGGGCGTGGCTGCCCAAATCACTATCGTAACTAGTTTACTCGTGCATTTTTGCATTACATGTAAACTAGATGCGTCCGAAATCTTGCACACACTGGTTTACTAGTGAACTGCTTCACTGTCAAACATGCAAACTAGTGAGACTAGGCTAGTTTGTGTTTTTAGGTGATACCAGAACACCCTCACTAGTAAACTAGGGAGAATTTAGGTCTTTACTTGTTACTAGTGGGGCTGAAATGATCTTCACTAGTTAACTAGTAGACATGTAGGCCCTTACTAGTCAACTAGTGACACTTATTGCATCTCAGTTAACTAGTCAAATGGAAATTGCCCTCACTTGTTCACTAATGGATGTTTTGGTACACACTAGTAAATTAGTGACACTCTTTGCTTTAAAGGATGTTTCACAATTGGCTCACTAGTAGAAGCAACAAAATATTTGTGCGACAGATACACTTTGATATGGATTGTTAACTGTTGCCGAAATAATCGCATATGAAAAAGTATTCGTACAAAACTTGCACATCTAAAGCAACCGTTGTGCAATGCAGACGCATTAAATCTAAATACGCACACTAAACACACATACGCACACTAAAACGCATGCAATGAATGCGAGACATCGTACAATGTATGCAACAGTTCGTACGAGGCTAAAAAATTCAGATCGCAAAGTGTTGTAAAGTGCTCGTGACCCAATTGTGAAAGTGAACTAGTGGGAATTTTGGTGCTCACTAGTTAACTAGTTCACACAAACATGGCTCATTAGTTAACTAGTTTACAGAAATGGTTTGAATGTAAATGACACATATGCCCATATCTGCCAACATTTGAGTATGGAAATCCAGAAGATTTTTTGCAGAGGTGGTAGGTGTGGAGTTTTGAGGGGGCAGAAGGAGGCAAATGTTTATTTTAAATGGTGGTAATGTAGTGTGAGTGTATATAAGGATGTAGTGGCCATTGGACCTAGGACTACAGAGTCCCCCCAATTCATGTATGTAGGCTATTTCGTTAATATTAGGCATTCATGTATAACATTACGTTGTGTACCCCCACTAATAACATCCCCATTGCACCTCTCATCAGAGTCATAGAACAATATTTTTACATTTTTACTTGACTGAAACCGGCATATTTGACTTTCCTAGATGGACCACCGTTGCCTTCAGCCACTTTTCATGTGCAGCACTAATGTTCTGTTTAGTTTCAACCTAGCACGCATTCTGAGGTTGTTTCCGAACAGGCAGGACATTTGGCTGGTTTACCCCATTGACAGGATGCACACAGGAATATAGAATGACCTGGGCATCCTGGATCCCCTCTTCAAAATTAGCTTTAATGCAGGGACCCACGGCATATGAGACAGTACAATCATCGAGGTTGTCCCTTCTACCACTGTTAGTGTACTGCAGCTGTGCACATTTCAAGCCATAGGTTAGATTAAGAAATCATTCTGCCGGCAGAGAGGGTGGTGGTGCACTGCTTTTTTTGGGTGCTGTAGTAGATGGGTATACAGTTGAAGGCTGTGGGCTGTCTGCATCGGCTGGTTTTTGCACTGCTTATTTTGAGTGTCTTACCTGCAGGAAACTGGAGGCGGGGTGGTGATGCAGATCGTAAAAAGAATTTTTTTTTGTAAATCAGCTGTGGTTTGATTCTCTGTGATTCTCAATGTATCCATGCAATCTTGCTCCTTTGATAATGTGTTGTCAGTCAAGGTGGGTGGTGGAGATATTCCTTTGTTATCTGTTGCTATGAGCTCATAGCCTTCATTAGATGGCCGAGGTCTGGGGCAGCCTGATGCAAATAAGTGGTCCTGAGTCCCTCTAGTAGTGTCCTTGTCATTATTTTCCCATAGTGGCAAGGAGCTGGATGGTGATGCATCAGCTATCAGATGGTTTTCCAAAAATGTTAGCATGACCCTCTGCAAATTATAGCTTCCTAGCCTCTGCTTAACTACACTGTTATCAGCTTCTCTCTTTCTTGTCATGTTTTTGTACATTACATTCCTTCATGGTCCACACTTCAGTGCAACTGTTGTAGTAGTAGAGTAGACAGTAGAGATACTTTATTTATCCTGAAGGAAATTAAGGTGTCCAGCAGCACATACATATATCACATATGCATATACACATATATACATACATTCAAGGATTCAAGATTTTTTTGTGTCCCATTGTAAGAGGGGACACAGCGGAAGAGGGAACACTTAAAGAGATAGATGTGCCGTTAGTATGTTTCCCAGACCAGGGACACACACACACACTCACACACACACACACACACACACACATGCGCACGCACACACACACTCAGGCACACACACAGGCACACAGCATACAGCATCTATGGACACAATCATACTACAGGAGTACAAAGAAGGCATCAATTGTGTAGCCTGGGCACGCCCATACTTCCTGTGCCGCTGCATTTGAATTTCGTTTGCAAAGTGAGTCTGGCCAAGCTTCCATTCTACACCGTTTCTACATTAACAGAGAAACTGGGACCAATGAAAATCTAGCACTTCAAAAAGGCAATGACGCGGTAGTTTAGCGACCGGAAATCTACCTCAGTCACTGTCAACATGGCGAACGTGGAGCAACGGCAAGATTTCAATGCAGCCGTAGCTGCTGTTTTGGAAGATGGATGAACATGTTAGCCAACGAAGTCTACAAAGAAAATCTCCTTGGCATTGTTGTCGACGAGGTTTATCTGACTTGGTAAATGGTAAGTGTTGCCAAGTCAACCCAATTTACAGTATGTAAATAGCAGAACAACACAGTAATGTCTTGCAAAGTTGTGGAGCTATTTCACTGACAAAATAGCTGCACGTTACATTGTCAGCGATAGCATATGGAATTTCGAGCTTTTGTGCAGTTACGTTTTTGTTTACTCATATGCACGTTACTATTCTCTGTCTTATACATGGACACTAATGTGATTGGTTGAAGCTTCGTCCAGTAGCAAACAGGCATTTCACACACGTGGGTTAAGCCCGCCCTCTGAGAAATGGGTTTACAACACAGCTTGGCCAGACCAATGTTCGCAGAACATTGATAAGTCGCGTTAGCCAGGCTATCAATTGTGAGCTATTACTAAAAAGTGAGTTTGTGACATATTAAAGGTGCAGTGTGATGCTATTGTAGTAGAAAAAATCAAAGAATGCATATATGTTGTAACGTGTCTCTATTACAAACGTGTATCTCAACTTCCGGCCAGACAACAAAGCCGTGACGAAGTCGCCAGCACAATAAGCAACTCCACAGGGACTCCGAGTCGCCCGCAAACCCCGCGCAACAGCTCCATAAGGGACTCTGTAGGGGCTGGGGTCGCCCGCGCGCCTCATGCACGAGCCCCATAAGGAACTCCATAAGGGCTGGTGAATCTCCCGCCAACCACGAAACAAAGACCCTCATACCTGTATAAAAGCAAGGCGATGTGCCCCAATTGATTGAGTTTTTATGGTGGCAGCCTTAGGTGTACACTGTATTAAGCTCCCGGATTCGTTATAATAAACCTCGAAGGTTTTGTCATCTACCACTTCTTGGCTTGGCATTGTCTCTATTTTGTCGGTAACTAATTTTTGAACTACACTATGTTATCATAGTGCAATAGAGTGTCCAGGGTAGTGTATGTGTATGTATAAAGGCACCCAGATAAAGGCAGGGTACGTGTTCAGAAACAGACTTAGACACCCAAGTCAATCATGTTCCTGTCCATGTGGCGTTGAAGAATGGCCCTAAATGGCTCTAGGAACAAAGGACCTTCGCAGCCAGCAACAGGAGCCTGCTACTGAACATGTTGTTCTGCTTGGCGAAAGTGGTGTTCAGGGTGTGGCAGTTGTTGTCCATTCAGGGTTCTCTTCTCTGAATTTGTTATAAGTGAATCCAGCTCCATACCCACCACCTCTTTTCTTACCAGCCTACACAGCCATGCAGCATCCCTTCTCATAGTTCTGCCTCCCCAACATACCACAGCATAGAAGAGGACAATGGCCATGACAGACTGTCCATGACAGAAATGTATGCAGCTGGGAGAGGCATATCCAAGGTCCCAACAGAGGAGGTGATTTTTCTCTTTCAGCTTATGAAGGCCATTGTTTTGGTTCACCAGAGTGTCTGTTAATGTAGATGACTGTTTCAGTGTGTACCCCAACAGAATCTTTATCAATCAGCATGGGTTCTGTCTGCACTGTTACAGAGCACTTATCAGCAGGTAGACTCAAGGTCGATGGCAAAAAGGTTGCCTGGGGAAAGGATAGTGGTCAGCCAGTCGGGCTGAGTTCTGTGCTATTTGGTCTGAAAATGCTCTGTGATTCCAAAAAGTGATTGAAATTGTCTATAAAAATGTATCCCAAGGGAAAATATGTCTTTGCTAGCCAAGTGTTTAGACTGAACAGTCGAGAGAATGCAAAGCTTCACTGTGCTGGAAGTGGGCCACTGAATAAGGTATGCATTCCAAGCTCACTTAGAACAGAGAAAAGTTGTTCTCTAAAATATTTTGCTCCAACATGCACAATGATCCATTTCATAGTTGTATGATTTGATGCTGTCTTTGAAATGCTGTTTTTAGTGAGATGGATGCAAATGTGATTTGCCACTTGTGATTGACAATACACTTTTAGTTTCTATTCATAAGAAAACCTGTGATGCAATGCAGAGATTCAGGTAAAATGAAATTGAAAGAAAATATCAATTTATTTTGAAGTGAAAGCACTTAATATGTATAGCAAATGTAAAAGGACCAGGGGTTGATCTAAAGTCTCTCACAGGTGAAACAGACAGATTGATAATAAAGACTGTGCAAGACAAATTAATGAAGTTTTAAAAAAAAAACATCACTAGACAAGTACATAAGTAAATAAATATTGACAAATTATAATTATCAAATAAGTAAGATTAAGAGTAGTTAGGAGATGTGGAATAAAAACAACAATGCGAGTCAAAATGATTTACATCATCATGTGGAATGGTTAAGGTTAGAAATGCTAGGCACACAAAAATAAAATAAAATAAAACGAAAAGCCAAAAATATAAAATCAGAATTAGGGCTAAGGGAGAAATAGATACAATTATAGATAAAAGAGTAATGCAATAGAAATGAAGAGATATACACTCAGCTTCAGGTGAGATGAAACCCTAAAATTAAATTGAACCTTTTTGACCATGCTGGAGGTAAGAATAGGGTAAATGAGTCCATCTTAGCCAGGTATGCCTCTTACCTGGCCAAGTAAGTTTCGTTTTACCCAAAGCTGAGTGTGTGTTGTTAAACCTTTCCTTTCGTTTTCAGTCATGTACACATGTTTACAAGAATAGGGTGTGCACCTTAGACACATGTCAAATGTCGAAACTGTAATAGTAATACCTTTCAATTTTTCTTCCTTTGTAATCTGTTCTCTCTCTCTCTCTCTCTCTCTCTCTCTCTCTCTCTCTCTCTCTCTCTCTCTCTCTCTCTCTCTCTCTCTCTCTCTCTCTCTGTGTTTGTGTGTGTGTGTGTGTGTGTGTGTGTGTGTGTGTGTGTGTGTGTGTGTGTGTGTGTAAAAGTGTATAGCAGTATTTGTCATGTTCCTCATCAACACTGAAACCTTGTAGGAAATGTGAACTTTTTTGAGTTCCTAACTGCACTATAGTATGTAAAAAGTCTTTATTCACCTGGTGGTGTAAACACACTAACATCAGAAATAGGAGTCATCTCATGATAAATCATGATAAATCTCATGTTAAATCACCAAAGCTTACTGAGTTACACATGTTTCACAAGTGCTTATTTGCCTTATCCGCATGGTGGCAATTCATTGTAACTGCAGCTGCAAATCTCGCGGCCCACTTCATCCTTACATCTGCACTGCGGTTCTCCTTTTATTAAACAATTCCCCTCACGTTTTTTTCTTCCCTGGTCTCCAAGCCTGTAGAAAAATAAACTAAACACTTCGGAGGCCCATGGTGGCCAAGTTAAACATATTCCCACTTCTACAGTCACACTATCACTTCCACTGTTGGTACCTCTGGCATTCTTGTCATGTCTATTCCCATATGTATATAGTTCCCCCGATGAGGTACTGCCTCTGAGTCAGATCCGTCCCTGCAGCATTCAAAACCATTACACATCACAAAGATGCATGGTACCTTATTTCCTCCCCATCTGGTTACCTAAGCATTGTATGTTGAGGGGTTCTTACTAAGCTTGTAACATTATTCACATGATGGAAGCTTTTCTGCAACTGGCAAATGAGGTATGTGTCTATATCAGTTTGTGGATTCTCACGTAGCGAGTTTGTACACTTGTGGATAAAAAAAAATTAACAATCATACTCTGATAAGCACACACACACACACACACACACACACACACACACACACACGCACATAAACACACTTACACCTGATTTGTTGACTACTGACAGACTTGGGTTGGACTGACTCCCTGTTCGAGGCCTTGGCTTGTGATGTAATTCTTCTCTGTCACCTCAGGATCACTTACATGAAAATGGGGGCAGCTCTCTGTCATCACATCCAGATTGGCTTTCCCGGTAGAACACCATCCATACTCTCCTGCAAGCTCTCACAGTTTATTTTACTTGTGACTGAGCCCAAGGATGAAAAATGGTAGATTGTATTGGACCCAAGGAGCAGGGCTATTCTACATATTGACCCATAGCTGTAGTATGAAGTGATGTTTGTTTTCTCAAACACAGGGTAGTTAAGCGCAAAGAGGATTGAAAGTTTTTTTCCCCCCACCTTTCGCATTTCCTGAGAATGGCTTTGGGGATCCATGGAGGTACAGCGATGTTAGACGAGGTGTGGACAGATGAATGATAAGACTCATGGCTCTTTAGTATAATAGATTCAGTAGAGGTTATGAATTGCTGGTGTGCTGCTATGTGCAGCATGTACGGAACATGCTACACTACAGCAGTAGTGCTTTCAGGTGATTATTTCCATCATTTTCTTTATTTAACATGATACAGGTAAAGAACAGGGGAATTCACAAAACTGATTGAAGTGGTTCACACTGGTGTTCAATTATATCTCCTATGTAGTGAGTGAATGCAAGACCATATAGATACTAAGAGAACTAGATTTATTTAAGTTTCTGTGAGACAGTCAGTAGAGCCCAAGCCAAAGGTCTGTGTCACTGCCCTGTTTGCCTGAAAGAAAAGTAAAGTTTTAGTCCCTTTCCAAGAGGAAATTCACTAAAACATTAATCTACTTATTTGTTTATTGTAGAACTGTAGACCTGGTGTCAGCCAACTCACTGTTCAAACAATGGAGGACATTTCAGCATGAATCTGAAGCACCTGGTCATGAAATCATTCGAAAGTGAAGCATAAATCTTGGTGAGAATCACTTCAAACCCACTCTGCCTGTTTTTGCACACTTAAAAAACACACACGTGTACTTTTCAATTAGAGCATATTAAGACCAATATAAGGCTCACATTAAAACATCCTAGGTCAGTAGAAAAATCTTTAGGAGTTGTGATTTCCCACGATTCCTACAGCCATCTCAGATGTGAAAAATAAAGTCCAGAAAAAAAAAACAATTAAAAAGCAATCTGTCAACTTGCTAATAAAAACCAGCTTTAACTGACATAATGTATGGCCTGGATGACAGCAGCCGTCACACTTTGCCACTTCCTCAGGCTAAGGCCAGGCTTTGATTAATGGCCAGCCGATGTTCGGTGACAAGACTGGGGAACAGCGATAAGCCGGCCTCCCACTCTCTAATGTCTACATTTGCTGCTGGGTGGCCCATGGGAATGACTGCATCTCTATATGAATAAGAGCGGGCCTTGGAGCATCTGCTTCAATCAAGCTCACATTTCAGGTCCCAGGTGTCTGAGATGACGGGCCCTGCATGGCCTTCAGAGGAGGAAACGTGGTGGTGCTTGACATCTGTAGACTCAGAGCAGCAGCTATTTCTCATTCCCCACTCACGGAGCTATGCAGCGGAGCACCCGGCATACCTTTACAAATTCTCTTCCACCGAAAACCTCTACATCATTTACAGTGTGACTTTTCCAGCACATCTGAACTGTGCTCTCAGAAGGGATGTCCGTGCCACATGTAAATCAAAGATGTGTGCTAAACCTCCGTTTACAAAAGCCTCTCAACAAGATTTACTTAATGAAGAAGTCCAATTTCATTTTTTGTTTAGTGAAGTCTTTTGGCTGGGCTCAGAAACTCAGTCATGCTTTTCGCTGGCTTCTGCTGTCTGTTTGTCCACTGGCAAACCCACAAACCCGGAGAATGCCAGTAGCTAATAAGCTTGTGGCCAACTATGCACAAAAGTGATCTGTTTCTAGCATTTCATAACAGCAGTGGGCAGCATGTTTGGCACAGGGGGAATCTTTGAATCGTCTTTGTGGAACTGGAATCAAGAAATGAAAGAAATGTGGGTGACCTTAGGAAACCTTGATCTTTATCCCAACCACTAGGGAGGTCCTGGACATCTGCTGAGAGACCTTTGGAAAAGGATGACGGGAAAAGTGTATTTAAGGATCTTTTTTCCTTACTGCTTCTTGAGTCATATTTCAGGCAGGTTTTGTCCCACGCCCAGTGGAATACAATCCATATTATTCTTATTCAAATGCTGATTAGGTGGCATGCCATGCATTGTATCTCATATGACTCACAGGACCTGCAAACTGTGGAGATTTAAATTAAGTGTTGCAACACAACCTGACTTTTGGTCTGGCAAGTCAAGTTGGAGCTAATGTTAAAGCTCTCCTTTGGTCAAATGTTCTCAGTGGAAACTGGCCTGGGTACTTGGAATTCTGAGAAGAAACATCAGTATTCCACCATCAATGAACAAGTGAATTTTCTTTGCTGTAAGCACAGTTATCGGTGCATGAACTGGTATTTAGATAAAAAATATCAACTGACAAACATTACATCAATGAATCACAGTTTAAGTGTGATAGTAGTAGGGATTCCATTTAATTACACACATGCTACAAATTCATAAAAGAGTTGGTAGATTTATTAAATGCCACTCTGTTAATTTGTCATTATCTTCAAGACAATTTGTATGCATACCAGTGGTATTGTTAATCAGCACAATCACCTTTATTATGTCACATGAAACTACATGAGTATACAGCACCCTTTACTTGCTCCTAGTCTGGCCTCGCAGACCAGGGCTGCTACAGTACTCTGTTGCACAGCCCTGCCCCTGCACATACTGATTGAGATGTAATTGGCATACAGGGCTAATCAATCACTGGCGACACCAGGGCTGGCCTGTGCTCCATCACAGCACTCCCCAACTCCCAACCCCTCCCCCTTTCCCTTAATCCAAACCTTAGCCTCTTCCATTAGCTGCTATTACCCATTTGAAAGTTATTTTCGGGATATGTAAACACATTAATGTGCCTGCTTGTTCCTGTATACTCATAGATTGGCTAATTGTGGTTGGCCACTTCTTGGGGTAACTTGAGGAAGGAGGTTTTCAGCCCACAGACCCCCGTCTCCATACACACAGACTCCTCACCCACCACTCTGCCGGAGAAAGGCCTCTGACTCAGTATGGTAGCCATTTTAGGCCGTGACATTCTGACCCTTTTACTCATGTTGGGGTCTCATGCTTTTCAGCTGTATTATCCATGTTGATGATGAGGAAGAGCAGAAGCGTATCAGATCTACAGTCAGCATTCACTGTGACTCAGTGTTAACTTTAACTTCTGGTGCAGGGGCTTGGACTAAGGTTTCATGTTCACACAATGATTTACGGATTAAGAATATAATAACAATGGCAGAGATAGCAGGGAAATTAGTGTGATTTAGTGCTCATTCTCTCTCTTTCACACTCTCTCTCTCTTTCTCTCTTACTCTCTGTGTGTGGGTGTGTGTCTTCACAGGTACTCCCATAGCGCTTCATTTGTTGTCCTTTCACAAACTCTATTTACTTTTTCAGCCCTTGTCTTTCTTGGCAAGGGGAGTGTAGGAAAGGCTGTGAATTACACGTTCCCACTTTTCCCCTCGCTTTCCAGTGGTCCCGCTCAGGCTGTTTGAAACATTGTCATAATCACCCTGAGATTCAATCAAGGGCAACCTGCCACCATGGCCATCTGGAACAACTGAACTAGCGAACTCAGGCTTGCACCCCTTCCTCTGACCAGAAATAACTTTAGCTCTACATATACATAAAAACAGACACATTCTGCTTAGCACCCTATAGAAAATATAACAACATATATACTGTGCTGAAAAGTTTAAGGTTGGCATTTTATCCACTGTATTTATTTCAAGGGTTGATTTAATTAGCATCAAGAAACATGTTTAACTGGTAGCAACTGTAGATATTCCAGTAGCCTGGGGGGTTGGCAGATGAGTAAGCACCTCTTCACAGTTAAATATACACTTGTAGTCAGTCTTCAAAATTTAATTTGGCATTTGGGAGAGGATGATGTGTGTGTGTGTGTGTGTGTGTGTGTGTGTGTGTGTGTGTGTGTGTGTGTGTGTGTGTGTGTGTGTGCGTGTGCAAGTGCATGCACGCGTGTGTCTGTGTGTCAGAGAAAGATGGCCCTATTGTTTGACTTTGCTCCAGCAAGGCCGGTACAGTAGGCTACTCTTAACCGAGGACCGATGTCTTGACGTAATAGTACACCTGTGATTTTGCTCAACCCCACTCCCCTCCAAGGTCAACATCCTGGTGTTTTTCCAGCTTTGGTAAATTTGATAGATGATATAGCATGAACAGAACAGGTTCACTTTACATAGGGAGACATTCACGTTTTCTCAATGTATTTTCTTTCCATTTTCTCCAAAGAGAAAAAGTGAGGAATTCCATTTATTTACTTTCTCCTGTTGCAGCCTAAATCTTCGGTCACCATGGCAATAAGCGGGAGGGCATTACTTAATTATTTATATGTTAATGAATGATAGAGCGAGGACCGAATTCGCTGGGGCATGTTTTAACCACACTCCGAGTTTCCCAGGATACTTTGGTGTAAGGGCGCGAGCCAGATCTGTGATCTAACCTTAGTGCTGCGCTACTTGAGGAGGAGGAGGGGGAGGAGGGGCGAGGAAAAAAGCAGCTCTCTCTGCCTTTCGCTCCGCTTCCAAGAAGGCAGGGACCCTGTGCTTTCTCATGATCACTGTCTGGAATATTTTCAACAAGGGCATTTTGCAAGAGGTCCTATCTCAGCGCAGGAATGACAATAAATAGGTGAAGCAGGATGGGCGGACGAGAGAGACACGGGGCCCCGGCCTAGGGGCCTCCACGGAGGGGGGGTGAGTGAGATTGAGTAGGGGTCATCCAGGGAGATGAGATGAGGAGCTACGCATACACTCCATATGGCAATGGCAGATGAATAGACTGGTAGAATGATGTTTTGAAACAATGCACATTGATCCTAAAATTCTTCTGTTGGGATGTGTTACATTTGGAAGTCAGGTATTTTTTCCAGATGCCAAATGATGTGTGTACCAGACCAGGCGTTTAGGTTTCCTTTTGGCGTTCTGGGTCCTAGTCATAACTTATCGATCCCAACCATAACAGTTCAGTGAGGCAATGAGTGACAGTGCCATACTAGCATATCATGTGGGGTGATTCTTCTAGTTTAATCAGCATGCAGTGACATGCATTAGCCACAGAGAGGCGACACACTCCTCTTTTGGCAAGGGAACATCACAGCACGTTTTCAATCATCCATGTCAGAGAGGTGATCAACAGCTTTGTCTTGGCACCATAACTGTGTTCATTTATTGTGGTCTAGTGTAAGCAATGCACTGAGATTGTAGTCTTAACTCTTTCCACAAATGTAAGGTATTTTTTAGATATGATTAAGATACATTGCAAGATACATTGTTCTACATTTTAGTCATTGTAATGATCCCCACATATTTCCACACAATAATACAGATGCAGCTCCTAAGGTTTTCAAAATATTTTCTGTTCAAGGTCTTTGTCTAGTGGTGTATGTATAAGTGTTCATTAATGTGTACATTTCTTTCTTTTTCTAAGATTTTAGATGTTTTACAGAACGAGTGGAGGGTGATGAGGACATCAATGTCAGAGTGAACCATTAGGAGGTTTTTTAAATTGACTAATCAAAAACAAAGTAATGATGTATTAAGTGGACACTGACACTGGCCAACTTCGCAGTGGCTGATGGGTCCCATCACAAGTCAAGGTGGTCAGGGTCTCTCTCTCTCTTTGTCTCTGTCTGTCTGTCTGTCTGTCTGTCTGTAAATAAAATCGTGTTTTATTGCCATGAATGCAAAAGTCACTGTTGCCAAAGCAAAAGAGACAAAATAAATCAAAATAAATTTAGGATTCAGCAATAGATAGTTGATTAGGCCAATACATGAAGATAAACACCCCGCCAACAACTAAGACCCTCTTAACCTGTGGCAGGCTATTATGTCTGTCTGTCTCTCTCTCTCTTTTTCTCTCTCTCTCTCTCTCTCTCTTTCTCTCTCTCTCTGTCTCCCTGCCGTGTGGACATGGTTCTCATTCCTTGCCTGTCTTGCTGCTGTGTTTGTGAGTACCACCTGCTCACTAAGCAGCCGTGACCCGACCCCTCTCTCTCTCAATCTCTCTCCCCCTCTCTCCTCTCATAATAAACACTTGCCATTTTATCTGGGAACTGTTTGAGTGAGGCAAGGAGAGGGAGGTCGAGTAGGACCACAGAGTTTGGCCTTCTGCAGCTGGAGGGACAGAGGGAGGGAGGAGGGGGGAGGGGGGAGAAGTGAGCAAAGAACAAGGGATGGAAACAGACCCAGTGAACTGATAGATGGGGCTTGGCACCTTGAATACATTGGAGTCAGGAAATGGTTGTAAATGTTTCAGATGTGTGAGTGGTGCTACAGAAGCCATACAGGCAAAAGCTGCACACAGCAGCCATTTGCAAAAACAGTTGTCCTGTCCCCCCCTTACACATTGACACAGATGTCCTTTCACTGCCTGCCCCTATAATGAGCATAAGTAACACTATGAAATAAATGCGATCTGTGGAAATGTACAGCAGCCAGGGAAAAGCACTGGGCAGTTTCTCACATGTAAAAACAGTCGGGGGCAGCGGAAGGTTGAGTGAAAGGTTAGGCTGGGGTTGCGAGGAGGGCAGCAGTGATCATGCCTTGGTCAGCATGAGGCACAAAGGGAGCCAGTGAGGGCCTAGAATGGTGCTCACGGGCTGGCGATCTCAGTGGTAACTTGTCGGGTTCGCAAATTGAAACTCTAGCCAGACGGTAGGCAGCATTGACAGGCCGTTGAATGAAAAGGGAAACTTGTGCCAAAGAGTAACCAATCCACCTTTAATCTACCTTCTTAGCTGGCTGGGCTTAGAGCTTGGGGTTTTCCTGTTGAGGTTTGCTCTTCTTAACCTTGTGGCCAGTTAAATACCCAATGTGTCACACAATATAATGGTTTTCATTTGATGTTATTGATCAACTGTGAAAGTGCGATCATAATGATGATCGAAATGGGCTTTCTGGGTTCAACATAATGTTTTTTCGTATATAAGTAAAAGTAAAAGCAATTATTTCATTTGATGTTCAAGATGGGGTTTCTATGTGTCAACCTGAGCGCATAAGGAAATGTATGCTCATTACAAAACGTTACACTCTCCTAATATTTATTTTGAGGTATTAAGCATATCTAAATAATGAATAGTGAATAATAGTAATACTGAATAAAATTGCTAAACGTAGTCAAAATACGGAATTGTCTACTTGCAGTTCTGAACATTTGTTGGAGATACCTGTAAGATTATAATATCTTGTAATGACAAATATTTGAAATAGTTTCAGTTTTTGTTCTTGGATGATGACATGAGTTTGCATCCAACTGAGCATGTCGTAGGTCATGTATTGAAATGGAATGCTTATTTAATTGTACAGGACTTTTTTAGGGAACCTCCATTAATGCAAGAAAAAATATTCTGAGGGCTTCGTCCAAAGAAAACAACAGTGTAACAAGGTGAATATGCTCAGTGCAGAAAAAAAGAAGAAAAAAGGGAAAACAAACCCCCCCCCATATTTAACCTCTCAAAAGTTCCATAGGCATTGAAAACACACCTTGCACAAGCTTTATGGAAACGCATTTGGTGGAAAAACATTCTGAGCAGGGCCTGCTGCATAAAAGGGACACAAAGAAAAAAAACTGCCGGCCCGTCATAACAGAAATGGTGGATGTCTAAATGACCATTATTTCAATAACCCACAAATTTCATCATTAATCATTTCGATCAGTGACTCAGCATTCAAAATAACACTGCTTCATAGTCACGTCACAACATAGGGTTTGTCACACTGGAAACAAGTTGAAGAACCTTTACCTTACCCCAGAAACCGCTGGTAATGCAATAAATTGGCCTTTGTGTAAATATAGCTTCATCTTTGCCCCCACCAGTCGCCTCAATGAAGATTAATTCTGTTTGGTTGAATAATTGCTCTTGGTAAGGCTCCTTCCACCAGCATCATTATGGTGCATTTTCAGGCGGGAGTCTATAGCAAATCTGGCTTGTGAACCACAGTCACAGGCCACCACGTCTAAAACGCACTCACTGGAGGAAAGAACAACAAAGGCAATCAGAAAATGGTCAGTCAGGATTGGCTTTTTCTGTTGAGCTCGATACCATTAGCACTCCCCATAAAGCTGTGCTGATTGTCCCAACGTTCCTGAGGCATCTCAGGTCTGCCTGTCGAGGGAGGTTCTATAATTATCGCAGTCATGGCAGTGTAGGCTGTGATTCTAACTGGGTTTCCAAAAGCACCCTGGAGTCTGTTTTGATTCAGCCTTTTTAAAGACTTTATTCAGGTCAGTTGGCTTCTGATCTTACAATATAAAGAACATTAGGACAAACCAAACATTTAGATACCCCATAGAGTGTTGTAAACGGCAAAGATCTCCCACTTCTGTTAGACATGCTACTTCGTCTTTGATCTTCGGAAACACTCGCAAGGTTGAGACACTGTAAAGAAAAATGACAATACATTCAGAAGTGGTATTCCTTCTAAGGAGTTAGACTCATATTTTTATAGTACTACTATGCCTCAATGCTAAGGAAAAAAAACAAAAGGAGAAATGTGTTATGTGTGCAGTTATGATCCATCAGCATTATTTACTGTAAAAATTGCAAATAAAGAATGTTGCACTAACAACATCAAATGGGATCAAATTAGGGATTGTGTCAAAGGGGTAGTATAAAAATATACAGCACAATATACAGCACACCATGGTAGTAATTGTGTGTTATTGTTGTTTTGTACAGAAAACGTCTGATATTGTTCAGCAGAAGTCATTGTGTGCCATGACTCTAATCTTTAAATGAATGAAAATGTACCATGAACCTCACTGGCGTCTGTTGTTCCACTATACTAACTTGGGAAATTTCTTTATCAATAAACAAAACACCACAGTTGCACTTCGGTAATTAGTTGCAGTCGCTTGCTGTTATTTTCCATGGGAGGCTTCCACACACTGGCGTTTGCTAATCTAACAAGCGCATATGATTCCAATCTTTTCATTACTTTTTGCCACCCCTGATATATCTGCAATGATCTCAATTTCCACTTTTTTTCTCGCCTAGTCTTTCTAAGTTGTGAATGGAAAAAATAACCCTGTTCATGTGACAGCTCATTCTTTTGTTGGGTGCAAAATTAAGTCATGCAAATGAATAAACTGTGTGAAAATGTGTAATTAAATCTTAAAATCTAAAAATTAAAGAAAAAGACTCCAACATTCCAAAACAGTTTGGCATACACAGTTATGGTTATTTTGCCACCCATAGTTTTTTAGATTGCTTCAGTGTTATGCATATTTATAAGAATGAGACATTGTTTTTACATTGCAAATAACTGCATAACTGGACCCACTAGTATATTGTCTCAATTTATAATGAGAAAGCAAATACAAAAGCCAGAGTAGAGTTCCTTTTAAAAATGTTCAAAAACAAGTCTTTGCTTGCGTGTGAGGAAGACACAAGATGTACACATCCAGCCAGTGGAGCTCGGATCCGACTGTAATCAGACTCAGCTTTCCCTCAGAAACTGGACTGTGCACTGTCCCAGACTGGGAATCACCCATCCTTGACGATGACTCAGCACCTGTTTAGGATCAGAGGAATGGGGTGTCTCCCAGGAAACAGCACTGAACTATCCACGGCACACCTCTCTTTTGTCCACACAAATGTGTTCCAATCATCAAAAATCTGAGGGCGCACGAGACATGTGAAATAAAAAACAACTTGTGTATACGACGCTGGGCAGCAAACAGTCATATCCTCTTGGACGCCAAGATGAGTGGAAAAGGGGGAGATCTGGCTTTGATGTATCACAGATGTCTGTTGGCCCACATCAATAGAGTTTTCATGCCGAGATGTCTTGAGAACACTCTGTGGTTCCTTCCTGCATTTTCTAAACCTCTGGTGCTCAAGTGATGGGCAATTGGGATGTTTTGGTGCCAGTATTGCCTAAGCAAATGCTGTTGAAATGGAAAATTCAGTCAATCATCAATTAGAGATCCCTAATATTGCCACTCCTCCTTAACAGTAGACCCAGACAATAAAACCACAGCCACTTGTTTAAGGAACAAACGCATCAGTTGGAATCCTATGCTCAGTCTTTTTGGACACAAGACAAGACACCCCAGAGTGATATGTTGGAAACTCCACCACAAACACTCCAGGAACAGTCCGCTGCTTTTTTATGCTTGTCTAAAATAGCTTGAGAACCTGCAAAGATGGGATGATGTTTACTTTCAAAACAGCAAGGTTGAATGAAACATTAAAACAACAGAATTTGTATAGGATGGCGTCGGCTACCATGTTTTCCTTTCAGTGTAACATGACAGACTGTTGTTATCAGGGGCATAATTTGCTTTGAAATATGTTTGGAGCCTTGGCTACTCGAGGAGAGTTTGCTAAACAGCGCACATTCGCTCAGCGTGACTCCTTGCCAAATGTACATTACCCCATGTGCGCCACAGTGAACCATGGCAGGGTGATGTATGACACCAAATTCCATATCGTTGTGGGGAAGGTTTAAGAGAAGTAGAAGAAAGAGTTTTGTGTTTTAAAGTGCATTTAAAAAGCCCTGAGATGATTTTTAGACAAACTTTCACCACAACATGCTTAACATTCCATTCCATCACACGTTACTCAATCAGTCTTGAATTTCTCACAATTACTGGCATTTTGAAGATATTATTGACTTAAGGGTCATTTAATGGCTTTCCTTGTTGTGGTGATTAAAGGTATGCGGCCCACTTTCTCAACCTCCATTTTGAGATGCTAATGTTGGCCTGAGTTGTGACCTCTGACTCCAGCAGCCCAGTTTATGTTCTCTTCTTCCACTTCCTGATTTAAGCTCAGTTCAGCGAGAGTGCACACATTGGCCTGTCGCAGTTTATTTGATGAACGATAAGGGAGAAAGGCAAAAGGAAAAGAGAAAGAGAGCTCCGCTTCAGAGGGACTACAACGGATAGTTCAGCAAAAGATAGACTATGGAAAAATCTGTTTGATCAAACAGAAAAACAAGAAAGTACATGTAACATTTTTCTGTAGAGAAGTCAAATATTTTGTTAGGAATCAAATTGCTCTATTATTGATATTTCTCATAGCGAAATGACTTGATGATGTTGCAATTCCTGCACATGATGTCATAACCACATAGAATGTGTGTGGTTAATTAAGGCAGTATAAACAATGCCAGCTGATACACAATGTAAGTCAAATCTTATTACCAACTTGGCAAATATAAAGACAAGTAGATAAGACACAGAGCTCTGGGATTCCCTCTTGGAATTGCACGAGTATGGAATGGATTACTCTAAGTAAGGTCGGAAAATGTAAGTAAGTGATCGATAGGCAGTCTCTGACAACATACTGTAGTGTCCAGACTTGTGGTGGAACATTGAAAGGGGCTGAGTGGAAGCATCATCTCTGGCATAGCATGGTGCTGTGTCAGTCTGATGCTGAGCCAAAGCTAGCCTGGCAAGCCACGGACACCCTGGATGCGTTTTGCCTTTGTCCTGATACGCTTGGTCTTTAAGACAGTTTTGTTCTTGTTGATTTTAAACATGTTGTAACATGACACTATTGTACACAGGTCTATACGTATTTACGCACACACACATGCACACACGCACACGCATGCACGCGCGCACACACACACACACACACACGCACACTTGCATGCACACACACACGCACACTTGCATGCACACACATACATACACACAAACAAACACAGACATTGCCCTTATATACTTTCATCACAGAGCACCAAACAAATATT
Source organism: Setipinna tenuifilis (assembly GCA_030347295.1). Lineage (NCBI taxonomy): Eukaryota > Metazoa > Chordata > Actinopteri > Clupeiformes > Engraulidae > Setipinna > Setipinna tenuifilis. The sequence continues at coordinate 15,066,736 of CM059278.1, read as the reverse complement.
TTAAATCCATTATTTCACTGTGATTAGAAATTATAAATTGTCAAATATGGGTTGTTTGGTAAGTTCAGTCATAGACATTTAAGGATTTTAATACACAGCATATTGTGATGGCTTTTGCCTTATATTACAGTTGCGGGTTACTTCCTTGATATCGATTGTGAAATATTTGATGAAGGCAGGAGGTGACAGGAACTCGTAGTACACGTAAATCTGTATGAAACTACACATCCTTATTTATCCATACTTTAATGTTACATTTTACATGTTTCTTTTCATACACAGCCTAGATGTTTTTTATATTAAATATCTATTGGGATGTTTGTTATCGCATCATCCAGTATTTACAAAGTCAATGGACGAAGAATAAAAAAATAAACTTGTTTTTCAAGTTTGAGAATGAAGAAAGGACAACACTATCTTCTTCAAGAGCTACATCTTAAATTTGACCATCTCCTGTCCTTATTGTACTTCCTGGACACACTAACAGGCAGCACTTTCACTCTAGGACTCCTAATTGCTGTATTGATTTGCTTCAAAGTGCGATGTATTATAAGTGCCTTGGTGTTAGTTTCCTCCTTTACGGGAAGTATTACTGTCTATGATTTCTGTGTGCTTTGGGAAATTCCTGGCATTTGTGGCTTCTGTCTTTAAGATTTGGGATCAGAGAGGAAAAGAAAACTGCACATAACTCTAGCATCATGGAAGATTTATTACAGAATGCTGCTCAACTTGCAGGTGAGCCAAGTCTTTGGAATGCTGCAGCAGAGCGAGGCTGTCTCCTCAGTCAGCACCGCAACAAGTTTACGGAGTTGGGACTTGCAATTGACATTACTGTGAGGTGACTCCAGGAGTAGACAACTTAGACTTGGTGAGGAACAAGCGCCATCTGCACCTGCTTTGTCCACCCCTTGACTTCTCATTCTAATTCTTTATCTTTCATCATTCTTCTCAGCTCCTTAATCAGCTTTCCCTATCAAATATGATGATAATACCTATCTTGGATTTTTTGCAGTGCTCTTTTTACTTTATCCACAGACAACACACACTGAAGTGGGCTATAGTAATTTTGGTGCAGATGGTGAGATGATCCAATCAAACTCTAACTTAAGGTGGTACTCAAATACATCTCTGATGTTCCACCTACTGTAAAACCGCAGTGGCTTTCAGGTGGCTGTAGACTGTTCCAGACTTAAGTGGTTAAAATAAGTCATTATTCTCAATCTTTTTCATGAAACTTACACTTTTCCCCTACAAAGGCTCTAGAGCAAAAGTCCAGAAAGGTGAATGTTGACTGCCAACATTCACTGGGGGTGGCTAACTTCATCTCCCTCTTCATCTCCTTATCCACTGTGACCTCCTGCCCACACCTTGATGTGGCATGATCTCTCTGTTGTCTGTGGCAGAGACATGAGCCATGGTGGAGTAAATAGGTATATCAGTATGCTCTCCCACCGATTTCTTCCATCACTGAATAACTCCAGGACTTCACCTGCAGTAAGACAACTCACTAATTCACCTACTGGCTCTGCTCTGTATTTGTTAATATGATTTTTTAAAATATGTTCATTTATTCTGTTATCCGGGAGGAATATGTCCCTTTTATTGGAAAAAGCATTGATGGGACTTATTGACAACCATCTGATGAAGAAGAAAAGATTACAATCCACCATCTCCTTTCAAGGGTATGTGAACGGTTCTGAGAATTCAGTGATAAATGAGCAAGGTAAAGGACATCAAATTCTGGCCCAAACTCAAGTCCATAAAAGAGCCACAAAGATTCCTGAGTTTTGCCAGGTTTTACCAGTGCTTTGTCTGAGGGTTTCAGCACCTTGGCAGCTCTGCTCGCTACTCTCCTAAAGGGGGGGGTCCATCCAAGTTGGCTTACACAACTGCTTTCCACAAACCTTGAAGAGTGCTTCATTTTACCCCTCATGCGCAAACACCCCGATCCATGAAGACAGTTTTGAGTTGAGGTGAACCTATCTCCCAAAGACAAGGCAACACCCTTTGACTGTTGCCCTGTGCATATTTTCCAGAAAGCTCACCTTAGCCCCGAGAGACCATGATGTTAATGACTGTAAACTTCTGGCAATCGAGCTGTCCCTGGAGAAGTGGAGGCCCTGGCTGAATGGAGCCAAACAGCCATCATGTGTGCTGACAGACCATCACAACCTAGAATATATCAGACCTGCAAAGTGTCTGAAACACACAAGCCATATTTGCTATGATATTTTCACATTTCAGCTTCTGCCTATCCTACCTCAGAGGTTCCAAGAACCTTAACCAGTGCCATAGTGTAGTTGCACTAGGCCCCGGGTCAAGTCTTGGGGCCCCTAACCACCCTGGCCCCTAACCCTAACCTGTACAGACTCATTCAGAAGTTAACTCTGTGTGCCTTCTGGTTAGCAAACTGGTTGACAATAGAGGTGAAATTCAATGTCCTAGTTCTGTCATTATCGATTAATCCACTCAATCGTTCCTGTCCCATGGGACCCCTTAGGTCTTTATCAATTTAAGCTTGGAAAATGACCACTCTGCCGGGCTACAGTGACTGGTATGGTGAGGTACAAGAACAACGCTATGCAAACATCCTTAAATATTGCTGCCACAGAGCTGTGATCAATGACAAAAATATTTGCCATATCCTTAATTGATGGCCCTTTTGCTAATTCGGTCCTAAAACAAGCTCTGAAGGCAAGGAGTGGGCTCAGAAAACGTGGGGATTAATTCCCTGCTGGCAGTGGTCAGCAAGGGGCTGTGCATGCTAATAGGTTAGCTGATTCTGAGGAAAGAACACCTAGTGTTAGCCTACGATCAGAAATGAGGTCAAATGTGGAGGCCTGTTCTCAATAGAAGTTTGTAAATGTTGAGAATAAATTTGCAAATCTTGAGAATAAAACAATTACTATGTGATGTGAACTATGTGATTAGTCATTTTGATTATAATGGTCATTACTGAAATCCAAAACACGTAGTATATTATAAATACGTAGGTACCACCATGACTGGGTTGTATGAGACAGTGGAGCAATATAAACATCAGTCAGCTAGAATTACTATGTAATGAATACTGAAATGTGAGCTAATATCAAGGCAAAAGAATTATGTTGTCATTTTCAGAGATAGCAAGTGGGGAGGCCACCCGCACTGGCTGCAATGCCCCAAGCTACACTCCTGACACAAACGCAAATGCTGTTGTTCAGACTCAATCAGAGTTTCTTACAGAACCCAAGACTATCATCCTCAGACTCAGTCAGAGTTTATTACAGAACCCAAGACTATCACCCTCAGACTCAGTCAGAGTTTCTTACAGAACCCAAGACTATCACCCTCAGACTCACTCAGAGTTTATTACAGAACCCAAGACTATCATCCTGTCACCAGGCCCGGCTCTACAGTGGGGCCAAAGTAGGCCTTGCCCACCCAATCACAAGCCTGGCCCACCCACCTAACGGGAAGAGGGAGATTTAAAATATTTAATATATTTTTTATTTTTATTTGTAATTAAATTTGCCTCATTAAAAACACATTTAGTGTCAATAAATAAATAAATAAATGACTGGACTTTATACAAATCCAACTATCAATCCCTGTTCCAATATACATGTATATATGTGCCTCCCCAAAAGTCTTCCTGGCCCACCCTGCTGCTGAGAGCTGGATCCGGCCCTGGTTGTCACTGTGTCTCTCATCACCTGGAGTGTAGAGGAGACATTTAGCTCAGGAAGAGAATCCTGTCCATGTGAACTGCTGTGCAGATTGTGAACAAGTGTGAAGAGATGTGTCTGCTGACTTAATCACATGTGTTGGCTGCTGGACATTTGGGAATAACCCAAACAGCCTCTAGCAAACAGATACTGCTGGCTACCTTGAACCCGCATGTTACCAAGTATGCCTGTTTGTTCCCTGTAAACCACCTACAAGCTGCTATTTACGGATCTCTATTTACACCCAATACCTTGGCATGACACTTCTCATTTGTTTTTAGCACTGAGTTTGCCTCTTAATTGAAAACTCCATCTTCCTAGTTCTTTCTTCTGCTTTCCAGGTCATAGAGACATTGCTTATACAAGCCTTCTACCACTGCAGCTTGCCTACAGACAGCCTCATTTCTACTTAGCGTCCACAGGGTAGTGAAAAAATACAGTATCAAGAGGTCAGGATTTCTGTGCAGTGCAGCTACTGCCAAGATTGAGACCTGACTTTTGATTTCCAAACATAGATCCTGGACACCTAACTGGCTCTCCACAAGGAAGCACTCAATGGCATGAGGTAACTAGCAGCTGTTGTTGCTTCATAGAGATTAAGAAAGTAGTGGAATGGAAAAGTTTTATTGTCATTGTATAATACATTCACAACACAATAAATAGACCATTGTTCCTCCTGTTGTGTGTAATCCTATGCACTCTGGTAACGATGTTGTAGACATAAATCATTAGTTAATTCTACAACTTTAATAAAAGAGAAGCTAATCTAGCATCCTGTGCTCTCGTTATCTTTCGCCTTTCCCTCTTTGCCTGGTCCCCTCCTGGTGGAATTCTTTTGTTTCACAAAACACAGTCATACATCAGTAACACAGCTCACTTTCTTCTCATGTCTGATTACTCAGACCCGTGTTTCCTATTGCCCTGGCCTCATTCACACTTCAGTACAGAGATGAGGGCAGGGATGTAATGCCCTACAAAGCCAAGATGCAGTAACTGCACTTTTTGACAAATTGAGTTTAGACTGGAAATTGACTTTATAACACCTCCTTTGTCTTGTGACTAAATCTCTTGCTTTTTCCTTTTAAGCAAGTACATAAAAAATCACCACTATTACTTACAACATGTTTGACTGGGCAGCATGGCAACTTCAAAGCCTTTTTTCTCAGTTTCTGTGTTCACGTAGTTACTGGACTTTACCTTTGTAGGGCAGTGTACTGGAGGATAAACACAACCGTGTTTACACACCTTTTTAAGTTATAGAACTAGGTTTACCCAAAGTTTGATGATTACAATGGTAAATATATGCATGGTCTACCCACAACATCACCTTATTATACGACTGTGTCCACAGACATGTACCGTTTATCCCCCTTTTCTCACAACTACACCACTGAAGTGGAAGTGCAGTGTTTGGGTACTATGTCAACCACTGGGCTTGCATAAACAGCTACAAGTCTGGTTAGATCACCCACCACCCCCACCCCCACTTATTGATTCATTCCCTCATTTTGTCACCTGTTCACCTGAAGTATGGGACTGCTGGCTGATTGTGTGCTTTACATGTGCTGGAATCAGACAGAAAGGTCTATGCCAGAGGCCAGTCTTTAAACTGCATTTCTGAACTCTTTGAGGTTTGTTATTTACCATATGATCAACCAATCAATTAAAGGAACCTGAGCATACCACATGCATTATAAATTATGTATTACACCTGTGTAGTTTTGTCAAATTCAATAATCTGCTTGTCTACTAGTTTCCCATTTTATTAGCTATTTTATATACTCCAAATCATGTCTCTATGCACTCTTAACTCTGGAAATGGGAAACAATTAGACTGACTTAGCACTATTCCAGCCAATTACTGTATTGCTTCAGTAGTGCAGAAGGGCAGGGAGTAATCCTCATATGCTAAAGTCATATATTCACGATCTACTGGAATTTGATGTTTTTGTCAAATACAAGGCCAACTGCTAAGGTAATTCTCTGGCAGTTAGATTTTCTCTCTGTTTCTCTCTGTCTCTCTGTGTCTCTGTCTCTCTCTCTCTCTCTCCCTTATTTTTTCTCTCTCTCTACATGTCTGCTGTTTTTGGTGGCCAACTGGACCAAGCTTCGGTTTTTTAGATGACACTTCAAAGTGTTGCTTTGAACATTGTCCAAACCTCCCAAGATAGATGGACACAAAACAAGCTCTTGGGCCTCCACCCACTCAGAGATATGAATCATAAGCTCTTGTGCACTTTCCCTACTTAATTATTTGTCGTTGGAACAGTTAAATTGTCATTTTTTAAATGACTTGCTCATCGGGGACACAGGAATAGTCTACAGTGCTTAATTATTCCTTGTCCTTGTTGGGTAGAGTTTAACTTGTGAAATATTTTTAAAATGCAGTTACAAGTTAATGTTGTTCATAAAGAGAAAATGTTGTTAGCATTCAGCCTTGTGGGTGCTAAATTGAGTGATGTGATCTGACCACTCCAGTGAGTGTAACATGACTGTTCATTTTCCTCTGATGAGGGCACCTCCCCAAGTCATTTTTCTTTGACTGTGTGAAAGGTTAATTTTAAAAGGCAGCATAAATCAAAGGAAATTGTATCCAAAAGCACTTCAATGTGTAATTAAAAACATTTTTGCCGCTGCCATTTCCATTGTGGTTTGTCAAGAACACCAGCATCCCATCCCATTATCATGGCAACCATCTTTACAATGGGCAAAATAAATCACAGCCACGAAAGTCATCCAAAAAACGTTTTTTTTTTTTCCAGCTCTGAGTCTGTTCCTCTGTGCCCCGGCGCAGAGTGGCAGTATGACAACAATCACAACAAACAAACTCTGCTCCATGCTGAGGGCTTATGGGCTGAAGGGCAAAAGCGTTTGTTGTTTTTGCAGGCTTACGATTTTACATGCAGTGTATTATGGCAGACAGTATTTCAGAGGAACAGCAGAGCCTTGAGAAGCACCAGGAGACAGAGGAGACGTCTACTGTTTTCAGTTTCCCTCAGGGCAGAGGGGAGTTGAAGTGTTTCATCACAGTCTGTTTTCAATTGCTGTTGAGAGACATGTCAATGATATCTGGTATGCATAATATCTGTAGCCCATCCAAACATTTCAAAACCATATCATGCAGCGTATTGTTTTCCTCAGGAAAACCTGGATATCCGTTATAGCTATAAATATTTTTTAATAATCACCTGTTAGGTAATAAATTGACGTCTCTCATACATTTTTTAATTCTGTGAAACATTATACTGTTACTGTTATAGTACGTCATTATTATTTGCAATTGTGTGTGTGTGTGTGCGTGTTTGAGTGTGTACGCACGTTGGTATAAATGTTCAACCTCAGATGACAATGCACAGTGTGTAAGACATGCCATTGTTTGCTGTGACTCATTTTGTACTGACAGAGCTTACTGCTGAGTTCAGGCAAAAGATCTCTGTGGCTCACTGTCTTAACATATCCCCATTCAGTGCAGATAGGTTTTGACAGGTTGTGGCTCTGAAGTGGAAACACAACCTTTCCATAGCTGCCCTCTGACGGTCAGTTCAGGAACAATCAAATCAATCACAAATGCATTGTGACTCACTTACCCTGATACGCTAACCAAGAGATAATCAATGTGCCTATGACTTCTTCCACTGTGGCTTTTCCCTTTTACTGTAGGGTAGGGAACAGATAAGATAGGAGAGGAAAGAATGTTTGGAAACACTTCTGCGTGGCAGTACTGTTGAAAGCAGAGGCAAACATTCTAATGGTCCTAATGCCTCCATGAAACTTGGAGATGGATGGGAAGACATCAGATGTATGAATCTGCCATAACAAGCGACTCAGCTGTAAATAAAGTGTCCCAGCCCTGAACTCTGAACTGAGGTGCTAAGGATGATTCTTCCCCCCTCCACACATTATATATACATAGTGTTTGAAGTTCCATGCCTGAAATTCGATAAGAGCTTGGTGCATGGGAAAGGGAGTGCAGCACTTTAGATTGCAGCATCTTGGCGCACCTCTGCTAATTGAATGACTGCTACTGCCCATCTCCAGAGATGCAGTTGATGTATGACAGAAAGCCTCAGCCGTTCCAGCACAGTCGGAGGTGTTGCAATGACAGAGTCCATATGGTGAAGCAGCCTTATGTGTAGTAGTACTGGTTAGAGCCTCTTTATGCTTGCAGTGTATAGCCCTTAGCAGCAGAGTGCTAAGACCTATTTGGCCTTGACTTCATCACATGCGCGTCTCGTCCGCCATCACTCTCTCCCTTCTCACTCAGACCTGGGAATATGTTGTGCTCGAGCCAACTGGAATCTGTCTTTTTTTTTCCAGCTGCTCCCCAGAATGTGCAATGGTGTGACTGATATAATTTGGAACATTATGCAGTCGTTAGGCACAGATCAGCTATTTGGGTAGTTACACCTCCTGTAGGAAATTGCCGATCAGACAATATGCCCCTTTTACTACGTGTGCCTTAGGGCAGCTCCAGTATGCATCCCTCTGGAAAATGATTTTTAGTTTTCTGAACAGGGGTTACAGTGCGGTTTTAGTGCGTGTAAAGAGCAGAGTCTGCAGTTATTTTGAGAGCAACTGTTCACATGATGTCATAAGAGGAATGGTTTGTTGCCTGGATAGTTCACGAGCAACCAAACTCATTACAGAAATAGCTCCTGTATGATATAAGATGTTTTGTGTGAACCACATTAGTTAATAACATCTTTAAAAAGTACAGCTTTTACTGGTGATGGTTTTACACAGATGCAAGATTAACACCACTGAAGGGGTTAAAAAGAATCATCTTCAAACAAGACCTTCCTGACTTAGGACCACATTTAACAAGCTGTAGCCACATAGGATGCATCTCTTATGGACCTGAAGTGAAAACAACATTAACAAGAATGATGATGATATGTTGTTTACATATACCGTGGGTCAGCATACATTAATTAATAGCAATTTGCCCCCAGTAGACTATGGGGTGATTGTAACTGTTTTAATTTCCATGACGTATTAGTGAGTAGGAGTCTATGCAAGAAAATGAATCATCTAAGATACATTTTTGTGTTGGCTTACAACTTGTGCTTCCATTACATTGCATGGTACACTCACTTGTGAGAAGAAATGTTCCTCACTTTCTTGGCAGTAGCTGAGGAAATAATGTGCTTCTTTGCTTTAAGAGGGAAACAAATGCACCATGAAAATACATAACTCCACTAAGACCTTCATGGCGTTATTTTGGGTAATTGCAATTTTGTGGCCTTACAAAAATACAATCACCATAATTGCAAAATGTACAAATGGGCTATACTTTAATTGCTTGCAGACTTTAGAGATCTTCTGATATTTCAGCTGCATTTCCCACCCCAGACAGTGCTCTAAGTGCTTCAAGTCAACTCAGATGGGACTTTGAGCCTGCAATTATGCCACCTGGTTCGCAAAAAGCTTACACCAAAAGCAACCACCCCTTACAAGGGTATACTCCCGGGGAACAGACTTGTTGCAAGGCTGACCTGTTTTTTATTGCTTTATTGTGAGAGATAAATTTGGAGATAGGTCTTATCTGATTCTTTCATGGAGGTCCTAACCCTGTTTAGACTACACCACACATAGTCACTCATTTTAGAGAATAGGAAAGGTCAAGTAAAAAAAATGAAAAAGGAAACCTTGAAAATAAGGCAAAGTGTTAGGAGAGATAAACACACATAGCTCTACATGAATATGGAGGACAGTCGTGGACAGCAAATGGCCATCATAGTTTAGAAAGTGGGGAATACGAGGAAAATGAATGGTGTTGCCTGGCTACTGTTCAGAGGAATCCAGACCAACAGCTTGGACATGTAATAACATGCGTCAATGATATTGGAAACACAAGACGCGCTACCGCTGCCGACCAAATCCCTCTTCCTCCCCCTGTTTACACAGTCCAAATTGTTCCTGCTCATTTAGATCTCATGGCAGCAATGCGGCCCATTCTTCAGCGTGTCCTCTCAGATAATGTAAACGCACTGAATGTTTGGAGTCCCAGCGCTATTACATTCTTGCCCAGGCCCTTCTGGGCTCCCACCCTGTCATATGAATCCTGAGGTAGAGACGCGAAAGAGCCTGGATAAGCCGGATGGAGACATAAGTATATCCTGCCTTAATACAGTGATATCACTGTAGAAGACTTGTAGGGCAAACATGACTACAAATTGCAATGTTTGGTTTTCACAGCAGCCAGAGTTGCATTCTGTTGTATCAGTGGAATGCGAAGACAGCAAAGAATGCCCAAACAAGTTTCAGAGCGGTGCAGAATAAGAGGCCTAATTGTTGGTTGAGAAGACGCTATACTGTACATATTAGACAAGCAGTATACTATACATGAGGCAGTACGCCCTACTACTGTAGCACACTATGCATAATTGGTTGACCTGATTTTAAAAAATGATGGCGGACTTTCACTGTGAACATCAAATGTGTCATTGCCTGGTTGGAGAGTAGGCTACATATGTTTCGCATAGAATTATCTGTGTAAATACTGGCATGGTGTTTTACTTATTTAGCATGCAGGTTTATGAAAACCAAGTGTAAACCTTCAATCAATTAGAAAGAAATTTTCGAGAAGATATTTCCCCCTCTTGGTGACAGCAACAGAGAAAAATATGTGAGTCTGTTTTCCACTACAACGCTGAAAATGCTGTTGTCAACATGAACAGATGAACATGTGCCTTTAACATAAACAATCAAATTAATCTCTCGAACATGTAGTGGAGACTGTACATGGATGAATTCCAATCAAATCACACATTGTCAAATACCATTTTAACAGATTTAAGATGGATTTATGTCTTTGTTTGTTGAATTCACCACTAAGCTCTAAGCCAGGCCGGAACACTGTGTGTGTGTGTGTGTGTGTGTGTGTGTGTGTGTGTGTGTGTGTGTGTGTGTGTGTGTGTGTGTGTGTGTGTGTGTGTGTGTGCGTGCGCGCATGTATGCGTGCATGCATGTGTATGTGTATGGTTGTCTGTGAGGTGGGGGGGTAAAGACCAACTGACATCTTCCGTCATGGTGTTTCCAAGAGGTAAATATAATACAGGGAGCAATGTGTGTTGGGACAAAACAATCTCCCACTTCAATATGAAGCGAGGCAGTGACAGAAGGGAATCTAACTCACATCCCATCTGAACCAAATTTGCCGCGTGCAAAACCTCATAAAACTGTAAAGCACAATCAGTAAGTAGTCCTTGCACTGGTGGGTCTCTATGTAACTGTATCTGTCCAGTGTGGCGGCACTACTAGCTGGTGCACAGCACACAGGGTTATTGAAACCATGTGCTCGAAGGTCGCTCGGGCTCATCCTATGTAAAAGAAGCCCTCGACAGGCCTGTGAAGCACAAAGTCCCCAAGATTTCTTAAGGTGTGTGTTATCCTCAGATGGGTCTCTGATTCAGGGCTCCAGGTCACTGTCAAACTCAATCCATTCAAAATGGACATGTATTTCTTAGTGGAGTCCTCTCAGAGAAAAAGCCTGTCCCCTCAAGTTTGTGCGTGTAACCATGGACCATGATTTACATCAGTTGGCAACCCGCAAAAAGATGGTAGTTTACGGCCAGGGCTGATAACTCAGTTGCAGCTGTGCTTGGTTGGCAGTTCATGCTCTCTGTTGTGCTCCCCTGAAGTCTATCAAAGTCCATCATGCACTAAACACAGTTGCAAGTATACTTCATGAGGACACATTCACCAGGTTTGATTTTCAAAGGCCAGTATATCACAAAAGGAATTCTCAGCAGGGACCATCATGGACTGCCTTGCTCCGTCAGTGTTTTTCTCATTACGGTTTGAGTCTGTGACAGTTTACATGTCATCAGCACTCATGTCCAAACCATTACCACTACTGTGTGATATTTATGTATGTATAGATTGTTTCTATTCAAGTCGTCTATAACTAAGATGTGACAATGTTCTGTATTTTTAGTATTCATTAAAGGGTTAAATGGGTTGATTTCAGAGTTAGAACAAAGGAATACATGGAAATTCAAGTAAATAGTTTAGTTCTTAAAAAGCCTGACTAAAAGGAAAGTTTATAGTCTACTTATGACAATAATATTGTAGCATGTGTCTTGTTAAATATAAGAAGTGGTATATATTTGGTTTATACAGTTTGATTTATGCATGTCCAGTTTGCAATGCTGATGTATTTGTTTGTTTCATGTTTTTCTTTAGGTTTAAATAGTATTGCCCAAATTGAAGCAGATAATTTTAGGATTTTTTTGTCATTTCTTCAGCCAAATTGTAAACTGGATCATTTCTTCCAATGACTGTTAGCTCCATTAGTCTTGTAAAAAAACAACATTTAGATACCAGACACACAAACAATGACTGCATCTGAGGAACACTGGAAATTTCAAATTCAGATGATGGTAGCAGCAAATAAAACAGACATTTATAGAGAGAATCTTTAGTCTAACTTGCAAAAAACGACATGAAGTAACAAAGCCCAAGAACAGATGTGGAAGTCTTGTGTATAGAAGGCCTTTTTGAACACACACAAAAAAAGCTTGCGTTCAAGGCCAAGCAGAAATATCTCCTTGGTGGCTAACTCATAACCTCCAAGGAGGTTCATTTAGATCGGCAATAAATACCACCACAAAATTTAATAAGCGGTTAGGTAAGCCTTTGCTGAGAAGTCAAACAGGTTCCACGTCTTTGCCACGGCCATAACTCTGTTATCTGTTTGATGCGAGGCTTTCCCTCGCCAGCGGTGATATAATTCAAACAACACGCTAGTACATCTCCCTCTAACCGCACGTCTACTGTTTAGGGAGCACCTTCAATCATTACACAGGACAGAGTGTTGGCCATCGCCATGTTGTTTCCTGGAACATGCGTGGTGTCGTACTAGCATCCTAAAAGCCTCAGATGGTTCTGAGCTCTCACTAGTGACTCATTCAGCCCCCCTTGAACCCAGCCCAAGGATCACATGGCTCTCTGTCTACCAGGAGGGTAAGCTAGAAGCATAAGGTATGTCCCACATGGTTTTAGGTAGTTGATTTCCAATTTGTTTTTTTTTTTTATCATGTGCTCTCTGTCCCACATGCCTCTGGATTAGGGTCACTGACCCCCAATGTGTTTCCTGCTTGACACTGAGAAAGCACAGTTACTGTGCCCCTTGACAATAGTGGGATGCTACTTGTATTCAGAGTATAAACTTTGCACAATTCTGGTCATGTGTTCCTTCTAGTGCAAATATATGAATTACTCTTTCTTGACTGTGTCAGACAATGCAATAAAACGTAAAATTTAACAGACATTTAGCATGAGGTTTTAGTGTTTAAAAACCTCAGTGTTTCTGCACACCAACCACTAGCAACAACATAGCACTGTAATACGCTAGTGTTTTAGTACAACCCGTGGAAGACACTTAAAGCAGGTTTTGCAGTGTAACTATTTTACATGGCATAGATATGAATGAACCATAATTGACAAATATAAAAAATATCTGGTGCATGGTGTGAGTAAATGTTTTATATCATGACTACCTATTTATTGTGAAAACACAAATGTATCAAATGTTTCTTTATGGAAGGTGAACTTGAAAGACCTTCCACAAATGTTGAACAAATTACAGCGAAATGAAAGCAGCTGTTTGCCATAACACAACACAACATATACTATAGACCACACCGACTTTCAGTTTCCGTTCATTCATCTCTCTGCACATACTGGATACAATTAAAAAGAGTAATCCATTGGTGGAACATAAGGCAGAGTTCTGCAAAGACAGCACATCTGTCAGTGGCAGTAGTGCTGGTGTAATATGTGCCATGACTCAGTCAGAGCACAGTCTTAATTGACCACATTGCTCATGCGCCGGCTTGCTGTTTGATGCATTACTATCTAAAGCAGGGACTTTTCCAAATATGAGATACAGTAAAATCTACTATGTTCAGTGGGAAAAAAACACAATAAAACTACAGCATATTTCTCAGAGCTGCTGAAGGATTTGTATTTTTACTGGAGAGTCTATGTAATATAAAAAATCATTCAGACGCTTGATCGTGATTGGCTGTAGTGTCAGCTTAAACACCTGTGTCAATATGAATCATTGCACAGTTCCATATCTATATCGAGTGTTTTTAAATGTTTTTATTTCAAATATTTTAAAAGTTGAACTCTATGCTGATGGGGTGCTGATATCCATATATAGGCATGAAATTACTGTTTTTGGCATGTATGCCTGCCCTATCTATCATGTATCAGGGTTTCTTGTATTGTATCCCACAATTGTATGCATGTTGAATTCAACGGGCATATAGTTTAAAAGTATATTTTCAACAAATTAAATCAATCTTATCTAATCATAAGAATCTTTTGGATAACATCTCACCGTATGACATTCAAAAAATAGGTGAATTGCTACCCTGAGTACAACTGAATGACCTCAACCAATTAAGGGGTGAACTGTAATAGGTTATGATTAAAATAAGTAAATCCGGTAGATTTCCTTGACCATAGTTGGGGTGCTTTACAAAAACATTTCTCAGCTCTCAAGTTCTTGAGAAGCATAATGTTCATTTCTGCTTTGAACCCCTGTATTTTCTCTCTTTCTCTCTCTCTCTCTCTCTCTCTCTCTCTCGCTTGACTCCTTGCTACCCATCGGCAAAAACCTGTGGTCTTCAAAGCCCCTTTGTGTATGTTTGCTTAATCCCTGCTCTCCTTGGAATGATGTTTTCCCTACGATTACCGGTAGAGGTGTCCTGGGGGTTGGGGTGGAAGGGGAGACTGGGGGCGTATGGTCTCAGCTGCCACTTCACTGGGTCCGGCGAGGGCCCGGTTGGTAGGCCAGTGTGCCACCCTGGCTCCGGAGCCCGAGGCACAATGGGCCTCCCTTCAAGTAAAACTTCCTGAGGGCTCTCTGAGATGAGAGGAAGCTGTAAAAACATGAACACGACTTTCTCGACAAGAAAAAAAAAGAACCGCCTTGCCACATTCACATGATGTGGCCAAATGGGGCTCTACATCAGAGGAACAGAGGCAGGTGGGTAAACTCAAAAGGCATAACAAGACTTCCTGTTCTCTGGAGGAAATGACACGGGGAGAGGGAGGTGAGGCCTGTTCCTCTGGCTTGCCCAGAGCTCGCTTGGTGTTTGCTGGTCAAAATATCCACGGAGAAGTTACATTGCAGAAACACTCTCTCTTGACGGCAAATGAAACAGTCTCAGGGCAGCAAACTTGAAAACCTGTTAGTGATTAATGTGTGGTACCTCTAGAAAACCTCCGCCTAGATCATATTTGAAATATATTCCAAGACAAATATGTTGCCCTTTTCAATGGTATTAGACCTGGCCATCTCCCTGTATCATTTCACGCATTCTTTCTTCAAATCAAACTAAAAACACTACTGTAAAGTAGAGCTCTCCAATGCTCCAAAATAACTGAAGACTGATGGAATTGGACCTAGCACTGATATCTGTGGTTAGTGGCCTGTGTCCAGCATTGGGGTATAACGGACCTACATTGCTGTCTTTGTCATATCACTTTCTCCTCAGATCTTTTCCACTTGGATATCATACCCTTTTGAACATGTAATGAACTCTGAGGAATTTGACTTTTTGTCTGTAGGGGCTTGCTTGACTTCCCTGTGCTCCTGATATCAAGCCGCTATGAAGTGAGGCCAGACATTCACAGTCCTTGCATAGTGTTTACTTGTGACCAACGAGGTGTTGAGACAAAAAGCCGCCACCTCTCTCTCTTCTTTGCACCTATTTATGTAGTTTATTAGGTCACTGCCTTTCAGTTATATCACTCTAAAATGCTGCCTTGAACTGAAACGAGTGACCGTGTACCATGTTGTGCTGTTAGCACAGCTTGTCAAGTTACAATAGCAAACTGTGCATTGCACTGCTGCGGGAGCTTGAAAGAACAGCTGAGGTCTGGACGGCCTCTGTGGCGAAGAGAGTATTGACATGTGACGGTGGTCAGAGGACCCCCAGCTACAGTCGACAGGGGGGGAGAAGCCCCCCCAGGGCAAACAAACAATGCCAACATCTGTGGCCCTTTGGAGAGATGTGCAGATCATTATGTTTCCAAAAAAAGGGGGAAGAAAAAGAAATTGTCGGTCGGTGGGTGGATAGCGCGTGATCCCCTGTGCAAACAAAGCTAACTGCACGAGCCGTGGGGGGACACAGGCATGGGATCGGGCCCCTTCTGCGTCCCAAAGCAGCTGCCGGCGGCCTGGTCTACATGGGGTGCTTCGTCCCCTCATCGGGCAGCTGTGTTTTCACAAGCGTCTGCTCCTGACGGGCACATGAAGTAAATTGTACCCCCATGCAAAACAAGCGCCTGGCCGCTGCTAACCCCATGTAACCTTGTCGTAAAGCTGCGGACGAGCCCAAGGAGACGACACCCATCAGTTTTTCTGCACCTTGTAAAGAGTAGCAGGAAGCGAAACTGAGAAAGCAAAAACCCCATGACACAACCATGGCACATGCAAGAGTATGTCGTGGCACGTGTCTCAATCAGTAAGATTATTACAAGATCTGCCGTGCTGGCAAAGAAGGTGACCCTCTTTTAAGTCATACATGTGCGTCATATTTTCCCACAAATCAGTACGAAAATGGGTTTCCCTTGGAAATCACTTGGAAGACTAATGACCAATGTACCAACAACAGCAGTTTAATGTGATTGAAAAAAAAAACACAAACAATCAGAATTTGATTGTCCACAATCATTAGCTTGAGTTGCAGCCCTCCCTCACCCCGTGATAGACTCAAGTCTGGACAAACGAGAGGGGCTACGTCAGTCTTCCATTCCAGCGGCCTGAAAAAATCACCACCCCTTATCCAAACAATTACACCACTGAATGTATTCGACAGCACAGTCTGGCATGAGTGCTAGCCCCATAATACCCCTGGTATTTATGTACAGAAGCTTCCCACAACAGTCCTAATTCATGTGGTCCAAGGCTTCCCCCCAACACCCCTGTTCCTTTTTTTTTTTGTGTCTGCGTGAAGCAGTGTTACAGGCTTCTGGTTGCACACCCATAATGGCTCTTTAACGAGTATCTCTTTTTAATGCGCTTCCTCTGAAAGCCGGCGGGTTGGTGCGGCCCATGACTCTCGCAGTGTGAAAGGGCCTCCAAATGTAGCGTGTAATAGCTCCCGAGTGGGCACGACAGGACCCAAACGGCTGCCAGGGGGGGGAAAGCCATCTTATCAGGATGGTGTGTGTGTGAGAGAGAGAGAAAGAGAGAGAGAAAGTGTGTGTGTGTGTGTGTGTGTGTGTGAGAGAGAGAGAGAGAGAGAGAGAGAGAGAGCAAAGGGAAAGAGCAATTTTCTCTGGTTTTTCCACAAACAACTATTAATCCCTTTGTTTGTTTGAGTTCTCTTTCTGTTATTTTGAATAGTCTGTCAACACAGTTTACTAAGTCTTAGATATCTATTACATTACTCTTTGTCAGCTCCCTATTACAGTCATGAAAGGCCTATATTCTGACTTTAATGCTATTGATTGGGCTTGTCACCAGCTGAGGGCATCCTTCCCCAGAATTTGAGCAATGGTGGTTTGTGCTGAAAAGGCTTGTCACGGATTACCCAGAAAAGGGCAACAGCCATAGAACTGTCTGTATTCATTAGTTTGCTGACCTACATATTTTCAGATTCACTGCACGACTATGTCTTGTACAAATAAGTTTTACATAGTTTGCATCATGTTTATCTTCATGTTGTGGGGTTTTGAGTGATTTAACATCTGCAGAGTTGTTCAGTTCACTTCATATAACTTGCCAAGGCACTGCTGGTGCTAATTTTCACAGCAGATTTTGTCATGGGTCTAAGATAAGTCATTTTAAACTCATCAGACAGATTTTCTAAGTATGTAGCAGAATTAAAGCAGGAGTATCTATCTGCTAACTGAATATACATGCTTTGTAATGGCAGCAAAACTTTTTTTTTAGCTAATGTATATTCATATGTCATGATGGATACTGTAAAAGGCAAGGGTAAAGGTAAACATAATTGAGAAAGATGGACAAGGGCTCGAGTGGCCTTTCTGCGTTTGGGGGCCTGTAGTAGACTCTGACCGTTTTCTGTTGCAGACAGACTCTGGAGCACTCCTCACACGGTGAGTAGCCACAGTGGGGGCTTAATTCATGTCGAAGATTCATGTGTGATGGGACTAAGGGTATTTTTCTCTCGCACGAGCGCAAGGCCCTCGTCCGCCCCCCCACCCACACCTCCTCTCCAGCCCACCCATCACGTCCTTCTTCTTCGCGATCGCCGGATGTAAAGGTGAAGTCATATGCATTACTCTTCTCCTCCCAGCGGCAGGACATTGGAGAGGATCGTCCCGGGCGCTAAATCACGGCAAGTATCTGCATGTAAATCCACGAGCCGTTGAAAGAGCCTCTGGAAAAACATGCAAGCCTACTGGGGTCCTGTATGAAGAGACAGGAGAGAGGGAGTGTGTGTGTGTGTGTGTGTGTGCACGCTCGCATGTGTGTGTGTGTGTGTGTGTGTGTCTGTGTGTGTGTGTGTGTGTGTGTAAGAGATGGAAAGAGAGAGAGGAAGAGAGAGAGAGGAGCACTTCTCTGTTTCATCTCCCCCATCCTCCCCCCATCACTCTGGAGTCTGGCCTGGAGAGGCTGGATCGGCTTACCTGTGAGAGAGATGGATTAGGTGATGATGGAGGGGACTGCGCATGGTGCTGGGGAGGTGTAGAAGCACGGAGGGGACCTCCCAGACGTGGTGTGTGTCGGGAGACGCAAGGAGGGAGGAGATGGAGAAGCTGAGGTGTGAGCACTCAGACGCTCCCTCAGCAAAAGATAATTACACAGGAACAGTCGTCAGAGCTTCTTTCTTGCTCTGTGTCAACGTCAACACAACTTTATGGGTTGACAGCATGTCCTGTTTATGTCTTGGTGCGGTTAGATGTTTCAGACTTGTTTTTCTCTCTTATAGCTGTTGTTATTACTATGAACATGTTCAAAGGTTGCTGGTAAGGTTAAGAAGTTGAAAAAAAATGAAAGACAGGGGATTAGTTTGAAAAGCTCTTGAAAGAAATGTTTTAAAGATTTCCTCTGTTTTAATGGAGATCCGTTTTGCCTCTGTGATGTGCACTCGTAGGATACCAGTGCATGTGTGATAACATCATATAATGTTTGTTTCCTCTATTGCATAATTTTTTAAATTTATTTTTTAATAACAGTTGTTATCCCAAATGTGACATTCGGATTTATAGCAGGCTTTCAGAATTCAGATGTTATCTGAAAATATTTACTGTCTTTCTCTATGTTTCTACGTTTAATATTTCAAGGCCAGTAGGCCCATTTCAACCTGCTGAATGCATTCTGTGTATTTACGAACACAAAGTCAACTTGAATTTGATGACATCTGTAAGTGCCTGAGCCAGTTTCCTACTCCAAGTTCCTATTTGGCATCAGGGGCTGAGTGCAATTACACTTTGTGCTATGCAGTCATGTAGTCTTCGCCTGTCCTAATGAGTTCTTATGCGATTCCCGCGCACCTGGGTTGTGTCTCCCATTGTCCCAGTGCCGATTCAGCATATGGATGGACTCCGGTGCAAATTCTACCGACGCGGACCTGGCTGGGAGATGGAGACAGAGGAACATCCGAGTAAGTGATCACAGATGATGTTTATCAGGGCTTGGAGAGCCTCTCCTGGCCTGTGTGCTGGGCTGACCCTGAAGAGGCTGGTAAGTGGAGACGCTCTGGGAAGATCTCATCACTGCTCGGCCCTTGACTCCTTTCCTGGGAGTGTGTATGTGTACGTGTGTGTGTGTGTGTGTGTATGTCTGTGTGTGTGTGTCTTTGGGGGGGGGTTCTGGAAATCTGTCAACATCATGACAACCATAGAGAGAAAGAGACTGCAAAAGAGAGAGAGAGAGAGAGAGAGAGAGAGAGAGGGAGAGAGAGACAGAAGAGAATGGGATAGGGAGGGAAAGAAAGGGTAAGGAGTAATAGGCCCTTGGGACAATCTGGATGATAAATACGAAAGAAAGTGTGCCGTCCCGGGTGAGGGAGGGTTCCTAAAATGGAGACAGCAAGGGCTCATAAGGGGTGAGGTGTAAGTCAGCTACCATGGGCCTCCCTCTAAGGCCACTCGGTCTGTTTACCGTGGGAGGCCTCGTCTGTGTGGCCACTGTCCACATGACTGGCCGGTGGACTCATTGGAGCATCCATCACCCTGGCGTCTAGCTTTAAGTGCGGGAGAAATCAAACACTCTTGGCCACATTGAGCGAGGGCCTTAACGTCAGCCTTCTTCAGTACAAATAAATCAGCCTGTTAATAGACTCTCAAATGAATAGGTTTGTTT
>CM059278.1:14914232-15041732 GCA_030347295.1 Setipinna tenuifilis | reverse complement strand
TAGGCCAGAACAGAGTCTGAACATTGCCGTGCAGTCATCAGAGCTTTTTTTGTCTAAAGAAATAAAAAAGGCTAAAAATGAGGGGGAAAAGCTTAAAGTGAGGCATAGATTTTGACAGTGTGCAGCGATAGCGAGGGGGGAAATGCCTTGCAACTGAGAGTCATTCGTTTGGTTAAAGCCTCTGGCATGCAATCTGTAGACCTTTCACGGGACAAGAAACATGAATATGCTCTGCTCCTGAGGTCAAGCCTCACGCCAGATTACCACAGCTTGCCTTCCAAGGCACTGGACATGTGCATGTTTTCTTCGCACGTAATTAGATTTCATTCACGATAGCAATTAATTTTATATTTATTGGTCTGTTTGTTTATTTATTTATTTTCTTTAATGTCTTCAGATCAGGAGTATCATGCTGCATTCTGGTTTTATTCAAGATAACTGAGACCGCAGTGTGAACCTGCAGGTGCTTGGCTTTGTACTGCGTACTGAGTGAGGCCACTAAGGTCATACATGTCAGTTTTTTATAGTAAATTGGAAATTTTATGCATGATTACTAAGAAGTACAATATGTATATGTTGACATAAGTAGGCCTCTGTAAGTGTATATATGTAGTATATATAGTGTATTTATGTATAAAGGCAGGACAATAAATATTAAATAACATTTCATTCATTCATTCATGTTGGATGTGTGTGTTAGATGTGTTTAACTTTCCTGTAATCATTATGGCATCACATAGACATGCAAGTGCATAATTCCCGAAGAAATACTTACTTACTTTCGACCCTTGACACATACCCAAGATAGCACAGTGCTTGTGAACTAGCCCCACACTCTCAGGAAAAGACATTTGATGACCGGACCTGGAGCTGGAGAGTTACCGCAGTGCCTGCCCCAATCCACATCATGTTTCCTGTCACAAAGGTCAGCCAGCTCTGGAGGATATCAAGAGTCACCTCTCTCATTCTCCTTGCCAAGCAGAAATTCCTTCATAGTCACCAGATCACATTGGGTTCTGAGGCACGAACAGTTATTCTTGGTTAAGAGAATCAGTTTGTAAGTTTGCACTGTGATACATCTGTCTGTCCACAGTAAAGAGTAGTGTCTGTTCCCATGACAATAACTCATCACTGTTAATGTGGTTTGAAAGTTGCCACCTTTCTCATGGTTCGAATGACAATAGTTTACTGTCAAGATGTTGCAGATCTGAGACACTCATTCTTTTGCAAGAGGATTAGTGCCTCACTCACTCTGACACACTGATAGAGGGTTTCCGAGTGACTCCTACTGACTCCTACTCTATCCTCTCCACTGCCCCAAAGTGAGTTGCTCCATAATGGAGTGTCAGGCCCAAGCATGCTGCAAGTGAGGCGTCTGGCAACAGTTACAAGAGGACTGTATGTGTGCCGGAATAATAGGCAGAGAAAAAAAAACACATCCAACAAACAGGCTCTGCAATTTGTAAAAGCTGCTGTTCAATTATGGAGGCTGGGAATTCAGGGGGGAAAGGGGGCCATTCTGTCTGAAGCACGACATGTCTGCTTTTTCCAGGAGATCAGGTCATGGTTTGTGCACTGAGACCCTGCTTGGCATCTGGCTCTGTCTGCACAATGGCTTTTGCTTTTATTTCTATGGTATTTGTCACTGATTTCCTTTAGACAGCTTGCATTTTTATGTAATTGGGAAGAATGAGAAATGGAATGATCAATTATAGCACTACTAAACTGGCTTGCGATATCTGACCCATTCCTCTCGACGGTGTGACCTGAGGTCTTGGTAGATTCAACTAAGCCATTTACAGATGTCCTTAAGCATTACTAGAGACCACAACATGCCAAAGGAAGAAAGCAGCGTGGCCAGAAGGTATTTCCAATCAGTATTTTAATTTTGGCCAAGCCTTGTTTAAATAAATATAATAGCACTGCCCATTGTTTTTCACTGCAGAAGCGGGCGAAACCATCTGGTTGGATCAATGCAAGGCTGTTTCATGTCACAACAAGTTCACACTGCACTGACCCATGTAAATGAGCGTGATTCACAGGGAGCTAATTGAGGCCTATTTTTTCTCGCTAGTTTGGCTTAAGAAAACAGTTGCATGCATTCAAATGTTCTCTTTCATCACTGTGTGGACCGTGTTCTGAGGAATGTGAGCCCTATTATATTTTGTTCAATTATGCAACCATCTCGTGGGGTTCTCAGAAAATACGTAATGTCAGTGTTAAGTGTACACAGCATAATTTGTTTCTCTGAAGTCAGCAACATCTTTTTGTTCAAGTCTTTTTTTAAATGTCAGCTTCTGTAATGTTATTAAATGAAAAAATCTGCAGTAGGGATATAGAACTTTACTACTGTACTCCACAAAGAAATGTTTGCACTGTTTGCACTCTGAAGTAGCAAAACCAATGTCACAGTGTCAAACACCCAGTTGGTATATTTACTTTCAAGTCCATTAAACAGACAGCTCATTAACAGGTATAACATGTTAAAGTCAAGACCATTCAACCATTCAACATGTGAGAAATACCTCGAGTGTTTTTAATGGACCACTACCAAAATTCCATCCCATTTCAGATCTTTCATCCCCCTGTTTTATGACAGGAACTTCATGCGAGGCAGTGCTTAACTCATGTCCCAACAACTGCGGCAAGCATGTTCTGGGCAGTGCACCCACTTCAACATACATATGCGTTACAGCACATTTGTTTTTTGTTTGTTTTTTTTCCCCTTCAATAAACGTTTGAGCCGCTATATTGCTTTGCCTTGCTCTGAAAGACCCTGTGTCGACAGGACGAGCAAAGCTTCTCTGCTGGACTGTTGAGAAAATCAAAAGTGACGTCTGAAAAAGGGGCCCTCGCGGTGAAAAGACTTCATATAAACAAATAAGCAGCTGGTCTCGCGGGAGACAGCCGCTGTGCAGTCGAACGGGAGCAGGCAGCTGCTTGCAATTGAGACCAAAAGACTTACAAGGACCAGGAATGCTGAGAGAAACTCAGCAATCTGCAAAACAATACAATACGAACCAAGAGCACAGGCCAGCCAGCTGAACTTCACTGCAAGTTTGAGAAAAGAATAAAGAAAATAAACTCTGAGCACAGAGATTACTGGACCCGTCATTGCAATAGGGGGGGATCTTGGACAGCTGAAATCAGGTGAGGATGACCATCCGGTGATTGTATTAGTAGTGTGTGAGCAGGCCAGTTTAGCTGTATGTTACTTACACCACAGGCCTCTAGGTGGCTCTCTAGCCAACCAAGTACCAAGTGCATGAGCACTTCGGAACGCAGAGATTTGTGAGGAGTGCACTGAACAGGGCCATAGCCAGAAACTTTGGGCATTATGAAAGGATATATGTTTGGGCCCTGTTATTATTATTATTATTATTATTATTATTATTATTATTATTATTATATGTGTCTTCCATGGGCCCCCTGTCAATGCTGGGCCTTTAGAATCCTCATAACCCCACTCCTTCCCAACCCTAAGCCCTCGGCTTTGCCTCTGCCACTGAACTTCAATATGCAGACTATACTCAAACAACCTTTTCATCGAATTCATTGGATAGAATGACATCTGGCCACAGGAAAAAAAGAAGAAAGATTAAAACACTCATTGTTTTCCCCAAAACTGTGACTCTGTTTATGAGGTAAGTAGCAGCCTTGTTTGAGGTGCAAGTGAACTCAGAGAGGGGACAAGGGCACGCACAGTGTTCGCTTGCTAATTATAGCCAATTAGATCAGAATAATTGCTGAAAAATGTCCACTTTAAAACTTTTGCAGCATACATCCACATGTGCTAAAGATAATGATCTTTAAGAGGGCAAGGTCAAAGACTAATTGTGCCAACATGATAAAGCCATCGGTGGGAGCTGGGGTTGGGTATTGCTAAGTGCTGGCTTCACACCCTAAGCCAAACATTTTGTAATAACTCCAGGAGCTCCTAAAATCATTCAGGCCTAATCATATAATTGTAGGATATCCTTTTGTGGAGAAATACATTTTAAGGGGTGCTGGGCCTCCTAATGACCCTTGACCTTTGTGGACCTGTCACCTTGGGATCACTGTTAGGGGGGAAACAGATTTGGGGAGGCAATCGGATCTGTCCCATTTGTCCATCAGTGCGTTATTTAACCTGCTGTCAGAGGTGGCGCTTGTGGTTTCAGCAGTGTTGATGTTTAAGCCATTTTCTATGAAATGTCTTTGAGAATTGATAAACAGCACCATGTGCCTCTTTACACTCTGTGAAGCACACCATGGGTATGTGTAAAATTTCTATACAAATGCTGGAATATATATATATGAAATTCTTAATATATATGGAATTTAGGAATGCGTTTTGGAACTGCTATAATGATAATGACCTCACATGCAAATGGATCCACACAGAGGGTGGCAGGCCTAGAGCACTGCTACTATTTTTTGGAGATAATTGTTAAGTTTGAAATACATAACAGAAAACAAACTGCTGGGGTAAAGTTAAGGATGAGGATTAAGGTTCAAATCTATCAACACAGGCGAAAATGTGTTTTTCTACACAGTGATAAAGTGTGCTCTTGTGCACGTGGTAGAACAACAGCAACACATCATCAAAAACATAACACCCCGTGTTCCAAGAACATGCATCAAGAGGCATGAGGTTTTGGCAAATTCATCATTATAATATTACTAGTAACGTGGCTTATCTCTCATAGTCAGACGTGACCTTGCATGACACATGGGTCTGTCTCGGGTTTGTGTAGGTGGGAAACCAGCCCTTTGGAACAGTGCAGAGAGATGCATTGGTGTATTTTGTTACACCAACTATTTGTCAAGTGGGACAGATCAGCTGGCAGGGCACCTATGGACTGTTAATTGAATTTATCTCTCCAACTTGACAGAGTCGATTTGGCAGCCGGTGGAGACAGATTTATTTTGTGATGTGCCTGAGACTCTTGGAGCCCCTTTTCTCCAGAGAGAGAGAGACACAGTTATGGAGCAACTGCGATTGCCCATAGTGCTCAACTGACACTGCCGCCACTGTCAACACTTGATATGAAGCAATTACTGACTAACACCTCTGACGTTTGAATATTTTTTTAGAAATCAATAGCGCCTCGTTCAGAGGCCTGCGCCAGCTCTTTGGGGATATTTATTATTTTTACAGCTTACTTAAAAGCCCTGAGCATGTCCGTGTGATACAAGCCAGCCCTCGACAGCCTCCTCAGCAGTCAAAGTGTTATGGGGCACCCGTGTGTCTCGGCCATTGAGATCTGTTTAGAGTCATTTAATCGCTCCTGGGTTTGACCTCTTTGGTTACACAAAACTTTGCCGGACCAATTTGTTCCCACAGTTGTTTGTGGGTTGGCCCTCAGATTGAGGTGACTTTTAAAAATGTACGTAACAAACAAAGTTAAATTTGCACACAAACCTCAAATAATGGCGCTGGCCAAAGCATGTATGGGTGTGCTGTCCTTGGGGGGAAGCCCCCAGAGAGAATGTAAAAATGGCATATCATGCCACTGCAGCCCGGCTGACTGAGGCAGCGAGCTCTACCACCCACCCACTGGCGTATCAGATGACCACAGAGTTGCCAAAGCGTGACCCCGTCTGACAAGCTACCAGAAACATATCCACTCACAATGAATTAAGGGCCCGCACCGGGCGACAAGCTCTAACCATTCAGTAAACACATCAGGCCGCATTTACGTATCGCCACTGATGTTTCGAGACGGCCTCGGCCACTTTTTCCACCCGAGAGTCTGTGTCTCTGGGAGGTAACCGTAGACGGTTTACAGCAGAGAGGATACGGAGGCTTAACGGCACACACAGTGTAGAGGGGGAACCCACATGAGCCGCACTCCCCACATTCCCAGGACCGGAGTCTGCATTACGGTGTTGAAGGCAGTCCAGGGTAACTCCAAACCGAGATAAAATGACTAAATGCGCTCCGTAACATGGCTGCCAAAGACCTGTGGGATAAAGTGCTGCTGTTTTGAATTCGCATGAATTATCTTCAAGTGATCAGTCACATCTCCCTGGAAAACAATGATGAAACTCTGTGACAGTCACTTAATGTCATGAAACCAAAATGTTCTCTTTCTCACTGTTCATTTTTTTTCCTCTTCTCAGCCTTTTTTACCATTGTGTAAAAAGGATAACAAAACGCTTGGCAGAAAGAGTTTGGCTTGTGTCATTGCTTTTGAATGTCCAAACACGGCTCTTGCATTCCCATTACTTGTCCTCTCCTCCTTTCATTTTCACTAGGATAAATAACTCTTATCATCCTATTTTTCACATTTGAAATGGTGTGTTTGAATTGGCTAGGTATCTAGAATCATGCTGTGGTAGGGTAATATTTTTCACAAAACCATTTATCAGTTTAGCATTCCAAAATGTAGCACAACAGTAGTTATGTATACATGCTTGGCCAAACCAGTGAGAATAGTTAACCAATTGAAATAATATGGCATCAGTTCACAAAATTGTTCCACTTTGATAACTCTGGGACAATTTTGTTTTTCCAGCTAATTATTATAAAATACCATATGTTGGAAAGACCTGTTGCAGTGAAAACCAAAACAGTTTAAGGCATAGCTGTGCTCAGCAGACATAAATATTTTCTTTTGGTTATTAACAATAGAAATTACAGCTTGGCAGCCGGCGTGACTGCAATCAACTCTTCTAATTGTCAAACATTTTGTTCAGGACCGAGTGCATGGCGTGTGTTGCCCTGGGAGACCGGGGAGTCTCTTCCCAATGGGTGCCATTACTCAATATGTACAAGGGCTGTGGGAGACACAGAGAGCCTTTTTTTAGCACCGCCACCCTTGTCATTATCCAGAATGAACATGAGTTCACAGCGCTTTGACTGATTCCTGTAATTTTGAATGGCTTGCCTTTTTTTAATGAAAATATTTGCTTCTGGACTTCCAGATTTGACTGATGAAACCCAGAGACTTTGGGGCTGTTTTTGTCAGAGGTCTCAGAGTAAAGATGAGCTACAAATGGAAGGACACCAGGAGACTCTGGGACTTTTAATGTGTGTCTTTGTGTCTATGTGTACACCAGAGTGTTTACTTTCAATATATATGTTTGCAAATTAGATTCTTAGTGCATCTCAACCACAGTAAAACTGATTTTCTGTCAGTAACAACTCTTTTACTGCCTTCAAAATATCTAGACCCTTAAAACATACTGTACATTCATTGAAACCACAAATGGAAAGATTCTACTTTTTCCCTCTTTGTATGCAGTTTGGATACCCACAGACATGATACATAACATAAGATAAAATCTGACTTTATAAAACCCTAAGATAAAGTTTTTATATGCATTACTTTAATGTTGAAGAAATGCACAACTCATGCCATATACCCGTGCACTGAATTCAGCAGCTGTAATAGGGCACCCCAAAGCATGGGCTCTTGACAAAGTTCGGCTCCTTTTGCGCTTGGAGCATGATTAATTATGGAAGTGGACAACGCGACCATTCTTCAAGTCAACCTTTGTTTTTGTTCATGCTCCAACCCTCAGCACCTCACTGATCAAAAGTGCAAATCCCAGAACGATGATTGATTCTCATGTGTCCACTAAGTGCAATACACACACATGTATGTGTGTGTATTGCGCACACATGTGCATGTGTGTGTGCATGTGCTGTGCTGGGCTGTGCTGTGCTGTGTGTGTGTGTGTGTGTGTGTGTGTGTGTGTGTGTGTTAATGACATAACATTGTTATTTCAGCCCCAGTTTTAGCTGTTTAGAAAACACTTTGATTATGCATCATAAGGACCAGCACTGTAAACAGTACAACAACTGATTATCAGAACATATCGGTAGCATACTGGGTATTTAAATACTTCCTAGATCATGTACTCTGCATAGTAATTATTTTCAACTATTTTTTCCGCAACTCAATGACAGAGTTGACATACCACCATTAAACTACATTATACAAATACAGACTTGCCTAGAAATATTTTAAAACACACACACACACACACACACACACAAATATAAACAACCACTGCACCACTGGTTTGCACCACTGAAACAGGAGTCTAGTAATCCACCCTGAATTGTGCTGATATTTTCACGGCTTTTACAGTGCTGCCCTACTGACCTTTACACCCTATCCAAACCCCTCATTCCCTCATAAGGTCCCATTAGTGATATTAGCCTCCCACACAAATCACATTGCACCACACTGCACATACACACACACACACACACACACACACACACACACTGCACCACTGGTTTGCACCACTGAAACAGGAGTCTAGTAATCCACCCTGAATTGTGCTGATATTTTCACGGCTTTTACAGTGCTGCCCTACTGACCTTTACACCCTATCCAAACCCCTCATTCCCTCATAAGGTCCCATTAGTGATATTAGCCTCCCACACAAATCACATTGCACCACACTGCACATACACACACACACACACACACACACACACACACACACACACACACACACACACACACACACACACACACACACATAGGCACACACGCACACACACACACAAACACAAACAAGCTAGACCCAGTATTCCAAGGAGCAGTAGTCACTGCACACCCGCTGAAAGAGTTCGGCGACATCAAAGCCTTTGACTGCAGCCAGGGTAAAGGGTCATGCCAGAGGGCCCCTGTATGCTTAAGTGTGGGCGCAATTCTCCCAAGAGTAAACAGAGAGCTCCTTCTCCAAACAGGGCTAAGCTGTCATGTTCATTAGCCTTATCTGAAACGTGTCCCATCTGAGCCATGCCCACACACTATTTGAAGGCTTTTCTTCCCATAACAAGCTTAGGCTGACTGAGAGGGAGAGGAGAGTTTATTCTCTGAAGCCAGAGTCACCTCTTAGGTTTCCCTTCATTAAGTTGCTTTAAAACAAGAGGGCTGACTTTGTAGACCCAAAAAAGGAGGGAGTCCCAAGAACCTAAGAGGACAAACATTAAGAACGTGGAAAGAACTCATTGTTTGTGCTCATGACGTCTATTGGCAGCACCTCTTACAGACTATGCAACAAGAGGGAAATGTGTAATTGATAGCTTCTCTGACCATTAACCGCATACCGTAATATTCCATGTATAAATTGATCCAGAGGAAAGTTACTAACTGACTGGATTAAGAACACCAAATTCATCTGAAAGAGAAA
Source organism: Setipinna tenuifilis (assembly GCA_030347295.1). Taxonomy (NCBI): domain Eukaryota; kingdom Metazoa; phylum Chordata; class Actinopteri; order Clupeiformes; family Engraulidae; genus Setipinna; species Setipinna tenuifilis. The sequence continues at coordinate 15,032,594 of CM059278.1, read as the reverse complement.
TGTTTGTCTGCTCTTGAGGGGGCTGATAAATTATTAACACCAATTAGCCAAAAAACTGAGAGTTTGATGGTGGCTGACAGTTATTGTTAGGCAGATTCAAAGGGACATTGTGTGCTCTTGTCACACACCATGTTTCATGTTGGATTCCCTCACATTCATGAGGAGGAGGGAAACAAACACAAGGCAAACATTTTTTCTGTGGCATGACTCTTGTGCAAAACTTCAAATAGGTACCGTCAGGTGTTGAGTGTTTGAATGACACTTGTGATGACTAAGGAATTCCCTATTCTGCGATTCTGCAGCGTGGAACACCTTTAAATTGAACTTTTTACAAACCTTCATAATGTTGACATGTTTTTATCAGGCTGACAAAAAAGTTCTTGGAAAGATACGAGTAAAGGAGTATGACTTTTGTCCAATTGAAGCAGAAAGCTATTCTAAAGTAATGTATCTGTCAAATTAAATTGCGAAAGCACAAAGGAAAGTAATATGAAAGCAAATTTTGAAAAAAAAAAAAACAATATACATTTACTTTAAACATTTGTCACCAGAAGCTATGGCTGATGATTTATATCATGCCAAAGACAAATAGTAAATGACTGAGAGGGTAAATTAAATTACTACCATCTCACTATTTTCTGAAGGATGTTTGAAATGGCTATCAAGTTATTGATGTCAATCATGTTATTGAGAATTGAGCAGATACATACATGGTACACTGTGCTGTAGACTACACCTCAAACTAGTTCATATTTGTTCATATTCTATACACAGCATCAGACAGCAGAATACTGTTGGCAATTTACAGTGTTGTGTTCAATAATTTAATGTTGTGTAATCTAAAGAAGCAAATTCTTTCTATTTTCCTTCCCTTGATACAAGATAGATGAATGAAGTGTCACAGTCTGGGGCAATACAAATAAGAATGTTCTCTATAAGATTCAAACCAGCATGACAAGTGTTGGTTATAGTGTTTGTCAGTATTTCCTATTGTTTAGACATGATAGTAAATGGCATTCTAATATGGAAGGCCAGTAAGCTAGGGGAATAGCTAATAATTTTGGGAGATTAAATGGAGATTAAAGTGTTTATTTAGCACAACAAGAGTAAATATTTACTGTCTAATCCACAACAGCTGCTTTGACTCCGGTTTCTGTGCAATGAAGAAATTAAGAAGTGCTTTATTACTGCAACAGCACACTAAGGGTGAAGGTGATGTCACTTTAGCTCGGGTGACCCTAAATTGCAAAAAGGTGTGTAATATGAAGAGCGGATACTGACTGCACCTCCTCTCATTGTGGTTTCTTCACAAAAAATGTTCAGAGGTAGTGAGCTGAACTTTTTTTGGCATGACTATAGAAGCATACTTGACATATCACTGTCCTAAAATGCACATTGTCTACATTTGAGGATAACCAGTATGTGAACCATGTGGAAACAAACTTTTGACACTTTTATTAAAGCTTCCACCCCTTCACAGCAGAACCCAGAATAAACATTGACAGTCTCCTTCCACATTATTAGTCTTCAGGTCAAAGATCAGATTTGATTGGCGATATATAACACACAGGATTACCTGCTGCAGAAGCTTGGCTTTTGTTTAACAGTTTTGGCAACTTGGCCAAGAGCTCCTTTGTTTTTCCAGAGACAATTTTGCTCAGAGCTGACTGTGTGGCTGATTCAAAAAGGCCCACTGTTTTGTTAGAGAGCTCCAGCTTCTTACACAATCTTAAAGTCTATTTGTTGATGGAGAGAAAGCATACTGTATACATTTATTTTTAAAAGTCCTTGAGAAAAAGACTGAAGTGGGCTCCCAGTCCAAATGGAAAGTACTTTGTTATCTAAATGAAATATGTCTGTACTCCTGGAAGATGTAGCTTTTTTACTGAGCAGAGGGAAAACAACATCAAAATGGAGAGAACAGAGAGGAAGAGAGAGAACTTGAAAATAGTTGTAGCTGCATTATCCAAACACATTTCAAGTCTGTGGCTTGACCATAAATCTGGTGGTCTTGAGGTGGCCTTATCTGGGCAGCCTGCGACTGGCTGGGGTGAAAAGCTCGACTTCCATGTTACTGCATCTGGGGCAGAGAGTGTGAGATGTCACAGTAGGGCTTTGGGCTGTGTCTACATAGGGACGGCTGGCTAATCTCATGTCCTGATAAGACAATTGAGTGGCTACCATCAGCACAGCCCAATGATCCTTTCCAGATGACCAAATGGGCAAGAGAGTAAACACAACCAGTGATTATTGGAAGCCATTTGTCCTTATTGTTTATTCAGTAGAACCCCCCCCCCCCCACACACACACACACACACACACACACACACTTCTGCGCCACAATCTCGTATTAGTGGCAAATCACTTGAGACTGGTGTAGACTGGACACTACAAGGGTGCCTTTCATACATGTGGTTCGGTCATATTTTAAGATGGGGGTCTACATTACGTGATGTGGCTTCATGAGGCATGGCATATCTATGAAAGACAGCTATTTCCCTTCATGCAAACTTAGTGTGACTAGAGGATTTACATCTGGATGACTGTTACTACAGTTTCAGTTGAAAAAATAATGTTTCAACTCAAGACCATATATGCCCTAATGCTTCTCTTAAAAGAGATTACAATGTGTTGTGCACAAGCATGAACTTACAAATCATGTCCTGTAACTAAGTGGAGCTTACTATTTAAGAAGATAAGAAAAAATGATCATTTTTTAATTGACCACAAGCAGCAATTATCTGATTTACTATGACCTCAGCATTCTTTCATATAATGTGTTGATAATCAGTAATGAAGTGGTCATGGAACTTTGGTCATTTCTATCTTAAATAATAGGAGGGAGGCTGTTCAGCTTCTGCTGTGGGGATAGCCTGTTGTTGGGGTAACTGCATAGATGTATTCCGATGGGAAAAGTATTTTTTGAGTGTGTATCTGTAATTGGGTTGTGAAGATAAAATATCCAAGAATTGAAAGCATTTCTTATGCCAAAATGAAAGCCAACACCAAGAGCAGGAAGAAAGGAGGAGAGAGTAGATTAATATTATTAACCTCCGCCAGGTCAGTTATAAATTGAGGAAGATAACTGCTTTGTAGGAAAGCATGTGTGCTGTTGCCATGGCAAGTGTACTCAGTAAATAAAGAGCAGCACATCTGAACATTTGACCAAATGTGATGAAACTATGAACTATTTTCACCATTTTCATATCTTCTGTTCAAGTCCATTATAACACTCTATCTAGTCTAGTTTGTTTATATGCAGTATATTTCTCCTACGTTTCTAGAAATCATAAATGCAAATGTTGGCAAAGCAATGAGGGCAGTAAGTAAAATTCCCCACTCTATCTCACTTGCTTGGGCTGTATCTTGTCTTCACTACACATTCTTCATGTATTTTCTAGTGCTTTTCCACAGCCTGTACAGGAAGGGCGTTTAAACCATGTTACCTGAGGAATGGAGAATGTAACAACAAACTCCAGGTTGTAGCTTTCTTAATTCAGTAGTAGGAGAAGAAGACCCCTTGTTGGGTGAAGCTGGGGAGGTTTTGACGTAACAACATGATGTCCAGGCTTGGCAGAGAGCCCATTCAACCCCCCACACCCCAACTCCTATCAGTCCACTTGCCAGAGAGGTTAACTAAGCAGCTACCTTTTGACAAGAGCCATTACTGATTAACGCATGAAAAATGAGCCCGCAATCTGGTCACACTGGATCTTGGTGGAAATTTCCAAAGCAAACAAATGAAATAATGGCAGCTAGCTTGATATAGCAAGCTAAACAATGTTAACAATTTGTGATAAAGCAAATATGTATTGCCTCCTTATTAAAAAAGTTCAGGTATGCTATTCTGAGATCTATTATTAGGACAGTTTGTCATAGCATTACAAACTTAAAAGTTATTTCATCATTTATTTATTTTGCTCTCGGGCCAGAGCATTACTGAACACTGAGGAGCTATAGAGGTCAGCATCTGCAGTTCAACTTCTTTTAGGTCCTCTTCATGAAAGCTTGTGATGTAAAATAAACATGCCAGACCATTTATGTAGTTAAAAAACATTTTGGACATGTTTTAAATTGAACTACTGATACTTGAAGTAGCAGAAAGTCTGTTACTGTATATGAGTTTGTAGCTATCTCTCATTGCAGTGATGACAATGCCAACTAACCTCCATTTATACCAGACCACCACACATGCTGATCCTAAAAGTTCTGAATAGTCCACAATGATGTCAACATAAGGTTTGTTTGGCCTTTCAAGGTTCATCACTCAAACATACCAGCCCTGCTGCCAACACACAAAGATATAACTGAAAACACAACTCATTTGGCAAGGCTCCCTTCAAACAGTCCAGAACCCATATGCAATCACCTGCTACCAAGCAACGCCAATAAAAATACTGTGTCTGCGTTTGGTTTGTAATATATTTAATTAGCCCTTGTCATTTGAACAGAAATTATGGGTAGCAGTACACAAGGGTTGTAATTGATTCTCGGCTACATTTGTCCACTGTGAGAGCTCCCATGGCTTGAGAAATAAAATCAAGCCTGATCTTAGCACCAGGTACGGGGTCAGTTTTAGCCCAAATTAAAGTGTACATGTTGAGTGAAGGTCACACAGTAGGTCCATTAACATGCTGGAACAGAAAAAGTCTTTCATGACCAATTATGTCAACATCATACTGGTGTACAATATAGTCATTTCCAATTTATTACAGTTACTCTGTAAATTCAATAAACACAGCAAGAATCCAAACATGTATAAATTCAGCAACTACCGGCAACACTTTTGAGGTGAGTTGAGTTGAGGTATATGGAACATGGGAAAGCGGACAGTTGTCAAAAGGTACAATAGTATTAGATAGCAAGCGGTAAAAAATTACTAGGTAGCATTAGCTTTAGCATTAGCTTTTGTAACAGGTTATAGTATTCAAATGTAACAGGTTATAGTAACCAGTATCATAATATTTATAATATTTGTGGGAAATTATGTTTACTGAAAGTGAGCATGGATGGATGTTTTCAAAGAATGAGCTTTAATGGAATTACAGTTCTCTGAGTAATAGCCAAAATGTAATTTTGTAAAAATACAGCACCCCCGATGGGCCAAATTGTTTTTGTTGGAAGTGGGTGTGGACCAGTGTTTTGAAAGGACTTCAAGACCAAAAAAAATGTTTTTAAACTGTAGCATTTTCCAGATAATCAGCAAAACGTCATTTTGTTTTTACAATTACAGCACCCCTTATTAGCTGAAATTTACAGTACTTGGCGTGCTTTTAGAGAACATTGTGCTGATTGTCCGTTTATACAGTTCCTGTATAGGCCTTCTTGATCCAAGCAATTCAAAAGCCCTGTTTTGCATTTACCCATTTTACTAGGTGATGCTATGCTATCTGTGAGTGTGTATGGGCTGGGTCGATAGTCATCCATACCCTGACATGTTACAAAAATGTGATTTTCTTGGGTAAAGCGGTCATTGAGTTATTCAGAAAAACCTACGGGATTAACCCCCCCCCCCCTCATTTTTACAGGAACTGGTACAGCAGTGATAGCTTCTATTCGCTATTTGCCTACTAGGGCTACATTTCCACAAAGTTTCCCGCCAATCAGTGACAAAAAAACTGTTAAAAAAAAAAAAGGGGCGGGGGGGGATGGTTATTCTAATTCATTATGAATCAGTCATTATAAATCCCTTTTGCAGTACCTGGTCATTTGGATCACCTTTAAACAAAATACACAACACAGACGTTTTACCCCCAGTTCCACTTCAATGTACAGACTGTCTCCCAAATTAACTTTCACTACATAAGGACTTCTTAGAGGAAGAAGTTGCCTAATTGGATACTAGACACACGCTAAGGACTGATCCTCTTAATGGGGGCTGGCTCAGAGGACGGTGTATAGTGACTAAAGGTCTGAAACACCCGTAGATCACAAACATGTGGAACCAGGTGCACAAAAATCCCGAGGTGTCCTGGAAATTTTCACATACCAACCAGACCTAGCGACTTAGGAAACAAACCCAACAATAGGATGATTGACTCTGGACTCAGGAAATAATAGAATAATAATAATAAAACCTAAAGTGCTAAGTGATTTTCAAACAATACTATGTTAGAATAAGGTAGTAGTCAAAAAGGTTTAAATTTCTTCTCCCAAATGTACTCTTCCTAGGTGCATAAGTATCTTGTGTTTTCTTTAAATTTCAAAAGACCGAAAACGATGTTGCATCAAAGAAATTGTGCAGTGGAAGAAAGAGAACTATGCTTTCACTAACTCAACATACAGTTAGTATATTTTAAAGGCGGTGTGCTGTTAAATGGCTACAGGTACTGTACAGTGAGTACTATGCAAACACACCACGGCATATGGCGTACTCATTGAAAGTGTGGAGTTACTCTTGGATAAGGGAGGCAGATGGTTAGGATTCTGCTTGTGTTGTCATGGTTGCTCTGTGTGTGTCTGCAGTGCAGACTCTCTTGTTTCATAGCTGTCAGTTTTAATAAGTGCCAATTTGTTTACGAGGACCTGGAGGGATGAGACCTTCTCTGACATAGTTTAAGTTGTACTGCCCTAGGGCTTTCTTCTGCGGTGTGTGTATGTGTGGTTTCGTGTGTGTGTCTGTGTATGTGTGTGTGCGTGCTTATGTGCGTGTATGTATGTGCATGCATGTGTGTGTGCTCATGTCTATGTGTCTGTGTTTGTGTGTATGTGTGCGTGCGTGCCTATGTGTATGTGTGTGCATGTGTGTGCTTAGGGAACTGGTGGATTTTTTAGTAGCATTCTGTAAAGCCTTACGGCATAATTGCTGTGCTAAGTTACTCCGCTCTGTGAAGCTAAGTTTGCAATGCTTCATCCTTAATCGTCCTGCCATTACGTACCGTTCCCATTATCTGTCCCTCGTTACGTCTCCCGCTCTCTGAGCGTTGTTCTCACACACTCCGCACGCTCCCCTGGGCCTGGAAACATCCGCATGGCCACATGATGTCATTGCTGAGCGCTCCTGGAGCGGCTCAGGGCCTTGATGACAGAGCCATCCTGGAGTAGGTGTGGCAGCGCCGGCTCTGCTTCTCGTTCACCCCGTGACGGTTGTGGAAGTGGCCTCCGCTCTCCTTTCCTTTCCTTTCCTCTCCTCTCTCTGCACTAATGGAGCTCTGGGAATGGCTGGGCAGGATGGAGAGAGAGAGCTATGACATCATTGAAACACCCCGGGTTGGGAGCTCGACACTGGGTGTTCATAGCTAGAACACAGAAGCACCTTTATTTGTGTAGTGTTTGGGCTATTTCTGATTTCATAAAAGCAAAGATTAGATTAGATCTTAGAAGAATAAAGAAAACTGAAAACCTTTGAAATAGACCTGTAAGTTTTTCTCTATCCATAATATGTTGTTGTACCCATACGATTCACAAAAAACCTGCTGTGCTAATTTTTAAAATGGAAGGACGTTTTCCCTGGAACATCACTTCATGACCTGGTCATGTTCAGTTTATTTTGGTATTTGGACCTCTTTAATTTCTTGCAGACATGGACCGTAGTGGCCCAAAAGATGAGGTGTGTATTCTGTGGCTTAATTTAGGACATGGCTTACAGAGCTGTGTTTGCTCTGTAGGTGTTCATCAAGAACAAACTGCTCAGCGGTTTCCCTGTGGTTATCAACGTGTGTTGTGGTTAACTGCCATAATCTAAATGAGTAATTACACACTTTGTGGAGTGGACATAAATCAGCCAAACTGAATATGATTACCATAATGAAATGCAAACAAAGCTGCTGTAGTCTAGGCAACAAGTACATGTTATGCAGTCTGCTGGTCTTTCCTTGATAAAATGATGTCATTATTCAAATTATTACTTTTGGATCTGGGTTTTTGTAGCCAAGAAAGCCCAAAATCCACATCTCCTGGACACAATGAGGTAAGGAAATATCAGAAGGTGCTTTGGGTCAGAGATGAATTATTGCTAAATGGACCACTTGGCAATGCATCATGGTCCACTAAAGCAGCACCTGACAATCTAAAGCCATTGTTGGAGCTGGAATGATGGTTCATATTATCACTGGCACTCTGCTAAAAAGTAGATCTCTATATTTGGCATATTTATTCTAATTTATTGTACTCCTACTGAGTAAGGCTTCTCGTTTTGTTTCAGGCCGCCGCAGAGTCAGGAAGAGAATACAACATGATACAGATACAGTGGGGACTCATTGGCAATGTATTCGGCGGAGTGGGATACCTTGTTATTATAATGATCATTATCTTGCCAGAAATCCTGTGCACTGCATTATTATGAGTCAGGATTGTCAAAATATTGCAACAAATCTGAACTTTAAAACCCACCCCAGCCTGAAGAGTCTAGTTAATTAACCCAGTGCTCATTTCCCCCAGTGGACAATGTAAATTTGCCAGATGTATTTCAGGAGAATATCCACTATGGCTCATTTCTCCTATATACTACTGTACAGGCCAAGTTATTCCTGGTCTGATACGTCAGGCCTATATGAGAAGTGAGGAAAACTGCTACGAAATGTAAATGTGCCATTTTTTGTTTTTGTTTTATACAGGTGGCCAAAAATACAGGACACATTTTAAATACTTTTATCTTGGATTATAAAAATAATACAGAGTACAAAATAGCGTTGTTGCAAAACTGACATTCAGGAGCTTTTGATACATAGCTTAATTTTTCTGGCCACCATTTTAGAAGCAAATTAGACACATCTGAAATATAAGACTAGTTTTTAAAAAATAGGCGCGTTCGGGTTGATGTAAACGTTTACATGCGCCTACATGCGTTTGCAGTCAGTGATGCATTGTGGGATGAAAATGTTGCATGATGGTTAGACTTTGTGTCAGACTTGCCAGAAAGGCGTGGCGATGTCACAAAAACGTGACAAGGTCATATGACCTAAAAATCCACGTGAGTTAAACGCATGTAGACGCATGTAGACAAATCGTGCAAGCGCTTGCAGTTGCTTCCACACGTCTACAACCGTCTAACTAACGCCTCCGTGGTGACGCAACTTTGCCCTGGTTGGTTTAAAGTTCATTGACGTCTGGACACGTGTGTTGTGTAGCGCTCTGTCACGGAACTTCTCATCTTATATGTACATTATTTTAGTGCAGTTTGAAGACATATCTTTTCTCTCTGTTTTTAGCTTGTTCTGGGGTGTGTATCTGATGCTGTCAAGCTCAATCTTTTATTTATTTATGTATTTGTTAATCTCGTTTTTATTGTATTGCTTTGTGTCAGTAGGCTATACCTATTAATGGTCTTTGGGTTATGGTTTTGCCGTGTTATTTTTCATCCTTGTGTTGTGCAGCACTTTGGGACATCTCTGTTGTTTTGTTTAAATGTGCTATTAAAAAAAAGAGACTCGACTTGACTTGAAGTCTCAATGCACCCTACTACAACCGCCCGCCTCCTCCTTGTCCCCCACACACAACACATGACCTCTCCGTCATCTACTACGAAGATCAGGTGGTGTAAACTCAAGACTTGTGTCCGACTTCACCGACGCTGCCCATGCTGTGAGGTGAAGTTCTTGCTGACGTATGCTGACTGTGTTTTAAAAAAAAAACACTGCAAGAATTCACTATTAAATAATGAAACTATTTCAACTACTAAACTACTTAACTATTAATTTATGTCAAACTGTGAACTGTTATCAACTATGCCTCGAGTCTACTATATTAAACAATTTATCTACCCAACAATCAACATAGCAACCAACTCAGTTCCCCTTTGACTTCCAACGTCTTCCACAGTGACAGCCTCTTTATTCAGCCATTTAAACTGTCAGATGTCATCAACCATGTCTCAAGCCAATAGCTCAGTCTCGTTGAAGATTTGTGTTCGACTTGACCGAAGCCTGTTAAATGCCCACCCATGCCGTGATGAGCAGTTCTCATTGACGTATGTAGACAGACGCATACAAACGCAGACAAACGGGTTTGTAACTTGAACGCGCCTGTTTTCTCTGCCTACAACTATTTAAAAATAAAAGTATTCACTATAACAATTCACAATTAAATAATTGCTCGTTGACGTATGTAGACAGACGAATACAAACACAGACAAACGGGTTTGTAACTTGAACGCGCCTGTTTTCTCTGCCTACAACTATTTCAAAATAAAAGTACTCACTATTACAATTCACAATTAAATAATTCAACTATTTAAATTTTTCTATTATTTAATGGGGTCCTTCCATCGTTATTTTTATTCATATTTCTGTGTCGCCACTATGGTTGAAAGCATTGTGTGTCATTTCTGTGAAAAATTATGTCCTAGTTCTCTTGTTTGACGCTGTTTTCTGTAAGCTAGAACAGGTCTAGTGGTTGAACGACTGGTTTTTCTGGTGTCCCACGTGAATATCCATGACGTATCAATAAGGCACCTCTGATTGGGCAAATTCGCTGTCTTTTGCTCACCTAGCTTCTGTCCACCAATCCTTTGGGATGTGGGCTTGCCATACATGGCTCTGGGCGGGGCTTACGACCTAGTGACGTAGATAGGTTTAGCATGCTCTGATCCGCTAAAAGTGTTTTTTGACGGAAGGACCCCTTTAACTGTTCAGCCATTCCAACTGTCAGTTGTCATCAACTATGTGTCCAGCTAGCTTTTTGCCCTGCACACAACTGATGTAAAAAAAGTTAGCATTTTCATGCACTGGTAATTCCCTGGAATTACATTCTCTAGTTTTCTATATACGCACACCTATGAAATACTCCCTGTTTCCTGACCATATTACACTTGTGTATCAATGCGCCAAGTTTGTGGTGAACTGTAAATACAGTAAATAGTAAAGATGTCACAGCTTTAGCAAATGACGAGCAGATGGAAGAACACAGTGTAGCAACATGTTATTTGAGATAGATTTTTCTACTCCCAACCAATGTGATTTTGCTAAGATAGACTTAACAGAACGTTGGAATAGCTAGCTTGACAACCAAAGGCATGGAACTCACAACAGGGTCTTGGCCACAGTAACCTCCAGTTTGGAATTATAAACAGCAGTTTGTCCAGTAAATTATGAAAAGACACCTTGTAGCGAAGCAGAGTACTACTACTAATGAGTTCTACTAATAAGTTTGTTTTAGTAAGTAAAACATGGAAATTATAACCTCAAATTAACAGGCGAGTGTGGTAACCGTGATATAAGCAGCGTTCGTATAACAGCAAGCTAATGCACTTCGAGGCGTATTGGCCACTCTGCTTCGAGTCATTGACCACATTACCACCTCAAACTTGCATTAACATTCTGATACACGAACATTATCATCATTTATTCTGTCATTTATTATACGTTAGATAAAGATATTCTATTTTATTCTATATAATGCTGAGAAATGCTTCTGCCTTGACCTCTTTAGGATGTAGAGGGTCCTAAAATCTTAAATCCAAATGATGTCTGGGAATGTTACATCAATCAGCGGCATGCTGTGCCTCAGGTGAAGTAAGGACCAGCACACGGTTAGCGTTTCCTCTGGCCCTCTGCACTGCACTACCTTGATGAATTTTCCAATCATAATGCTAAGAGGTTCCCAAAGGACCCAGCAGGCTGCTGGCCTGTGTCTGCTTCTGCAAAAGGCAACTCTGGCTAATTAGCCTTTAATTGGGGCTGAAGATTCAGAAGTACAGACACCAAAGGAACGCCAAGGAGCAGTATGTTAAATGTGGCATTATTCTTAAGATGAAATGAAAGTGATACACCATAAAGGAAATCATGACATTTACTATTTAAAATACCTGTCATTCTGAAGACTACATACTCATTAGTGCGTATTCATTCATATCCCTGTCTGTTTTATACACTGATTAAGTTTTATAACCAATTTGACTATGGAAGTTAAACGTAAAATTGAATTGAGTGAATTTATCTTCACCTTCTATGTTTGTTTGAAGGCCTATGAGGGATAGAGGTAAAAAAATTATCTGTTCAGTAATTTCCGCATGGTTTTAAAAAGCAGTATCAAGCAAGAATAACATCCCATGCTTTCCATTCAGACTTACAGAGGCAGTAAATGGTCCACATTTGGATAACTACAAGTTGGAGAGAGGCCTGATTTAGACAAAGACATATTAAAACACAGAGGACATATTCCCCAGCCAGCATTATGTCATGTTCAATCCTCTGAAAAGAGAAAGATTTAAATTGTACCTTTTATTATCCCCAATACCCAATGTTAATATGTTCCCACAACTGAAAAGAGACAGTATGGACTTAAGCTGTTCCAAAACAGTTGTGTAAGCCGATAAGATGTGCCAAATGAAGAAACGAGATACAAGAGAGCCATTATCTCAATCAGAGTAAAATTATGACATTTCCTTGAGAAGAACTCCCCTTGCAAAGCTGCCAGAATTTAGACTTTGCTATGCATGTAGAAGAAAGCTTTCAGGTATCACTGGTAATTCAAATGGCTGCCTATTACCAAATTCTGTCAGGACTACCATTGGTGTCTCTTTAGCTCAGTTTTCTACTTATCACAGGCCAAGTAAACACATCTTTAATCACATTCCCTTGAAGTGCAAATATATGTTAGAGTGGATTTGCATACCTCGTTATTTGGCATTACAACAGTGGAAGAAAATTATGTATGCATTTGGGCAATTCACATACAAAAGTTTTAGAAAAAAGCGAAGAAGAATGGAATCTATGACCTCACAGAGCTGCAAACAAACCCATTTAACAACATTAGGTTTCATATTAGCCATGCTGATCAGATGTGACCTAGGGGGCAAGTTGCTCAGGTAGCTAAGTAAATGCTATGCTTTCTCATTTCTCTTTCTTCCTGCGAACAAAAACAAATAAATCACTGCCCATCGGCAGGGAATGTGGACCAGATTTCCCTCTATTGAGATCTCTGGTGTGTGTCACCATCTCCCTACAAGCCTGGTAAGACATGCACACACACACACACACACACACACATGCACACACACACACACACACACACACACACACACACACACACACACACACACACACACTCTCTCTCTCTCTCTCTCTCTCTCTCTCTCTCTCTCTTTCTCTCTCTCTCTTTGGCTAAGTATGTGAAATAGATACAACTACAGCTTATCTAAAAATAGCTTAAACATTAAATTAGCTTTATTAACCCTCTGTTATCAACAAAAAAACAAGAATCTTTCATGGGTTTGGCTCCCAGCCAATAAATGTCTTTGGTTCACCCCAATGTTTAACTTTTTTTCAATAGTTGCTGCTGCTGTTGTTGCATTTTGTTCTACCTCGTAAAGGCAACTCACTCATGTTGTGAATGCACATTAGCATTTAAAGTAAAGAGCATCTGAATCGGTAACAGAAGAATGAGAGGAAACAGTGTAGAAGCACATAATTTTCAGGATCTACTGGTTGACCATAATCTGTTATTAACGTGAGGTACTGCTAATTTCTCGTAAGTGGTCAGACCATTGGCAGTTAATGCCACTAAAAGGGCACCATGCTGAACCCACATCTGTTTGCTGATAATGGTTTCCTTGCACTTACTGTACCTACAAAGAGGTGTATTTGTGCATTTAACTGTTGGTTCCATCGCAGTAAGACATTGTGAACCAGCATTATGTAGTGAGGACTTAATGCTTGTGCTTGTAAAGTTAATTAGGGGTGTGGAGTGGGGTTTAGGGGGAAGGCTGTCAAAACTTTGGAAATTGCAAAGACAGAGTACAGGTAGTTTATTTGTTTTAACAGTTGCCATGACATATGGAAATATTTAACACAGTATTTTCAGAGCATTTGAGATGATAGCCTTAAATACAGAGGTGGACGGCAACCGCCCCGACTCTCAAAGGAAGTAGCTTTTTAAAAAAATGCTTAAACCCCCCGGGGAAATGACAAAGACTGCCCTTTGACCCTGAACATTTGTTCAAAACCTAAATGAATCTCATTACCTTTTGCCAACACACAAAAATGTGTACATGCACAAGAGCATATTCTCTCTCTCTCTCTCTCTCCCTCCCTCCCTCTCTCTCTCTTGCATGCACACACACATATGCATGCAGACAGAGAGAGAGAAAGAGAGAGAGAGCCTCACAGGTCGCTGTGCAATTACTTTCACAAAGCACAAACAAGGAAGCTCTCAATGTGCCTGCTCAAGCCAGCAAACACAAATCTTGGTTTCTGCAACAATAAAGCAGTGACCTCCACTATGACACAATAAACACATTCTTGGCAAACGGACGCAAAACACAGTAAAACAGACCAGACACAGTGGTTGAACCTCTACAGCCTTGCAGTAGGAAAGATCAGCTTGCAGTCACGTCTATCTCAGCGGATGCTACCTCTACATATCCGCTTCTGTTAGCGAGTTCTCCAAACACAGCATTGGCAGGAATTACATGAGGGATCGCTCTTTCTCAGCTGCTCTGTGACAGTTTTTGTTTGGCCTGGTACTTTAAGGACTGGACCATTTTTTATGCTAAGTGTTTTTATAACTTTTATATCAACCATGCTTGTCCTCAAAAAAAAAAAAACAACTCTTCCACAAGGCTTAGAACATGTACGGTAGTGACATACAGTGATGGGCAGAAGCTACAGTCCAGTATCATCATATTTCTTCCAGCCATTCCATTCGTAATTACCACAACTATTTAACCAGGTAAAGGAGTTAATTATTTAAACTGCTTATGTTACGTGCATAGGTAGAGCCAGATAGTTTGGAATATGTGATACAAGCTTCTGAAGACAGCTTGCTTATCACTAATGATACAGCATCTTGCTGGTACTGTTGTAGTTGCAATTACAGCAGATAGCGTGACTTGCTAATAAATATACACTATTCATTAATTAAGCAACTCTGGCAACAGGTGTTCACTGGCACTGGAGTACCCAAAATGGGATTACCATGTAATGTGTCTTGGAACATGAAAGAAAACCTTTATGTAATTGTAACTTTCAGCGCTCCTGGATGATCGTTTTCAATGTTGCATATTTTATTACACTCCTGCATTGTCTTACAGTACATGGTGTATATATTTAATGCCACGATGCCCAGAGCTGACGAAGGATATCAAAAAGGTCATAAATCAGCCCACAATATTGTTACAATATTGTATCCCTTCCAAAGTAGTCATACACTGACTCGTGTCAGGTAGAATGTGCTTTGGTAATCTCCTCCAAGAATATGAGACTGATTGCTTTGAAGCAGCATTTGCTATATAACCTGGATTATTGACTCCGAAAATACTTTTTGCGAGTTCCTTCTCTCAAAGTGATATTTGATTGCAGTGTAGCATTACTTCTCTGGCAATGGCGGTGTAAGGGTGAGTGAAAAAGCGCATGTGTATAAGAAGGAGGGGAGCAAGGGACCCATAACAGAGAACATATGTTTGCTATTAATTTCTGCATTATCATTTTTCATTCTGACATAAAAAGTTGTTACATGGTGTAGGGAGAGCACTGTACATTGTAAGCAGTAATGTAGACTGAGTAAGGCTACACAGTGCCAGAGGAAATGTGATGCAGGAACAATTTAGCGATGATTTGTTGGGGAGCTCCAGAGGTAGCCACATTTTGGCCACTGCTGCTAATTGCTCTCTCCTCAGGATGGCCACAGTAGCCCCATAGATCATGTCAGACACCTACAGGAGTTACAGGCCAAGAGCTTCCATGTTTGTGATGCTTTCTGAAGGACCCATTTGGCACATAGCCTGTCATAGCTATAATTCTTACACTTTAAAATGTATTTTATGAAATCACTATACTATATTTCTGTTTATCATTAGCCAATTGAGGTATTTATACTAATTCTACTTGTAGAGATTCTCATGGAATATTTCATGTTCAAGAATTAACATTTTTCCCTCTGTAATATTTTGTATTGATTACACTGTATATTGTAAGACATGTACATGACAACCCTCAATTGTTATGGTTGATATTGACTATAAATAAACCCAATAAACCCATGCATACAGATATCTTGATGGCATTGTTATCATCATCATCATCATCATCATCATCATCATCTTCATTTTATGTCATTTTTTGTACCATTGTTGTACTTATATTTGCATGTTTTTTTCTGTTTTTATATCTTGTTTGACAGTCTGTCTGTGTCATCGTTGCACTTGTTGGTTATCCTGGAAGACGAGATATTATGTTATATTACAGTGATGGGACCTTCCCAGATAAATAAGGTCAAATAAAAATAAAGATAAAATATATTGTTTTTGTAGTTGTTACTGCAGTTATTATTATTATTATTATTATTATTATTATTATTATTATTATTATTATTATTATTATTATTATTATTATTCCATGGCCATTCTTTATGCCAGTGAAAAAGTGTTGAATGTGTGGGTAGAGCAATAGAAGGATGCCAGAGAATACAGGAGCACTGGAATAGTTATCATTTCTACCTTTTAAATCATTTTAGTGATTTGTTTGTTTGTTGGAATTTCACTCATATAGTTAACTCATTTAAAGTTTTAGTTTGGATTACGCAATATCTGATACAGAGCAATTATTTTTGTTTCTAATTTGTAATTATATATAATAAACAAAATAAGAGGTATCTATTTTACTTCATAATGCAAGTTCTCTTCTGTCAAATTACCTGTGACATTTTTGAAACTGCAGAAACAGTGTAGTAGTAAGCCTTTATTGTCACTAGTCACAAGTACCAGTGAAATTAGCCATCAACCCATCCGTACATAGATACAAAGATACATGATGTGACAAGGGGGTAGACAGGGAGACAGGGATGTAAAAGAAATACAGCATCACATGAAGAAAGGGAAGGAGAAACTTTTAAACTTTTAGATATTACAGTCAGAAATAAGTAATTTTAGTACAATTTAAAACAATAGGAATCATGGCACTTATATATATCATAATATTATTAGGGTCCATGCACATCAGTTTAAGCATTGAGAATGTTGCTGGTGTACACAAACTTAATTAAATAGAATGTTTTTGAACACAGCAGTTTACTATTTTCTGTCTTTCTGTCCACACACATTGTGCGTAGGTACCTTTACCTTCATGAGCCTCTTGAACAGAACCATTTTACCATTTGTAACAATACAAGCCTATAAAATTAAAGCCTTCTGACATGTTAGCAGAGCAATGGACATACTTAAAGAAAGGAACCCACTGTTGCATTCCACAGGGAGCCATCTAGCTGGCAATGGGGAAATGCAGTGGAAATGATCGAGACTCATTTTAGGATTGTAGCGAATTCTGAGAGCAGTCACCTCACTCGGCCCTGAACCATGGATGCAAAAAAAAAAAACACCCTGACCTCAACGTCAGAGAGCCAGCCTCGCTGAATTGGCAGTCAGAGAACATCCTTAACTGTAGTGATGGTAATCTACACACACTCAGGTGTCCCTCAGGCATCTCCCACCATACTTTTATCATCTCATGCTTCACCCATCACTGGGGTTCCTCGCCCTAGAGTCAACCTAATTTGAGGGTGACTCATGGCTCACACAGTTGTTACAACCACCTGGCTCATGGTAGCTGCAACATTAATTGGGAGACCACGCTACAGCTTTTGGTTCCATAAAAATATATATTTATTTAATTTAACAGGTCAACATTAAAAAGGTAGAAAGTCAGCGTTGTGTAGAAAAGGAAAAATGTAGTGCAAAGTATGTCTAGGGGTAAATCAAAAATGTAGAAACGCGTGCGGGTGTAAAAGAAGCGATGACACACGGACTGGAGACCCAACTCTCCCAACCAGCACAGCGATATGGAGCCAGAGCAAGAGGGCAAGAAAAAGAGAGAGCCACCATCGAGCCAGGCCTTCTTATAGCACCGCCCATTACTCCCAGCACCAATGGCAAAACCTGGGATAATAGGACAATGGGAGGCAATAGAAAACGGGGCGAGGCCCCAACAGGCATTAATACAAGCAATGTCCACTAGGGCCTTAACACCGTAAGTTCACCTCCAGTGGCCTCATGGCAACCATCCCACTTCTGGCAGAAATTGTAGCGAAGGGTGAAAGCAGTCACTTGGGATCTCTCGGTGGTACCAAATATGCATTCTGACCACAACACCAAAGAGCCAGGCTCCCTGGAATGGCAGTCAGAGCACATCCTTACTGTAGTGATGCCATTCCAACACAGGGCTACACTATATTCCAAGGGCTCTAAAATCCTCTCTTGTTTTTAATGTCTGGTCATGACAATCCTTTAAGGTCAGATAATAAAGGACTGGGTTGTCGGCTACTGCCAGTGTAGACCCAAAATACTGTACACTGTTGTTAGCGAGTTGTGACTAAGTCCCACTCCTTCCTTGATTTTAATTGAGTGACATTTGACATTGACAAGCTAAGCACAATTCTAAAAGTTCAACAGATTTTAACTTGATACTGCGGGATGGAAAACAGATGCTGTCAGACCAAAAAGCATGTTTGGTGGACACGGCCTCTAATGGGAACTATCCATAAAAGCAACCTTACATCACACATAGTCACTATAGACAGACACACCCACTCTCAGAGTAAGCAAACATGTTTGTAGGTTAAGAGAGCTGTTTGTGTGTGTGTGTGTCTTTTCCAAATATGTAAAGAAAATGTAACTTCATATCATATCTAATGGACTGATGTGAGTTCATATGTTTTTATTTTCAGTCTGTGGACACCCAGACTATTTGGAAGCCAAATAATACTATATAATAATAATAAATAAGTTCCTGGCTTGATACCCACTGATGCCAAACTGTAAGCCTGCATCTATAATAGAATATACCAGTGTGCAAATGTGTAGTTCTTAGGTGAGCTCATACATGTAAATAACTATGAACTGTGTTGTAACTTTACTGTAAGTTAAGTTACACCTAATCTTAACTATATGTTATAAACTCTGCACTCAGGTTTTAGATCAATATTACTTATCTTTCTCCATTTTGATAGGTCACAGTAAATTCTACTGGATTATACTGGAGATGAGTTCATCATTTAGGTGGTAAAAAGGAGCATTTACCTTCCTAATGACCTGAACACGCATAGCACCAGCAAGATCTTTGAGCTTGATCAGACATTGAGCTTACAGGGTTTGCTTTGGAGAAATCTGAGGGCCCCTAGTCCTTGTCAGATATGCTGTTTTCTGCCTGAGCACCAGACACGTAGCTGAAGCAGTCGCTGTTACCTAAAGCCATCAAAACAAATATGACAGCTAGATGTATGAGAAATAATAAAATAATCAATAGTAATAAATTTACGTTCCTCATCAGTTTGTTTTTGCTTAAACTACTTTTAGTAGCTCTATTTACAATGTGGTGGGTCACAACAAGCAGTATATGCATGCAGCATTCGAAGATGTGAAATTCTATCCTCATGGTTTTACTGATCATTGAAGGGTCAAGCTAACCAAAACGGGCGGATCAGAGCAGGCTAAACCTATCTACGTCACTAGGTCGTACGCCCCGCCCAGAGCCATGTATGGCACGCTCACATCCATTGAGAACAGTGGACAGAAGCTAGGTGAATGAAAGACAGCGAATTTGCCCAATCAGAGATGCCTTATTGACACGTCATGGATATTCACGAGGGACACCGGAAAAGCCAGTCGTTCAACCACTAGACCTGTTATAGCTTACAGAAAACTGCGTCAAACAAGAGAACTAGGACATAATTTTTCACAGAAATGACGCACAATGCATTCAACCATAGTGGCGACACAGAAATATGAATAAAAATAACGATGGAAGGACCCCTTTAATTGACTTGTAGGTTTTTACATTTCAATTAAATTAGCAATAATTCAGATCAATTGTTATTATTATTATTATTATTAGTAGTAGTGTTAACAACAACAACAACAACAATAACAATAATAATAATAATAATAATAATAATCTTGAAGCCATTAAGGCATTGTTTGCAAAAAAGGAAAAAAAACATCTTCCTTGCCATGTCATCAAAATGGAGTCATTTTTAGGAGACATCACAGTTACACAGTTGCACCTCTTTTTGTCCATCATAGACTCTAAGTCCTTCCTTAGAATCACACACACACACACACACACACACACATCCCTGTTCCGCTAAGGGTTCATGAAAAGGAAAGTTAGTTACTCTTGGACTGTGCATCCCATTACTTTTTCATATATATTTTTTTACCGCTAAAAGAACTGTCATGAGATCCATAAAAGCGGTGAACAACAATCGATTTAGGACTTTAGGCCCAGGCTTCAGAAAGTAAAAGTCCTGCCATAGAGTTTTTCGTTCTACCTCAAATCAAGGATGTGCCTCATTTAGATTGAAGTTAAATGAGCCTAAATTGGCTACATGCAGTTTTAAACCCCTTTCATCTTTGCACCAGGGTGTCAACGCCCCAAGTTCTACTCTACGCATTCTTGCCTTTGATGAAGTCAGTTGTCAAAAGTTCCTAGTTACAGTCAAATTTGCCCACTGCATTTTTCCACTGGTAAAGGCAAGAGTGAAATAGTGCTGTGGCTGCTTTGAGAGATGAATTAAACTCGGCTACTCACCAAGCAAAGTAGTTTGCCATTCACAATCATACTGCATGTGGTATTGCATTGCACTGGTCGTCGAATTTGCCTTGGGTGTTTTATGACTGTAGAACTCCTAGACTGACACATGAAAGTTTTTGGTTAGCTAACACAGTGAGACTAGGCTAGATCAGTGTTCCTTAGCAAAGCCAGACACAGCACTGACAGCAGATAGTTAGACAAATTTACAATAGCTGCTGCATGCACGGCTCATATCATATGTTCACATGTGTTTTTCTCATGTCACTAAGAGTATGCATGTAATTCAGGTTCATCTCCTTTTCTGGTAATAAATCTGTGTATATCCATTTTTTTCTCACATGAGTGTCCATGTGAGGCAACATGCTGTTTGGCATTGTAATCCCATCAATTTAAGAGAAACCGGTCAGGCAATAAAATACTAGTATTTCCAAACATTTTCCAGTTAACCCACTCTGATTGGTCTTGCCCCTGTTCATTGAAGATAAAATACAACCATACAAAATTACAACACAGCTGTCTATTTCCCCTGACTTTAAGGTACATGACAACAGACTAAAGTTAAAAAAAAAAATGTTTATGCTAAAAGAGAAAAGCCTGTAAGACACAAAAGGGGCTGCATGGACTGTTCTGAGGGCAGGGCCATGTATATTAAATTGTATGCAGACAAGATTTATGGTTATGTGGTCTAGTGTTCATTTTGTCAGAGAGAGAGAGAAAAATGAACGATAATTTTTTCCATGACAAACAAGAAACGACGACGGCACTTCTTCAGTGTACTAGAATACTGCATTTTTGTTGACGAAAAAGGACACGAAAATGTTTTGTATAAAAACTAAGCTAAAATCTATCTTGACTTTTGTCCTGAAGCTGAAAAAAAAAACTTTAAAATGTTACAAAAAAGTTACCCACAGATTCTACAGGAGAGATTTTTGGTTACATTCTAAGACTGCTGCAGCTCATGTGACAGAGATGTATTTCCAGAGGCATATACAGTATTCTAGGGAGAGCAAAGGCTCGACTTCTGGCCCCTTTTAAATGAGAAGAAAAGCGAATATCTAACTGTTTATGACATGGAGGTTTTAGGATTTAAAACGCTGGGGATAACAGGACATGTTGAGTATCTAACCAACATATTGAGGTGAGTTAGCCTTAGCTAACATTTTGCTTATTAGCTAATGCTTATTTTACGTATATATACTGGAAATAAACCTGCTGGTTATGATGTTATGGTACAGACTTTACGGTATGAAGGCAGTAATTTATAGCCGTGCTAGGCATATTGGCTATTAAGTTCTGAAGGAGATGAAAACGAGTGGCTTCATCATATTTAATTAGCTTAATTAGCATCTGCAACAGGGTTAGCTAGTAGATGACTATCAAAAGGGAGGAAATTAATGCCACTGTAGAGCTAACTATTAATTTGTAGAAAAAACAAAATATATTTGTACACATAGGAAAAGTAGTTTTGGCAGAACGGATTTAAGCCTGCCTGACAACAAACATTACTTTAAGGCCTACTATTATTTGGGAGAACACTTAGCACTTCAGTCACATCCTTTTTTTCTAGTTCTAGCTTTTCCATACTACTGGGTCTAGACCTATGGTTGAGTCAAATTGAATTAGTGACCAGAATAAATATCAGAAATAATTTTATGTGTTTTATATAATTATTACACTAACAATTCTTGGATGAAACTAGACAAATAAGTGGAAACTAATAGGGACATTTGACACAGGACTAAGACTATAATTAAAAATAAATAAATAAATAAAAATACTACATTGAATTGAATTGCACATATTAGGATGGTTGCAAGCATTAGAAAAGTGGAGGCCTCTGACAACATCCCTATGAAGCTGATAGCCTTTTCAACTGCTAACCTAGGCTCAGATGTCAGAAGCTATGTGTATGTATATAAGGGTGAATATATAAGGGTATATTTACATGTAGATGACTTAATTTGTCATATGTGCCATCAGCCTTCCACCTCTGTATATCTACTGGACATAAACATGAACATGTTGACCCTATCAATGGTTTTCTCTATGGTCTCTAATATATGGTGGTCTGCTATTGTTCTCTTCGACCTCAGCTGCATGTGGCATCATGGCTAGGCTATAGATCCCATAGTAATAGTCTACTGTTTTGCTGATTCAACTAAGTGAAAGGGAATATGTTTCTTCATATGACCACTGTTTCCTGAATAAGGGAAAAGATCCTGGATAGCTCAGCTAAAATTAGAAGGCTGCAGTGAATTACTGGTAGACTGGATTATGTAGCAGTGGCGGCTGGTGAAAAAAACATTTGGTGGGGCTGATGTGCCAATAGATTTCCCTGCCTAGTCCAGTGTAAGCACTCAAATAACAAATAAATAATCTGAAAATGAGTACAATTCCACAATAATACTTTAATTCCAGTTTAAGTCCAGTTAGGCTCCATTTATGCTTTGGACAGCAAATACAAATCGTTTTTCACAAATTTAAATATAGTGCAAATACAAATACAATACAATTTTTATACAGATCAACTGTGCATGTGTGTTTACTGCAGTTACTAAACTAACAATAACAAAAACAAAACAGATTTAGTCCTTGCATCTCCTCTGTCCAAACTGCAGAAGAGATGCAGAATTGTTACAAAACCATCTTGAACCAGGCTAATGGTAACAGCAATAAATACCGTCGGCTATATTAAGCCTAAAAGAAACACCAATGTTATATTCTATCATCTTGAATTCATAAAAACACACCGTCCATATCAGATGACCAAGAACACCTCCGACTACGTTACATTAGGCTCCCCCATTCATTCATTCTTGTTTACATGTGACGTCACTAGCCATGAACTACTCCGTTGCCTTGGCAACGATAAACTATATAAGTTGTCCCCTCATTGCGAGTTCAAAAGCAACACAGAACTTCACACAATCAATAATCTTACATAAAATGTGCCGGTTTTTGTCCACCTCTTCGTTGTGCCACCTTACAGCAATTCGATGGCCATCATCTAGCTGCATTGCTATGCTAATCCCTCCGACCATAGCTAGCTTGACACAGTTTTCCATGTGAATTCTTGATCCTTCATGTTTCTTCATGCGTTCGGACAGGTGTTTTAAGCCGGTTTGCACAGACTGTGTCCACGTCGAATCACACTTGTCACTTTTAAACAGGATGCAGGGGAAACAGAAAAGTGCTTTGGCTATCCCACAGCCTGTTAGCCACGATTTCATTCGAACCAACTCCTGCTAAAAGTCCTATTGTAGGATTTATCTTTTTCTTTAGTTGCCTGGGTGATGTTTATTTCGGGCCTGCCAGGTCCCAGCTCCTTAACATGGACTTTTTCGGCCATAGTGCTTCTTGGAAAAGGGTAGTTTAACAAAGGTCTCACCGAATTTGGTGGAAGCTGCTCAGTCGTCATCGCCACCATCGTCTCTCAGTCTGTAACTGATCTAAGGTTGATCTAACGTTAACTGACGTAAGACGTTACGTTTAGCCAATCACCATGTCCTAGGGGCGATTTTTCTAGCGCCCCAAGACCATTTTATTCGGCGATGCTGATAGGCTGATAGGAATAATATTTGTAAAATCTTTCCCTAGCAACCACACAGGATTGGCTATTTCGCTACACTTCAGGGGCGCTAGAAAAATCGCCCCAAGAACGGAAACAGTACGACTATGTCGGTGGAAATTCACTGTTGAATAAGAGTCATTTAGTGGAAATGTTGTTTGAATAATTCAGATTACATGTAGAGACACACAAATAATTAAAACCGGCATTGATTACAAAAATACCATATATTTTTAGTATTATACATTTTACATTTTTCCTCTCCTGTTTGGGAGGGCGGCGCCCAAGCGCCCCCTATGGGCCAGCCGCCACTGTTATGTAGAAAGGCTTTTCCTCTGTCACCACATTTTAACTGTGTTTTTTAGATGTGACTAGAAGTATCTTCAGCTAGACATGGAAGGGTGTGATATCTCACACTATCTGCATTGTGCCTCGTTCATCTTCTTGGGGGTTCAGTTGAATCCTTAGTGTTCTTCTTTATTTGCATATAGTCTATGTGCTGAAATATGACAGTCCAAGGACATGATTGGGGGTTGACTTTGGCAGAAAGGAGTCAATTGCTTTTCCCTCTGGTTTCATTTCACACAGTAGTAGCTACCAGAGAGTGAGGAGCACAGAGGTCCAAATGAGATCTCAGAACTGAGTGAAAATCAGTGTGCCATGACGTTCGCCTTTGTACACTCATTCCTTTGGTTTTGGCCAAATCCTACTTCTCAGGGCCCCGGTTTGATTCGGTAATGGAAAACGGACCTTGCTAGATTTTGATGGTTGATTGCAAGCATATGGGAAAACTATTAATTTTTTCCCCCTATCCAATTGGTCTAGCCTCTTATGAGGCCCAGCCAAACATGTTTGTGATGGTGCTATGCCAGAAGTATATGGTAAGTACTTACACAGACTGTACACAAAACAATTAATAATTACTGTAGTATTTGTGGTATTTTTGGTTTTGCTATGGTTCTAGAATACCAACATGAAACAGAGAACTAAACAAGATTAAAGTTATCAGAATTGTCTGAAGCTCTGATGTGGGACATACAAAATCTAGGCCACTAATCATCTGAGCATCTGCATGTCTAATTGACTGTGATGTCTCATTTGGCTGTATTGGGCATGTAGTAGTTAGACAGCATAGGGTTGTGCAGTACACAAGAGAATTTCAAACAAAAAAA
Organism: Setipinna tenuifilis; assembly: GCA_030347295.1. Classification (NCBI taxonomy): domain Eukaryota; kingdom Metazoa; phylum Chordata; class Actinopteri; order Clupeiformes; family Engraulidae; genus Setipinna; species Setipinna tenuifilis. Next base: position 15,007,395 of record CM059278.1, on the reverse strand, counting down.
TACATGAACTTGATAAAATCAAACAGGATTAGATTAATGTAAAATCTATGCTGATCTACATCCCAAATGTTTATGAGGCACTGTTTATATAGCCACTGAATAAGTGTGGTGTTCTGGGTTTTATCACTGCAAGGGGACAGTCACAGGTCAGTGAGCAAATGCATATCTTTTCCCCATAAACAAATCCATAAAACTGTGTGACTTCCCTTCACAACAATTCATGTGGCTCGACAAACTGTGGAAGCAATAAGCTATAAATCCTTTGTTTTGGTTGGAAATACAGGTGTTTGATACAACAGTGAGAGATGGAGGTTGCATTCTGGAAAATGTGATTCTATGAGGGCCCTTTGCATTTTTCAGTAGAGAGGTTGGGCTCTCACTGCTGTTCAGGGGAAGTGATCTGGAACTTGTATTTCCACCTGCAGGTCGAACGCTGGCATCCCTTGAGGACTCACTGTCCATCTGGTTTATGACAAAAGCAGACTCTACCTCATTCCTCATCTAGTGTGCACTGGATTCATGTGAGTTCAAATCAACACCACACTGCTTGACACATGGGCTAAATCATCCCCCAACTAGTGGTACATGGGCCTGTAATGGAAAAAGGAAAAATATATCTCTAAATGCATAGAAGGATGTATCCAGTATGTGCTGAAGATTTGTATTGTATATGGTATATGCCTGTAGACATATAGCCTAACTCTGAAAAGGCTCTTAAATTAAATTTTGCATCACCAGTTTTATTAAAGCCATTAACTGCAGGGTCAGGTAAAGTTGACAGCTACTCATGCCAGATTAACAGCTAATTTCTTAAAGAAATAAAAACCATGTTATGTTTTATCACACATACTGTTTCAAAGAAAATAAAAATACAGTTTTTGTTTTAAAAAAAACAGTTAGTATGGATGTTTCAAAAGGCATAATCATATCAATAAAGGACAGGGTTAAAATGTTCTTTTCTTTTGGACGCACAGAAAGTGGTTTGAAGTCTTGAGTATATCAAACTGCAGACCACTTAGGCCTAGATACATTTCTACCGCACCATTGAAGCAGACCTCTGGAAAGTGTAAATAACTTGGCAAAGCCACACGACAAAGATTTTAACGAGATTAAACATTTTTTTTCTCTTTTCTGCATTGCCTTTTCCGCTCTGTATTTGACAGATCTTCCCAATGTCTTTATTTTTCTGTATCCTAAGAAACTATCTTCAAAACAGAAGCCCTTGTAAAACCTCAGAGGAGCCTTCAGACACCCCATCCCCCTTTACCCACCCTTCTCCACTGTCTATACGGCCTGGCACTGGGCCACCCTACGAAGAGATTCTCTGTCTTTCCATGTCGGGATCTTATTACCAAGGACACTGACCCTTGGCTGTCCACTGGTTTCCAGTTGCAGTCCATCTCGAGCGAGACAGAAGCCACATTTGCATCACAGGGAGCAGCCGTGCATTTGGACATGCTGTGCCGTGTCTCTCCTTCCCGCTCATTCTTTCCTCTCTTCTGCTTTCCCTTTCCTCCTCTCCACTGTGCTCTTTTCTGCAACATTGAAAACTGCTCTACAAGGCATTTGAGGCGAGGAACGCCACACACAAAGGCGCCAAGAATGAGAGAATCGTGTCTAATTTCACCAACTTACTCACACCATTGCATTCTGAAATGGACCACTGCTTTGGGAAGAACTGGCCAGGGTAAGAGTCGGCCTCCACAGCAGGGGCTTCGTAAACGCCATCCTTCAGCTCTCACATGTAAACTGACCCACTAATTTGTTTTACAGGGCCTTGCCTTTAGAGAAGTGCAGTTCCTAATGCACTGTCCCATTAATTTCAGCTGAGGCAATTTGTTGTTTCACCAAATTTCTGCAAAGTTTAAACCCACTTTATGGTGCTGCACATTCTGCTTATGCCTTTGACCATACACAATATAATATTACAATCATAAATATGAATTTCGCTACCCTTTTTTGTCCATATCCTCTTTTGCCCTAGTTGACTCGGATACTCACAAGGTTTTCTGCTTAAAAGGCACTTGACTTGACCGGAGATTATCCTCATCTGACTTCTGTGAGATTTTCCAAAAACCCACCTGGAGTATGGCCCTGGTGAAGATAATACTAACATTCGAAAACCTCGCCACTTTACGATTCTTCCTGTCTGCCTGGATTTAGGATAGCAGATGGCAAGATCCAAGACAGGCTCTTCATCTTGTGACCTAGCATTTTACTAACTATTCCACATTATTGACTGTTTCAGAAACATCTTACTAGTTAACATTTTACCATTCACCATGCATTTAAATGTTGTTATGAAGAGTTTCAGTCAGACCTGTCAGTCTGAAAGGAAGGCTGCTGTCTGGCTTGCACTCTCCAGATGCCCCCAGTTTCCCTCAGAGCTGGAGAGTCACAGGTAATTAGCAGCTCACCTGGCTTGACAGTGCTGGGACTGGAGTTCCGCAGAACTGGACCCTCACCACACATTGCGACCGCTCAACCCTGCCTGGTCCTGGCAGCTGCTGCCCGGCAGGCTGGAAGTGCTCAGAGAAAATGCATGGTGAGGGAGAGTGACCACTGGGAATGCAACCCTTTTTACTGTCAGATCTCTGATATTTGTGCAAAATTGACTTGCCTTGGTGCATATGTTTTAGTGTGTTTGCTGTTGTGTAGGGTCTACGTGCACCAACATGTGTGTGCACAGGAGCACATAGCTCCCTGTTTCAGTGTTGCATTCCTACCTCAATAGTCAGAGTGTTTTGTCAAACACTCTGAAGCAAAACCAAGTTCAGCTTGCAAATTCTTACTCCCTTCCTCAACTTCCATCCTCCCCTTATTCCCAGTTTTGGAGTAGGCCATTCCTTGATTGCAATACCCTACTCCACTTGAACTCTATTATGTTTATGATTCTCCCCTATGTCATAGATGCCATGAATATGGATCCAAACACACTTTCTTATAACCTGCACTCAAAGTTCCATGTCTGCATAATTTATACTGCAACTTGTCAGCAGTAGCTTTGGGATCAGTTAGTAGTAATGCAGCTATAGACAGACATTATCTTCTTCTGTCAATGACTCAAGGGGGGTTTCTTCTGTTTTGCACGCCTGAGCAATTGCATTACACAAGTCAGCTGAGTCAGAAGTGAAACCTCTCCACGGTGTCCTTAACTGCTTCATGTGTTTCATCACTGTCATTACATGAGGGGGAAGATTCTCCAGACGCAATCTGGACCTATCCTCCCCTCTCTTTACTCACTGGCCTTATAGGCTTTTGGCTCATTTTTACTGTAACCTTCACATCACCCGTAGAACTCCTGTTTGCCCCACAACTCAGACCATTCCTCAAGGTCTCAATCAGAAAACAATGAGCTAAAACTCCGTTCCCCCTAAGCTCTTTACTCTTTCTGCTAGAAAACACAATATATTTTTCTTCAGATATCAGAAATGTGATATTGATATTTCAGCTGCAGTTAAGGCTAGTGCTGTACACTCCATGTTTTATTTTCAAAGACATGGATATTTTCACAGCATGCGGTGGTTTGTAATGACACACTTAATAGCGGTAAGTGTCAGTCCTGAAAACCAAACATGTCTGTAAATATGTGGCCCAATTTTTTTTTTTTTGACAAATGGGGAAGCTTGGTATTGCTTGTTAGTTGTGCTAGGGCACAACCACACCACACCACACCACTTAATATTCCTGCAAAGCATTTTGAGGTGAAATCGCAATCCAACATCAACAATGACCTCAAAGGTGGATGTTTGTCTTGGTAGTTTGTCTGTGTGATATAACGTATTCACTACATACAGTAATGGAAACCTCCACCAACTGCCCAAAGGTTTGACATAAATCTGAATAGAAACACAGAAAAACCACAATGAAAATATGAGAGGTCAATTAGTACACATGTCCAGGAGCCATTTCCATTGACCAACAGTGGCATATTTGACTCAGAAGAAATGGATTTGTCCAGTGGTAATGATTTCCTTTCTGTGAGCATGTAGGGAAAAAAGAACTAGTAGGCAAACATTTTATACTCTCATTGTTTTGCTCTTACTCTTAATGGTCAGTAGTTGGCCTGTTCATGTTCAAGCTGTTAACACACAACACAGGTGTAGACCTGAGGGTAGTACACTGGGTCATTGTAGTGTCATGTGCTTCCAGTGAAGGTAAGGCAGAGGTCAAAATATAGGTCTGGTCTATGAAGGCTGCTAAAACATGAATCACGATGAGTCATGGCCAGCTCTGTTTCTCTTCGTTTGTCCTGTTTCCAGTGAGTTGGGAAACAAAAGAAGTAATTGTCTATTGGCAGGTTTGACATTGGGTTTAGATTTCCTTGGGTCTGTAGTAACAACTCTGTATTAAATTTTAGAAATGATCAAAATCAAAATTTCATAGTAGAGGTAAAGAGCTTAAAAGTTACACACATTTTTTACCTGGAAAGACACTTAGACAATGTGTCTCTTGTTGAGTTTAACTTCCCCAAATAAATGTGTTTTTGTGAAGGTATATCTTTATTAGGAAAAATGTGTCATTGGCCAGGGCAGCCATATTTAGTGTTGTTATTTTTATTTATTCTAATTATTCCTGTGCAACATACTGAAGGCAAAACTGCATAAATGTCTTGCAACTCCTATGATGATTTATATTTCGAACTTCCCTAAGTCACACACCACTTCTCACAATTATATCTTGCGTGATACTCCTCATCCGGATCCCTTCGACTTCCCCTTAATTGCTGAAGCATGTTTCATTGTCTTTTTATGACACAAACGTGTCCAGCTAATGATCTCAGAGCCCTTAAAGAGAAGAAAAGACGAACAGCAAGAACACAGGTGCATTGGGTAGACTCCAGAAATATCCCCGGCACATTACAACGCTGGTTCACCACTGAAGAACATCCAGGAGCTCCATAAAAAAAGTCCTCTGACCAGGGAGCGTTTAAGACCAAAGCTCTCCTCAGCGCTGTTGGGCCAAAGGAAAAAACAAATGGAATGTCTCCGTAAAACAGTGTAGCCAGTTTTAATGCAGCCAAATGCATTTGAATTATGGCAAGGGGAGTTTTTACACAGTGTGCAAAATAAAACCGAGATGGAGGGCCCTCACGGTAAATGCATATAAACACGCTCTTTACGAGTGTTATTATCATGCACTCTGAACGAGAAAGATACAACTGTTAACATTAATTCATAGCTTTGCTAGTTCAGTCAGCTTTTCTTAGAGGTAACCTGAGACGTCAAAAGCCAAAAATAACCCTCTGCAAAACTGTCCTGTGGTTAAGTCATCCAGTAAGACTGAACTCCTCTGAAATAATACGATAAAATCAGAAAGATATGAAAATTTACTGACTCTTGTAAATATTTGTTATACTTTGAGTGCACAGTGTTTTGCCAGTGTTATTCGTCACCGAGGAATAACTGAATAATTTAACCCAGAACAAGATGCATCTGCCAGGCCTGACGGACTCTTAGTGTCTTGGGTTATTAGGGACTGCTTATGCTATGCCTGGGAGGGACAGACAGGAACTGAAGAAGCTGGGAGTAATAATGCATTCGAAAGAACCATGACGGGAAAGTCCAGATGCAACTCCATAAGCAAGTACAAATAAAAGGAGTAATCTTGAATTAGTGTTGTAGTGTCAGTCAAAACATTCTTTGTTGAAATGGCAAGAGAATGCTTACATAAGGCACCATTAAAATGGCTTCTACTTATTAATAAGTAATGTGCATTTTGATTTCGCCCATGAAAACCTCAGGAGGAGGTATTAAGATAATTCTGTGCCTAGTTGACATGTTCTTTCCTATTCTGTAACTGATACTTATAAAATATGGTCTTGTAAGGTCTTTGGTTATCTGAAAGAGTACAGTTGTAAACATAACTCCTTTAAACATGTCTTACCGGTAGTTTAAAAAGTTTTAAAAGTTACGTTTTCTTGATTGACCATGATAGAATAAAAAGAACTCTGTTGAGATTAAAGGTGGAATTCTTCAACATGGGAAAATGATATTTTAGCTCAGCAGGCAATTAAACCCTCACCCCCCCTCCGCCCCCTCATCCACAAAAAGAACTACTTACAAATGTGTAATAGATAGACATTAGATAGACACTAAACCACATATTTAAAGTGTCTTGCTTCTGTGCATTTGCAACACATGGCGCACACTATGTGTGTGACAAAAAACGACAACAAGTACGCCATCTTTGTGGCATTCTGTGTCACTATGCCCAGCCTACACCACACGCACTGTGCTCAGGCGGACGCATGTGCGACACTGTACAAAAGCCTTGTGTCACTTTGAATTTTCAGACATCATGCATGTTTGCTTGTCCTGTTTCAAAACTTGGATCTTCTGCCTCCTGCAGTTATAGGCTGCATCTTGGGTTTGTTTTGGCTTGGAGCCACTTTTATAGTTAGTACAATATATGTGTAGTCCTAAATGTTATACCCAGAATTGTTTGATAATGAAAAGTATTCAGTATTTAGCTGTTTTCAAAGTGGTATTGTAATCTTTAGGAGAGTGTAGCAAGAGGGGAAATGAGTGGGAGAATGATTGGTAGCAGGATCGGGAAATGACCATGTGGTTGGACTTGAACCCAGGTTCCTGTCGGTGCTTAAACCTGTATGTGGTGAGAGATGCTACCGCTTGTGCCACATCTCTCCCCCAGATGTTAGTTTTTCATGGTCACCCAGTATTAGATGCTTGTGTTATGAGGGAGTGTAATAGTGTTGGTCAGCGGCAGATATTACTGGAATGAGCTCTCTTGAATTCTCTTGAAGTTTCTTATCAAACATTGCTGATGAGATCTTTTAGTGGTTGTGGTGAGTACAATGTGTGGGATGTGTGATTATAGTAGGGGGGCTTAAACTATGTTCTTGACAAGACAGTTTGTGTCAGGTACAAAGACTCCCCCCCACTCCCCCGTATATGTGTATGTGTGTGTGTGTGTATATGTGTACTCGTTTGTGTCTGGGTCTGTAGCTATTGTCACAAAGGCAGTGTTGACACACAATATCCATCAGGAATGTCAAGGGTTGTTATATGTTGTCCGTAGTGCAATATCATCTTTGCTTACTGAACACACATATTTGAAAAATGTGATAAATTTTACTCCTGTATCTGACAAAATGTGTCAACCCACATCAGCCGACACCTAATCTTGGGAGCCAACAGTTCGTTAACCACGCCAGAACAGTAATGTGCATACCATTCCTTTTCTCTTTAAGCCAGAAGGTCCTTTTCATGCAATGATAATTCATGATAGGTGACGAGTGACTTATTGGCCCTGGAGTGTAAGGCTTTTTGAATAGGCACCCATCCTATAACTTCTGCTGCCAAGTTAGGACAGCTGGAAAGTCTGGCTTTCTAACATGCTTGCAAGAGGAGGCAGAGCCTTTTCAATGCTGAGATTATAGGACAGGTGGAAGTTAATGCTATTCACTGATGATTGTAGGACAAGCCTCACCCACTCTGCAGCACATTTATGGAGCAGCTCTCACAGTATTGTCTCTTTATTGTTTTATCAATCATCTGCAACGAACAGCACCATATCCACACACTCTACAGTTTATGACCTCAGTATGGTCCTTTGTAAGGCCAGGGTATTCCCCTTTTAAAGGCAAAGGCACTGGTGTAGTTATTTGACATGGCACTTACTGAGTTCAAGTTAGCACATCTGCGGCGACCACAGCTATTTCCGTGATTTAGAGCTGTGTGTTTATTGGAGAGTCTGATGATCCTTGTATTGGGAAAGTTTGTTAAAACCAGCCTGCATTGGTGCTCTGGGGATTCCCAACATTTCAAGTAATGCATTAGTTCATGACATCTTATCCATCTGCATTTAGGGCTCCAGACAAAAAAAGGAAGATAGGAGCCAAAATGTATATCTAGAATGTTAAGTCTCTAATATGTGTCAAATATTTGACTGCTGACAGCACCTCACAATGGAAAGTCCAACTCAGCTTATCAGATGAGACAATACCCGATATTAGGTTCACAAGAATGAGACAAGACAATATTTTCACACTAGTTTTAAAGGGGTCCTTTCATCGTTATTTTTATTCATATTTCTGTGTCGCCACTATGGTTAAATGCATTGTGCGTCATTTCTGTGAAAAATGATGTCCTAGTTCTCTTGCTTGACGCTGTTTTCTGTAAGCTAGAACAGGTCTAGTGGTTGAACGACTGGCTTTTCCGGTGTCCCTCGTGAATATCCATGACGTGTCAATAAGGCACCTCTGATTGGGCAAATTCTCTGTCTTTCGCTCACCTAGCTTCTGTCCACCAATCCTTTGGGATGTGGGCTTGCCATACATGGCTCTTGGCGGGGCTTACGGCCTAGTGATGTAGATAGGTTTAGCATGCTCTGATCCACTCGTTTTGGTTAGCTTGACCCTTCAATGACCAGTAAAACCATGAGGGTCGAATTTCACGTCTTGGAATGCTGCGTGCATATACTGCTTGTTGTGACCCACCACATTGTAAATAGAGCTACTCAAAGTGGTTTTTAGCGGAAGGACCCCTTTAAGAAAACTTCAGTGATGACCTTAAAGTGTGTGTGGTACACATGCAGTATGGGAGGATGGTCATTGTTTCTCCAAAATCTGCTTTACACTCTACATCTAAGAAAAGTTGGCACTCAGTTTAACTGTATTTATTTATTTTTTAAATCACAGTGTTACCAAATAAGAGTGTTGGTTAGATCTTTGACTTGTGAAAGCCTGGGCGAAATTGGCCACTAATAGCGATGTAGATTGGAGCATTTTCAATTAAATTAGATAAGTTGCAAAGCAGAGTAATGATTATACATAACAAAATCACTGTTTAATTTTACTGATTGAAAGATGTTATAACTGATGCATCTCTGTAGTTTATGTGAAATTGTATTCCATGAACACTTTTTAATTTGGGACATTCACATTTTGAACATTAAACATGTAATGTTATACCAATACAAATCTGTGAAACTATAGTGAATCTATAGTGCAAAAACCATCAACAGAAATTATCGGACCTTGATTGGGGTATGCTTGGTGGTCCAATTACTGTGTTTGATATCCAAACTAATAGCAAGTGAGTTTAGCAAAATGGACTATGGATCAAGTTGTCTTTTAATTTACCAACTTCTGTTGTCAGGTAGGCCATGAATGAGTGTCTTAAAGCCACCAACACAAAAGAGTGAACCTGGCATCTCTCAAATTTTTAGTAGCCAGATTAGTGATGGACATTAGCCTGACCTCGGCACCACATATTTCTTCCAGTCATGTAGCACAACTTTTTATCCAGATAAAAAAGGCCAATTACTGAGATAACCTGTGTTACATGCATTGGTAGATCTATGTGATTAGGAATGTAGGGTACTGGCTTGTAGTTTTTGAATCTATGCTGCCCATTACTGACCTAGATGTATGATCACCTTTAGCACATTTAGAGAGATGACATTGGCCTTGTTGCACAGCCTCCTTACATAGGCTAGTTACCACATACTGTACATGATGCAAGCTGAAAACAAATACTTATATCAGTACAGGACATTGTACAACATCAAGGTTTATGGATCATTTTGATATAGTTTTATGTGAATCTGTTCAGAACAGTAGAAGCACTATTGTAGAATGTGGCCACATCATGATGCTAGCACGTCAGTTGCTAAAAACCATAAAATTACCTCACTCCCTCTTACCTTATAACCTCTGCAATCTCATCACAACATACTCCAGACCATCCTCCTACCATTTAGTAAGTAGCATAGCTGCCAGAAGTGATATAATTTGCCATCAACAAAGACAAATGGTTGCCATCACAATTTATTATTTTGCTTCAGGGGATGCAGGTGAGCTAAATGGGTGGATTGGGAGGCTTCTTGCATAGCTGTAAAAGTAACAGATTCATGATTGCTGTTCCAGACCATTATCCTGAAGGAGTGAATCAGCAAAACCTCCTACACACAGTAGATTGAGAAACAAGGGAATTTACTCCACGGAGTGTGAGACATACAGTATGGACTGTAGCAGAGTTGGGCTTGGTTTTCGTGCAACTCATTCACATAGGCACATTCATAAAAAATCAGTTAAAGAAAATGTGTAGCATTTTTATATTAAGTTATGCAAATCAAAAATGCACATTCATCTAATCAAGGGAGTTGTAGTAATGTGTGTCAGTGTATGGTCTTTTACCAAGATAGGGGTAACTGATTGAGAGTAGTTTTAATGACTGACTGTCCTTGCCTTGTCCATAGGTCGAAGAATAGATTGTCCACAAAAAGAAATTGTTGTTTAACCTCGATTGGTTGAGGATTTTATTTTTACTTTAACACAATAACAGAAATAAAGAATGAAATGAAAAAGCTTTCTAAGTTCCAAGTCCAAGTTCCTCAAAGCAAGAGACAGACGTAGAAAAGCTGTTGCCTCCAATCAGCCACACCTGGTCTGGCTCTGAACAGGTAATTTATGCCTCTGAGGTGGAGACACAGCACTCCAGGCCTGTAGAGGGTGCAAAAGAAGCACTTGCACAGATGGTTAATTTTGGCTCCAACATTCCGGCCCCTAATTGTATGAAGTGTGACTATAATACAATTACAGAAATAAAAATGGAGCCTCTAACTATACAAATAAGACAATAAGAAGGTTACATACTTTCTTTTGTATTGGTTGTCAGGGGGAGCAGTTCTCTACTAGCAGGCAGACTTTTGTGATGGGCCGTACAAGGATGCTTGTCTTGGTCTTGATCTTAACTGAACGTACCAGCCCTTTTTCATCTTGAAAGGCTTGTAGGACTCGTCCCAACATCCAGGACCCTCGGGGCGCTGTTGCATCCACAATCATGACTATGTCTCCTGTTTGGATGTTCTTCTTTGGATTTATCCACTTTTGCCGTTCTTGTAACAGTGGTAAATATTCTTGGGCCCACCTCTTCCAAAACAAATCGGCCATGTATTGGGCTTGTTTCCACCTGCGCCTCAGGTACAGGTCAGACTGAAAAGTACCTGGTGGTAGAACAGGCTTAGATTTTAATAGAAGAACATGGTTAGGTGTTAGAGCTTCAAGATCGTGTGGGTCAGGTGACATGGTGGTGATGGGCCGACTGTTGAGGATTGCCTCTGCTTCACACAGGATGGTACACAGGCCTTCATCATCAAGTACTTGTTGTTGCAGAACTGACAAAAGCACTTTTCTCACCATTCTGATTATTCTCTCCCATACACCTCCATGGTGTGATGCTGCAGGGGGGTTGAAGGACCATTTCATGTTATCTTTAAGGAGGGAATTTCTTATTTTGTCCTGATCCAAACTCACAAGAGCTTTCCTTAATTCCTTTTCAGCACCTACCAAGTTGGTCCCGTTATCTGAACGGATGTGAGACACTTGACCTCTACGACATATAAATCTTCTTATGGCGCAAATGCAAGAGTCTGTGTCTAAAGAATGTGCCATTTCAAGATGCACTGCTCTGCTAGACATGCAAGTAAAGACTACTCCATACCGTTTCACGAGGCTTCTTCCTCTCTTTGTTTCAATTGGTCCGAAGTAGTCCATTCCCACATTTGAAAATGGGGGGAGGTCAGGCACTAATCTTTCTTTTGGTAAATCTGCCATTTTTTGTATTCTGGTTCTTCCATATACTCTCCTGCAGACAACACATTTGTTTATTATACTTCTCACTGCAGAGTTTGCGTTCGTAATCCAATATTTTTTACGTAGTTCAGAAAGAACATGGTTTCTTCCACTATGTCCAGTAGACTCATGGATATGACGTATTATCAAAGAAGAGATGGGATGACTCTTGTGCAAGATGACTGGATGTTTCACTTGTTCAGGCATGGCTGACCTGCAGAGCCGCCCACCCACTCTCAGTAGGCCATTGTCCAACACTGGGTCCAACTTAAATAAGCAACTCGTTCTTTGCACACCAGGTGGTGCAGTTTCCAATTTGCCTAATTCTTTAGAGAACATTTCTCTTTGGCTTATTCCACAAATAACCTTCTCTGCTGTTACCAGGTCTTCAACATCAAGGCTCTGGCCACTGAGTGTTGATTTGAATGCTTGCATCTTCAAAGCAGCTTCTCTGCTTTGAGGGTACATTGTTGTGGATTTGATTTCCTTTCTTTGTTTTGCAAGGATCTTCAACACATTCTTAAATTTCAAAAGCCAAGCTACTGACTTCTTAAGTTTCAGCCAATCTGAAAAATGTGACAATAGTTGTGTAACTGGGCTTTCTTTATCCTGAACATCAGTACTCAAGACAGTGATTTTATTTTTAACTTCTTGGTCAACCGTTAGGCTGAGCTGGGGATCAACAGGCTGGACTGGCCATTCATCTTCTGGTTTGCAGAGAAAGGTTGGACCCTCCATCCATCGTCTGTTCTCAATGAACTTTTTCACAGTTAAGCCTCTAGATATGTCATCAGCAGGGTTTGATTTTGTTCCCACAAATCTCCACTGAGACAGGCTGGAATTCGCCTGGATAAAGGATACTCGATTGGAGACAAAGGTGTGGAATCGTGCATGTTCATTGGCTATGTATTTTAGGACTGTCTGACTATCAGTCCAAAACACTGATCTCTCTAGTTTCAGTTGCAGCTCTAGCCTGAGCATCTTATCTACCCTGACTGCCAGCACTGCAGCGGAGAGCTCCATTCTGGGGATTGTAATCGGTTTCAATGGAGTCAATCTACCTTTTCCCATCATGAAGGAGATCCAGACTTCACCTTGGCCATTCTCCATCCGCAGGTAACTGGCAGTGCCATAGCCGTATTCGCAGGCATCCGAGAAGTGATGCAGTTGGATGGCTGTTGGTTTTCCAAAGTGCTTTGGCTTGATGCAGCGAGCTACGCTAAAGTCACTCAGCTTCTCCAGACTAGATGTCCACTCCATCCACTTCTTGGATGCTGTGGCAGGAATTGGTTCATCCCATCCATACTTTTCCTTGCACAACTGCTGGAGCAAATGCTTGACGGGTAGCATGACTGGAGCTAAGAAGCCAAGCGGATCATACACAGAGCTAACAACAGATAGTAAGCCCCTACGAGTAAGTGGTCTGTGCCTCAGTGCAATTTTAAACATAAAAGTGTCATTCTCAATGCACCACTGTAGACCAAGGGCTCTCTCCATTGGCAGTTCATCTTTCTCCAAGTCCAACATCTTCACATCTTTGGCTCTGTCTTCTTGAGGAATAGCAGAGAGGACAGTGCGACTGTTACTTGCCCATTTGGTGATGTGGAATCCTCCCATCTCACAGGCGGCTGACAGGTCCTTAACAAGTTGCACAGCTTCCTGGTCTGAGGGCAGAGACTTCAAACAATCATCAACATAAAAATTGTTTTGAATGGTATTGATTACTTCTGAGGCGTAATTATCTTTGTTGTCTTCTGCGGTCTTTTTTAAAGCAAAACCTGCACAGCTTGGAGATGACACTGCTCCAAACAAGTGGACAAGCATGCGATGTTCTACTGCTGTTTGAGCTATATCTCCATCAGGCCACCAGAGGAATCTTAAGAAGTCCACATCCTTGGCTGAAACCCTCACTTGGTGAAACATGGAGCGAATGTCTGCCATAACAGCAACTGGCTCCAGCCTGAATCTGACTAGTACTCCAACTAGGCTGTTTGTTAGGTCTGGGCCTTGTAGTAGTTCCAAGTTGAGTGAGGTTCCTTGGTAGGTCGCGCTGCAGTCAAAGACCACCCTTAAGGTTTTCTTTCTAGGGTGGTACACCCCGTGGTGTGGAATGTACCACACTCTGCCATCTGCCTTCTCTAGCTGCTCAGAAGGTACCACCTCAGCGTATCCATTTTCTATGATGTCTGACATGAAGTCACTGTATTCTTTTTTGAACTGCTCGTGTCTTTGTAATTTTTTCTTCAGGCCAATGAGGCGCTGTTCTGCCACAGGTCGATTGTTTGGCAGGACCTGGTTTTCTTTCCTGAAAGGTAAGTCCATTGTATAGTGTCCATATTTTAGCACTACGCTGTTATTCATAGTTTGCATAAATCTTTTATCTTCTACTGACATTTCAGGTTTGTCTTCTGATGCTCTTTCGCTGAATTCTTGATTATACTGATTAATCAAAAGCTCTTCTATTTTGGCTATTGAGATCCTGTTGCATGTGACTGCTGCACAATTAGTTGTGCTGTGATCACAGCCTCTAAGAGGGCCGTTAACAACCCACCCTAGGTGTGTTCTTATGGCAAATGGTCCACCTTGCTCACTATTTATTACCTCCCAGGGTTCCATGACTTTGTGAGCATTTGATCCGATCAACAACTCAACTTTGGCATCGATAACAGGTAATGTTACCTTTTGCAGATATGACCATTGTGAGAGCTCATCCGGTCTCATCATATTGTCCACTGTCACCGGCATCTCCTGCTGGGTGTAAGCATCTGGTAAAGCAACAAAGTGAGAGCTGTTTAATCCAGCAACTTCAAGTCCTGTGACTAGATATGAAGGGATGCATTTCTCTTGAGTCATTGTATGCAGCATTATGTTTGTTTTTCTTCCTTTAATTTGCAGTCTTGACATTAATTGTTCGGTGCAAAAGGTAGCAGAGCTGCCTGAATCAAGGAAAGCATATGTCTTCACTATCTGATTACCTTTACTGCTTTTTACCTGGACGGGAACAATGGAAAGTGCACATTCAATCTTACCGGCCCCAATATGCCCACAAGATGTTAAGGCAACAGATTGGATGCCGTCATGGTCTGCAGGAGGTCTCTGCGTATCTGCATCTTGTTTTGTCTTTTGTTGACTCTCCAAGTGTAGAAGTCCAGGATGTGGTTTTTTGCATACGTCACATGTCAGGCGCCTTGTGCAGTCTTTACTGATGTGTCCTTTTGTAAGACATCCAAAACAAATTCCATTTTTTCTTAAGAAGTCAATTTTCTCTTTGTTGGACTTTTTTCTTAAACTTGAGCAGTGTGGAAGTGTGTGTGTACCCTTGCAAAATACACACTGTACTGGTTGAGCCAGTTGGTTAATTGTTGTGGCGAAGCTTCCAGTAGGTTTGAATTTGGGCAGAGGTTTTGACTTGTTTGTTTTCTGCGCGCCATCTAAGATGTTGCCAAACACCGGGTCAGAATAGATTCGGACTTGTTTTTCGAGAAACTCAACAAGATGTTGGAATGTAACTCTTGTATTGTTTTGTGTTTGCATATCTGAAGCTACTGATCTCCATCTGTCGCGGATTCTGTGTGGAAGTTTAAACACTATGGCTTTGAGGTTGGATGCCAAGTTCAATTCGTCCATATAGCTCATAGTTTCCATTGAGTTGCAGCAGCTTCGAAGGAACAGTGTATATGCCTGCAAAGCTTTTAAATCTTCTGCTTTAATTTGTGACCATGCGAGAGCTTTCTCTATGTAGGCATTTGCAATTCTGTATTCATTGCCATAATTTTCTTTTAACAGACGTTTGGCTGTTTCATAACCTCTGTCTGAAGGCAAATGCTGACAACTTTTTACAAGTACTTGAGCTGCTCCCTTTGTGTACTGTTCAAGAAAGGACAATCTTTCCTCACTAGCCTCAACTTTGGATTCAATTATTTGTTCAAAAGACCGGATAAATGACTGGTACTGCAGAATATCACCATCAAAAGGCATTACATCTCTTTTTGGCAAAAGGGCCATTTGTTGTTGTCTTACCAGAGACCTTGTGAGGTTGATTTGGCTTTCAAGGATTGTATGGAGTTGATCAGGCTCCGTTCTTCCCTGTGAAGCTCGCGTCTGCTGTGCCACTGCGGTTCTAGGTGGAGGTGGAAGTGTTGGTGTTTCACTGATCTGTACTGTTTGACGACTTGGTCTGGTGGGGGGAGCAGTAGTTTGTTGAGCCATTGTTGTTAGATGTGGCTGTGGTATGTTCAGATCAGTATGTTGTGGTTGAGGCGCATTGACATCAGTGTGTGCGGGGATATGGACAGGAGAATGATGCCACATGGTTCCAGTCTTCTTTGGTCTTACACTAGGTGTTATGGCAATATCTTTAAAGTCCAATGTGTCATCCTTTTCCATGTGTATCTTTTCAAAGTATTCATTCATGCCATCCATGTTTGTTGACTCAGGACTGTCTTCATAACCCTCAGCAGATTTTAGAATGGATATTTTGGCTGATGTTACTGCCAACTCTGTGTGTATGTTCAGCAGCTCCTTTTTCTTTCTTAGTTGCTCCTTTTCACGATTAAGTTGTTCCTCCTGTTCCTCTAAAGCATGTTTTTCTTTTAATGCCGCAGCCTTTACCAGAAGTGTTGCTCTTTCAGATTCTGCCTGGATGCGTGGAGAAGAAAGGAGAGAGCTACTTCGTCTTGAAGTTTGTGATCCAGGGTTCCTCACTGCTGATGCACTGTCTTCAGGCCTGATGTCATCAAAAGCGTCAGCAGACTGGTCATGGGTCACCTCTTTGCTCGCCTCTCGAGTTGTTTTCATGCTGGCCCACCAGTGTGAAAGAGAGCACATAAATTCTGTTATCACTGCCCACTTAGGTTCAAACCATGTTTTAGTATCATTTTCACAGTCTTCCATTGTTAACAGACACTGATACTTTGAGTGAGCTTCTTTAAACTCATCCAATGTTGCTTTGTACATTGTCTCGTTTGCTTTCACTTCTTCTGTATGAATAGTGTCCTTCATTAACTCTTTAATTATATTCATGCGCCTAGTCAGCTGGCTGAGCTTGACTTTTCTGGTTGTGCGCATTTCTTCCAAAGTTTGTTTGCTACCTTCGTTGCCGTTTTGGACATCAAAGTCTATAACAGAGTCTTTTTCCGTTTCAGTCATTTTTTTTTTTTTTTAACTAAATCAGCCCCTTGGACTTCCAAAAACATGAACGAAATATAATCCACTGCTTGCAGTCCTTTTGGTATCAATGTTCTTGCTTAATAAATCAACAGAAAAGTTCAGTCTTCATCAATGTTCTTAATAAATCAACAGAAAAGTTCCATATCCATTTAAATCCCTTTTCAATTGCAGGTAGTGAGGCCTTTAGTACTTGCCTTAGAAAGTGTACAAGATGGCCGTCCTCTTAGTTTGCTTCCATGTGCTTGTCCAAACAATACATCCATATAAGTCCAAGTTGAAGCATACACATCCAAGCTGAAGTGCACAATACAAAGTCCATATAAATCCAAATGTTCCAAAGTCCTGTGCTCCAGTACTCCAAAAGGCAGCTTTTCTACTTAATGTATGGTCTTTTACCAAGATAGGGGTAACTGATTGAGAGTAGTTTTAATGACTGACTGTCCTTGCCTTGTCCATAGGTCGAAGAATAGATTGTCCACAAAAAGAAATTGTTGTTTAACCTCGATTGGTTGAGGATTTTATTTTTACTTTAACACAATAACAGAAATAAAGAATGAAATGAAAAAGCTTTCTAAGTTCCAAGTCCAAGTTCCTCAAAGCAAGAGACAGACGTAGAAAAGCTGTTGCCTCCAATCAGCCACACCTGGTCTGGCTCTGAACAGGTAATTTATGCCTCTGAGGTGGAGACACAGCACTCCAGGCCTGTAGAGGGTGCAAAAGAAGCACTTGCACAGATGGTTAATTTTGGCTCCAACAGTCAGGATTGTTTTAATGAAAACAATCAATAAAATATCAACAACTGTTCATTCATATTAACAGACCTGTTCCTGTAAACTTTAGACACATAAGCAAATAGTTAATCCAACTCCTTCAAGCAAATCAAGGTTTTCATGTTTAAATATTGTATCAGCAAACTTTAATAGGCTACAACGTTTCGGTCGTCAGACCTTCTTCAGGTAAGGTCTCTTCTCCAACCTTACCTGAAGAAGGTCTGACGACCGAAACGTTGTAGCTTATTAAAGTTTGCTGGTGGATAAGATAGTGTGCAGGATGTTCTTTTTTACAAATTGAAAGCCCTACTGGGATGTTATCCTACGCACCTGTCAAAATTGCAAAAGCGTTTTTATGAACTAAATATTGTATCACAATTGTGTTTTAGTTGAATGGTGAAATGCACATAAAGTTGGGTATGAAAACCTAGCTATAGGCTGAACCTTTCTCATTTTGTGACAAGGTAATTCATATAGGTAACAAGCCAATAAGCATTAACAAGCATAAGCATTAATGCACAGACTTTGTTATTGTTTTAGCCAAGACTAATATAGAAGTTAGCGAACACAAACATACATAAATAACACCTCATTTCTATTATCTGAAATGTAATATATTACTTCAGTGAGTGATGTTGGCAGTGTGACTTGTGAGAACAGGGTACAGTGGTATTTGAGTGTGGAACACCTCCAGAACTATTCAGACATCCTTAGGGAGTCAGAAAGCTACGTATGGGCTACTATCGAATGAGTGTCAGCCTATGTCATAGATTGGTGTCATTGTGGAATTACAGAATGATCCGATTTTGTTTAGCAGAAATGCAATATGCTCTAGGCTAACTGAGAAGCACTATGCTAATGCTTGTGACACATAAAGGTTGGCCGTCAGCCAGTGTCAGGCCCATCAGTAAGCATTTATTTGAGCGCTTTGCAAAATGTCCCATACTATTGGATTTAATCTGTGGCAGTGGCAGCAATTCAATTATTGTTTCTCATTTTGTATTATTGAAACAATAATACTTTTTCTCTTTATTTTTCACCTCCACCATTCATTTTTTCTTTTACAATCAAAAACTGGACAACTCTGCCAGCAGTATCCACAACTTGTGGCATTATGTTTTTGAGTTGCAATGTGTAGAACAGGGTCATGCTCCTTTAATTGAATAGGTTATATAGCTCTCAACTTGGAATTTATTAAAATGTAGTTTAAAATTCACCAGTAGGATTTGTTTTTTTAAGCAGCGTGGCATGGAGGTGATCAGCCTGTGGCACTGCTAAAGTAGGATTAGTCCCTCTGCACAACTGAAATGTTCTGGTACGTACAGCCTAAACAAAAATTCCCCTGGGTAGATTTTGCCAAAGTTTGATCTTGCTGATGACATACATCTAACCCCAAAATGTCATTCATTTCTTTTTCTTAGACAGTGTGTTCGCTCCACTGATATAAAGCACTGAATGGTTTTATGATGGAAAACAGAAAAAGGAGCTGATTAACAATATGCCCCAGTGACCTTTGTCACCTTCGTCACTCCAGAGCCTGAAGAAATGTTTTCAGTGTGCCAGAGAAATGCTCTAAAATGATGAGAAGTGTGTGAAGGAGTCAAGAAAGGACACCCTTTTCTTCTTTCTTAACCCCCTTCTTTTTAAACTTTCTTTTGAACAGCCACTGTGACACGCTCTGCTTCAGAAGGAATAACTTTGACGGAGTACAGGGACACATTTTATCCTGTTAGGTTACTTCTCAAAAGTTTCCAAGGAACTGGACATCCTTAATACACATTATCTCTCTCATTCATCATTGCTAGCTTCGCTACATGACTAAGCCTGGGCAATGGAACCTTCCAGCGGATGACAACAAAGAGAGATGTTAAATATCTCAACTCCGCACCTAAAAGCAAAAAAAAGAGCTCTAGTACATGAGGTAACAAGATTTTCGTGACATTTATGCTCAGAAGTCCAAAAAGCATTCCCCCCCTCTCTGAAGTAGTATCTGTCTGATTGTCTCTCATGGCTTAAGAGCCTTCACAGAGCATCTGAAGCTATACAGGGTGTACTTTGGCTGAAATGATCAACAAAAGAAGTGAAATCAAAGCTGCTCTTTGTTCGGTGCCTCTATCCTCAAGCCGCCCTGCCACAGAGAGGTCAGATGCATTTCTTCCTTATGATTTTACACACTTAGTGTTCCGAAGCAGACCTCAATCCCCAGGAGGGTTTGGGTGGTACTGCTAAAAACCCCAGGAATGGTCCTCAGCGTTGATCCTGGGCAATGTTTTCCCCTGGAACGCCCTATACCCCTCCCTCTGGAATAGCCCGTGGCCTGTTGGGCTCCAGGCTCCAACTCCAGGCAAGCAGGCAGCCCTGTGAACCGGTGACACAATCCCATTACGGCACACTTCGCACAGCACCTCTTCATCTTCATTACCACGCCATCTTGGTTTAACCAAACGGTAATTAGCACCAGGGGGCACTCTGAGTCACAGCCTGTAGCCGAGGCTCCTATCGTAAGCCGTGGTTAATTCCCTTTCTTTTCACTGGCTCCTTCAGCACTCCGTTCCTTCACACGCAAACACGTTTCATCACCTTCCCAAATGTCTGTTAAATAAGTGGCAAAAACAGCCTTAAAATAGGCTCTCTCGAATGTTTTGTGCAGTATATCTTTTTTATTATTTTCAACTCACAAATGATGTGGTTTACTGAGAAATCTGTCGCCTTGATAAAAAAACCCTCGTAGTGAGTTAGGCTGAAGCCTGGTAGTGGTACGGCTCATTTTTCTGACTACAGAAGCCGCCCTTTCGTAGCAAATAACATAACCTCTAACAGCAATTGAGGCCAGTTATATTTTATTCTCCTTGGCACAATAATAAGGCAACACCAGAACCCTCAACATTTACTCAGTAGGTACAGAAAATGCCATTGGCTTTCAGAACCCTGGGAGTCTCACAGTAGGAGATACCGCTGCTGAAGCCAAACAGCATTCTTTCTTACAACTCTACCCTCAAGCTCTCCTCTATAAAAAAAAACATCTATATGATCTTTAATCAGAAAATGTGGGACCCAAACTGCTGTACCGGACAGTCAGAAAAAAAAAGTCAAATTCCCTGATTTTATAGGGGTGGGAAATCGGCCACATCACTCTGCTTCTGACGAAGAGAAGGGGGTGTGCCTTTAATAAAACAAAGAGGAAAAATAAAACATGTTTGCTAGGAGAATGCTAATAATTATGAGCCAGTAAAAATTCCTGGGTTATTAGCTCTCTGTACTGTATAGTCTCTCTCCTCAGATCCGGGTTCCCACATATAAAGTGGAAATAACTTTGCACAGTTTATGCACACTGTCTGTACACAGGCTCCACACTAGCATAGTACGGAGCATAGTACGGAGTACGGAGCATAGTAATGGTCACTATACACTATACGATACCAATATACATATGTTTATCAATACCAGCGTAATGTTTTATATCAGTATACTTAAAATATGGTAATGTAATCAGATGGCCATAGGCAAATAGTATGTATGATATATATGTATGATTTACATTGTTGCACTAACATGAAACTACTGTAGCATTATATTATAAACAGTACTGTAAACATGCATGTTAGTAACCATCCCCCTTTGCCCTTAAAAAAAGGAAGAAAAACATTTATCAGATCGGAGAGGAGGCTGGTAGGGCAAGTCTGATTCTTGTCATTACTTAACCAAAACTGATCTGAAATGATAGACCACAGCCTCCAGAAAAACCACAGGGAGCTCTGACCTCCTGATGCACTCCTCTGGCCAGAGTAAAAGCTGCCAGCCATTGGCAGTAACCCCCAGACCGACATAATAAAACTTCATCTCACCCTTGTTTTTTTTCATAAACCACTGTGCACAGGTCTTTGTGCTTCTCATTAAATGACTAATAAAAAGGAACTGTTTGAATTAGGTCCAAGTATTTACCTGTAGTGCATATCTTGATTACAGTTTGATAGTGGATTACACTTGAATGCACAGAGATAGGCAGCTCTGTGGTTGTTAACTCTTTGTGAAATGTAAGGGGGCACTTGTGATATTTGTGCTTGTTATCGCAGACTACTGTATGCTGTATATATCTTTATTCAACATTTGTAATATGTACACAATTACTTGTGGGCTGACATGAAAAGGTTGACATAACTCAGAGCAGATGCCAATTTTGAGCTCTTCAAGTTAACACAGCTTCACAAGGAAATTGTAAAATTATTTGAGGTGTAATTCATTCACTGTGAATGAAAATATTGTGAACTTAATTTAACATTTTGGGAATTTTTCACACTATTTCTGTGCTTTTTTTGTGGTAGCATAGCAACTCAGTCAGCATATTAGTCATCATATTAGTAATCATATGCATATACACATCTTAATGGCAGGTGTTCTCTATGTCTTGCAAGAACACACTGAAGAACATAGTGTCATCTGACCTCTGTGGTCAACCTCAGAAGGTTGGTGAAAATAAACAGCAGGCTGGGACTGTTGGTCAGGATGCCGCCCCTAAACCTCACCAGAAGGTTCTGGAATGACCAGCTGTGGACTTTGACCAGTGGAAGCCATCAATGTGTCAGCACAATAGAATAATACCTTGTCCTGTGGGGAGAGTCTGGAGAGAGAGTGCTTCAAACTTAAAAATATTTTAGTTGAGAGTGTATGGGGAATGTATATGAGCCCGTGCAGTTTTTTGGTCAGGTGGAGTTTGGACATCAGTTTATGTACAACTTTTGCAGTGGTGCATAAGTAGCACATTTGTTAAATGTTTTTTTTTAAAATAAAGTACTTTTACATCAGCTTCCCCTAAAATATTCTATTTTTCTGTAAATTCCACCAGATTTCAGTTACAGTATCATTGCTTCCCCCTAGTGGCTAATCCAAGGCCTGAAAACTGGCCGCATGCCTCCACAGCTCTCTTAAATGCGCTGCAGTCTGGCTGAAGGCCAATGAAAACGGGTTGTACTTTTTTTACTGTAAGTTCTGTTTTAAAGAAGGGGGGAAAAGCAAGTGCTCTGGCTGGACTAGAGAATGTTAAAAATCTGTAAATGGCTCTATATTACTGCTTTAAAACAAACAATCTTCTTGGCTCTACACACACAGGGATACTGAGGGGCTTGAACAAGTAGCTCGGCACACACAGCTTAATCTTCAGATTAGGATCTGTCAATCTTTTTAAGTCCTGCCAATAGGTATCATGTTTTACAGAGTTCCTGCACGTAGTCATTTCTTTTAATATGGAAATAGCAGGTTAGGATCATGTGCACATCGAAGCCATTAATATCACAACTAATTTAGAGGAGGTGAGGTAATTGTAAACAGTCTCTGCTAGCTTGTAGGTTTTATGCCACAGATTTGAAGTGCACTGATGTCTAAGCTTGAAAACATCAACAAATAGTGTCAGTTCAAATCTAGGCACAGAAATGTGTAATAGCAAGACAGTAAGTTGCTACATGTACATTCTGAAAGAAATCAGTGAATACAAACACGAACATCATTTTGGATTTAAATTTTATAGTCTGTCTAAAGACACTTTTGAACCGTCTTTATGTAGAAGGTTTTGCACATTCAGTAAATGTGGAAACTGCCATCTTTCCTTTAAGGAAAAAGGACTCACGGAGAAAACAAAACATCTTAAGTGTCTAGGTGACAGTCTAAAGTTAAACATTCCTCGAGTGATAGGCATCCTTGTACAGATGGCCTGGAATTTGACTGGTGTTTATGTCAGTGATTCTTTCTTAGTAGCTCTGATTGGTACAATGACTACTCTGCTGTTCTGAACTCTAATGGTGATTTATGACATGGGCAGACACTTGGTGAAAGCCTGGTTAATTTACACAGCACTGCACTGATTCATATAAGCGGCCAACTGCTCTAAAGCATGGATGACCTAAGAAATGGTTGCTTTGTTTTTTCAGCCGAATGAGCTAAGTCACTAAAGGTCACAAACATTATTTTGCTGTCATTGTTGGCTTTAGCAGGTATTAAAGGTTGTGTAAATTAAAACTGTGGACAAGAAGGTTTGGGTTGTGCCTGGGTTTGAATGTAAAAAATGTTGGTATATTGCCATGTGAGAGATGCCACTATTACAATTTGTGTGTGACTGTCATTTTGACTTGTAGGCCATTCTTTTACAGGCAGGTTGTGTTTTGGCTGTGTCTTTTGGGTGTATCATCTAATGCTGCTGGGGGCTTTTTGAAACAGCATGTACAGAATGCATCAGCTCAGGTTCCTTGTCATACACAAACGAGCACACACACACACACACACACACACACACACACACACACACACACACGACCTACACTCACACTCATACAAGAGACAGACACACTTGCACTCGTACATGAGACACACACTCACACCAGCATACTTGCTGGCTTGTCCCAGCAGTGACCTGTGGCACCACGGCCTGTGGTCCACATCAGAAAGCCCCCCTCCCGAGGTGGAGGCTGCAGGCGGAGGAGGGGGGTGCAGGGGGAAGATGGGTCCGCGGGGCTCCGTGAAGCGGTGACATGGCTCGGCTGGAGACAAGACACCGCGCTCTGCCGATCGGGCCGGAGCTTCCTCCGCTCTGCTGTACTTGGCAGCCGATCACAGCGGACCGCGCACTGCTGTCCTGGAGCCGTGCCACTCGCCACCCCCAGTCCCCTGACCCCCCTCCGGCCCGGCCCGCGCAGGGGGGAAGCTTTGTAAATTAAATGACATTAAACATACTCCCCGAAAGATAATAATAGAGCGAGCATAAATATACAAGCAAACAGGCACGGCCAGTGGAGCCACGCAGCGGAGAGGAGACCCTTGCTGTGTGGTGATAGCCCCGAGGCCGGGTGCAAGGCGCTTTCATAACCGGGTTGAGACTCGGGGCTCTTGCCACGATGCGCCAGGAGATGGGCGGAAAAAAAAGAGATAAAAATGTTATCCGTCTGCAACATGGGGAGGTCATGATGCATTGTGGGTGTCCGTTTCTTTAGGCGCTGGAATTCCTAGGATGTGCACAACGCTTTCAACTGAACACTGCGCTGTGACTTCAGATACATTCCAAAACTTTTTTTTTGTGAATTGTCTGTTTCTTTGATAAGAGTTTATAACAGTTGCATAAAATGGGCATGAACTTTCGCTTAGTCTTCACAATCAATGAGAATATTGTCACACTTGTAATGTAAAGTACACATCTATCAACTTCAAGTGTAAATAATGTTTAACTTATTTGTAACACTGGTATACTAATGTAGGCTGTACAGTGAGAGATTTAGGACAGTTGTTTGTATGTATTGTTTGTGTGTGTGCATAAGCATGTTTGCACTCGCTTGTATGTCACCATGTGTCTATGTTTATGTGTGTAATTGTGCTGCCCTGTCAACCTGCCAATGTAGTTACAGTCCAGATACACTCCAAAATACAACCCGAAAAATCCATGGTAATATTAAACGGACATGATATGCAATACAGTGTGTCTCACTGCTAAAGGGCAAGTGGCTATTAATTTCTGTGCTTATACAAAAAGCATTAAATCATCTGTGAGCTTTTCCCCATTCTGGATTACTGGGCTAGGAAGAAGAAAAAAGCATATCCAGCAAATCCAGGCTCATTTAATTTAACGCCAAAAGTTGAATGGGGCCGCGTAATCCTTTTACAACAAAGTAGCTCTTCAGTAGAGAAGAAGGGAAAGGGGGAGGGTTTTTTTTGTATCTTGTTGTGGTGAAGTCACTCTAATGTGAAGGATTGGTCCCACACAATAATTCTATAATGAAAAACAAAGGTCTCTTTGCATGGAGAGAAGGGAGCAAAATGATGAGGAGGCATATTTGTAGCATGAAGGCAAATGAGTGCTTAATTCAGTAATGTCTTCGAAGTTAACAAAGTTGTTGGTCAAGGTTTTGTGTGGGGCTTTTGATTAATCTGGCCCTTATTTGGATTTGTCAGCACAGGCATTACCATGACACACCCTGTAACAAAGCCAGATGATACTGTAATTCTAACCCTGTTTCCTGGTGGCACTTATACACTCTTATGGGTCTCTGCCTGCCGTCTCATCACTAAATATTCACAGTGAAAAATATTAATCTACATAACTGTATAGATAAAACAACACGAATAGTACAGTCCTTTGACATACATTGTGTGATCTTCCCACTCTTTGAAGAAACAAGTGATGATCGCGTTAGGGCTCCACCGTTTCAGTTAACATACCAGAAAGGCGTTCCACTGAAGCACATAAGCAGTGCCATGAAGCTGAAAGCTCTGAGCAGTTTGCCTTTGAAAAGCAATCTCGTGTCTCCATTCAAACCTCTGCTGTCAAACAGTCTCTAGCTCCTTCTTCAGAGGACCCAGAAAGTGCTTCAATGTGGCCCCTTGCGATTTGTTCTGCAGGGCACACCAGTGTTTCTACTTTATCTTAAGCAGCAAAATGCAAAACATACCCCTGGGAGTGGAAAGCAAGTTACGTACATACACACACATACTGTTGTGCACAAAAGGAACCGATTGAGCATCATGATGGCTATGATCTGTATGAATGTATGTGCCTCTGAGTATTTTCTTTGTGTTATATATAAGTGTGTGTGTGTGTGCCATTAAGCAGAAGTGAGATGGCATCTATGACGGTGGCATGTGATTTTCCACAACATGAATCAATTAAGAATATGGGGAGCATTTGAGTTCAGACAGCAATGTACAGTATGCTGCACTGTAGAGAGAAGCATATGTATAGCCACGATTCAACAGAAATACTTATAAGATGTAAGGAACTTTTTTTTTCGACAAAGACCTACTGGAGTGGGATCCAAATCAAAGGGGTCCCCTTTAAGTTCTTATTTCAAGTTTCTGCACTGAAAAGTAAGTCGATCTGCACCTATTTTGCATATGTCCATTTTATCTGTTTTTGAGACCCCCTTCACCTGCATATAATCAGAACATGGAAGGTCTCAGAGGATGTGAGGCAAGCCAACATTTTTTGGGTAAAGAAGTCAGTCATAAATGTCACTACTGCAGCCCAAGGCATTTCTGTCACAGTACAATAAGACCATTTGCAGCATTTTTCAGAATATCAGATATGAATTGCAAAGATGGGAGTAAGCCAGAAATCACCCTTATGGAATATTTTAGTGTATGAACAGTTATTCACATGAAGTTTAAGCACATACTGAGATTAGTGACACCTAAACAAGCAAACACTCACTGTTGCAGTTACAAACAAAAAAGGAAAATCACTCTAGTGGGTGCTTAGGTCAAAACATGTTTCGCCCCCCAAATGTGCTGCTGTGGTGAAACAGGCTTCCTGACCTCATCCCTAGTTGGAAGGACAAACCAGGCCAGCAGACACTCCTGGACAACTGCCAGGGCCTTTTGAGCTGATGTCAGAAAGAACATTTCCTTGACCTATAGAATACACAAAGACAGAACTGTAGTGTGATGGTGTGTGTCTCTCTGTGTTTGTATGGGGGGTTGTGTTAGATTTTCAAGAAGTGGATGTTGAGGCTGTGCATCTCGCATCATACCCCTCCTTGTCTAGACGGATGGCTTTTATCAGGCAGGAGCAGTAATCAGGGGTTGCTCCCGTGCGTCAGTGGCAAGTGGTCCTCCCTACGTCTGGAGGCAAGCTCAGTGATAAGACAGGTTATTTCTTTTTAGGAAAAGGGGGTAGATTGAATGTAGAGTTAGCCTTCTGTAAAAAAAAGGTTACAGTTCAAATGCAGAATATACTGTATGTAATCACACTGCAGCCCACATATACTGTGTCTTTTAATCAAAGTGCAAAATTGAAGAGTCCATTGTGTAAGTTTTCTTTAATGGAGCATAATTACTTTGAAACAGGATGCATTCATTAATAGATAAATTGGCTGTAAAGAGAGCTAAGTAGGGAACATTAAAAGAAATCATGGAACTGCCCTCCCTTGTTTCTGAATGCCCCAACATACTTCATGTACCTTGCTTTGCTATGCTTCAACCACAGAACTTCCAACTTATCTTGAGGTCCTACTTCAAAAAAAGTAGGAAAAAAACTCTTTGCCCAGTGTTCAAACAGCACTACTGTTGACTGTAAAAATAGAGCAGCACATGCTTCAAGTCAAATGTGGCTTTGAAGTTCGCCATCACATACATTAAAATGCAAATGTAACGTTATACAGCTGTAGCAATGCGCTGGATACCACTCCCTAGATATTGTTACTCAACGCTGAAATAACAATTTCAGATCCTCCCACTCCCTATTCCAACCGGTGTCCTCTCCTACTTAATGTAGGATTAAGCACTTCAAAGTAATCAGTGGATGTGTTTGAAGGTGAGGCATACATTGCGCTGATGGTGTTTACTTTGCCACTGAAACTCAAACAGTTTTCACCACTGGAGGTGTGGGAAAAAACAGTGCGCCCCCACACCCCAATGACGGCTCTGATTTGATCTTTCGTGACTCAACGGGGTCAAGTGGCTTGAGCCACGCCTTTTATGAGGAAAAGTCCTCGCCATGAAAAGGAAGGCTCAATTGTGTTCGTAAAGCAGAAAAACTTTTCCTCTTCTCTTGGCAGGGCTGTCACCGTAGTTCATGTTCACAAAAAAAGCTCTGTGGGATGGCTGCATTGAAGTAATGAGCTTTGAGATGCACAAGGAACACCCATCGAGGTCTGACCAACCTTTCCGATTTCTCAGTTGTCCACTCGACTCCCTCTCTGTTTGGCTTGCTTTTCCTCCTCTGCCTTGAAATAATGAGCCCAAGGAGCACAGAGAACATTGTTTCCCAGAGCACTTGTGGATCACTGGGGAAACAATCAGCTGTGTCTCAAATGTTATTAATAACATCATTAATAACTGTTCAGGGCTGGTATGGATATTACAGTTGAAATGATGGAAACTCCCTCTTGGGGAGAAACGAAAACAGGAATCTGACTTCGGCAACAGGCACTGCTGCTGGGACCCACGTTGAAGGCAGCAATAAGTCACTCACATTCTTGTATTTCAGGGGCAGGAAACAGTACCTGTGCAGTTTAGAAGTTGCACGCAGAAGTTGCAGTGCTTGCCAGCCTTATCCTAGTTGACGTGAGACTTGTAACAAGGTCTGCTTGTACAAATGATATTCTGACAGGTCACTACCCTACCCACCACAGCATGAAAAATAAAGGGTCTCAGACTCCCCGGTCTCCATACCAAATCTCACTAAAAATTCAACCACAAATAACTACAAAGGACAGCAAAATATAACAAAACCTTTTCTTTCACAAGGCCCCTGCTTTTCACATAAAATTCTTCTATGTGAGGGAAGGAGATATTGAGTAAATGTAGACTTTCCTCTCTGTGTGCCCCTTTATATTAGCCAATGGAAGTTGGTGCAAATGACTGACATATTGACACATTATCTGTGATACCACATTACATATTAAATAAGTAGAATAACTGTCTATTCAGCAGATCTTATCTGACACGTACTGGAAGCCAAATGGCATTGCACTGCATTGAAACAGTTCCAAATGGTCTCTGTGTAAATGCATCCTTTAAGATATGTTTTATCGGCCCTGCACCTGGGGAGCCTACTGAGCACACAGGCTTTTTCTCCTGCCCAACAGAAACACACCTGATCCAACCGGGGCTGGCCCTGGGGAGCAGGAACACCTCGCTGTAGAATCAGGTGTTTTAGGTTAGTGCTAGAACCCAAGCTGGCATGGGGGCAGCTCACTCAGCGAGGGGTTCACCGCTGTGCCTCGCCGCATCGAAGACATGATATTAGACACTATCAGTATGCTAAAGGTCTGATACAAGTCTTGCCAGGTCAAAGCCCTCCATTATTGGAACTGAGACTGAGGTGATATTCCTTGTTACACAAAACACAATGCAGACAAACACCAGGAGGTTGCCTGACGTATTGCGTTTTAGAACTTGGAACTGAACATGCTGCCTTCGTATCCCTAACTTACCTTTAGAAGTGATTTTGTATTAAAACCTCACTGAGCATTGCCGCTAGAAAGCAGAACACAGTGCCATACCCCCCCACACTCCCTCCAGTTAACTGTTAATTTTACTCCTGGGAGCCATATAGTGTTGCTGGAATGGGGCTGTGTGGACTCTGCACCAATCAAAACAAACACATACTAAATAGCAGTGTAGAGTTTGTTGTAAAGTTGTAAGTAATTAAAGAGTATAACTCTTCCGTACTTAAAAAAAGAGTTCTACAGTCTGCAACAATAGAAAATACAACTCCACGCGTAATGATGTCAGAGGTGGTGCTGAGCGAACTTGCAGATCCAGTGGTTCCCACACAGCTTAGCGAAACTATCATTCTGACCTTCTGCCATACCCCCTTTCATTCTTTCGGTCTTATTCACTACACTGATGATGTGACACGGGAGCATTTTACCATATGTGTCCTGGGCACACTGGCTCCCAAGAAAAGACGACTAGGCTATCCTGTTGTTGTGCCATAAGCCGAACACAGTCGGCTCATTCCAGTCCCTCTGTGTCTGCCTGGAGACGTTACCAACACCAAAACAAACAGCACAAAATAGCCACCTGTACCTGTTTGTCAGAGCCCTGCATTTCTTTCCATTGTGGCAAACACGAGTCATAAATATCATTTGTAACTATGTAATTACCGAAGGAGATGGGATTAGGTTGGGAGATGCTGTGTGGTCACTTAGGCCCTGGCCAGGGTTTGGGGTCAGATTTATAGTAGGATGCTGGTCATTCAATACGTAACTCTAGACTATTTAACGTCATAGCAGACAACTCTAAAATGAGCTCAGCCATAGCCATGGATTAAAAAAAGTCTGTTGGGTCAAGCAGGCAGGGCACAGTTTTATTTTATTCCTGAGCTGTGCAGAGACATAATATATTATACAACACTATACAAGTGTCTATGTTACATTATGTTCCAACAAGAATCTTTTTTATGAACAGGAATGAAAAGTCCATTAAAAAGTCATTAGGACATTAACATAACATGTCTTGCTTTTAAGTGTAACAAGACCTAAAACCACTTGCTGGAATGTTAACTGAGGTAGACTCTTTGTAAGGACAATGAGATTTACATGCTCTGCTACTTATACTTGAGATTCCACTGCCGTGTCTTTTAAAATACTGAAGATAAATAACATGTGTATGTGTATTTGAATGTGCTGTATCCTGAAATATAGGTATAACTGTAGATAATGTTGGACTTTAGACATTCCATACTATTCTAATGGCAAATGCAGTTTCTGGTTGGTTCCCAGACAGCATACTACAGTGATGCAGTGTTTGTGTTTTGTGTGTGTGTGTGTGTGTGTGTGTGTGTGTGTGTGTGTGTGCGTGCGTGCGTGCGTGCGTGTGTGCCTGCCTGCCCGCCTGCCTGCCTGCCTGTCTATCTGTCTGTCTGTCTATGTCTCTGTGTGTGTTTAAAACTGGTTCATATCAGAAAAGACATTGGAACATGAGCTGAACATTTAATGTGTCTGTTTTCTGTTGGTTGATATATCAGGTGTAAGACTGAGAGGTACGTCATGTGAATCCACTGCCAAGTTTAGCTGAACATTTGGTTGTAACTGCTCTGTAGTTACCAGGCATTTTGTGGGTATTTTAAGAATTTCCTTTAAAAAAAGTACACCTACAAAGAAAAGTAGGATTTTCAGACTCAGACATAATCTCCTTGATGTGCCCATTGCAGTCAAAGATATGATATTTTTCCATACACTCTACAAGTTTATTTGCTGTCTAGGCTTTAAATTCTGCAACCTGCTGTTCCATTTGCCAAAAGTGGATTAGGTCACATTAAAGTGACTGAGTCATTGTTATTTTCTTACATCACCCATCGGGTTTTGTAGAAACAAACAAACAAAATGCAAGTCCAATTAAACCTTTGCATTGGCTCAAATTTGACATAAACAACTGTAAATAACCCAATTTCATGGTAAGGCAAAGAAAAAAAAATCCTTACACATTCACAATAGTTCCAAATTACATCCACAGAGAAAAGGTTGGCAAAGGAAGGCAGAATGCAAGGTCTGGGCTGCATTTGGAGCATTCAGCAGCATCCATCTGATAATCCTTTCACGTTGGCCATTTGCAGCTGGCTCAGCCAGGCACCGCCAAAAGTAGAACCTGCCAGTGCCAATGGACTTGTTTGTTGAGAGTGGCAAGCCCTGGTTGGCTTTCATCTCAACATCTCTTTATCCTCATCTTCTAGTCGTCTTTTTACTGCTCTTGAACTGTCTGTCCAAGTTTTCTGTGTGATGATCATCTACAACCATCTTCCAGTTTGCCAATAGCACCTGTGAGTATGCAGGCAAGACTGCACTGCTATAGTTGGACTTTAGCCATTTAACTTTAACAGGCTGTTGGAAGTCATTTACACCCAGTCATGCTCCACATTCTTGGTTGCACATCTTTGGAAATACTCATTGTCTTATTGTAATTACACACCAAAACAAACAACAGGACTAGCCCCTTCTGATTATTCTATTTGCTAGTCTGACGAATTTGTCATTGTGTAAACATGAAACAGATTTCAAATAAAAAAGCCTTTTGCTTCATAATGACACTACCAACTTGCATGTGGAACAACTGGGGTAATCATGTTTTGAAAACACATTACATACAACCAAGTTGACACAAGACATTTCTAGTCATTGTTTTACCCATTTGCAAACCTTTGTGTCATGAAGTGCTCGTGGCCTTGAAATTGGACATATCAGACTGAACAGCAGTTTTAACAAATCAAAGTATGGCACAGTTATCCAGTTTTGAAACTACAGCAATGAATAATGTTGTGCAGTACTGTCTCACATAATAAAATCACACACACACACACACACACACACACACACACACACACACACACACACACACACACACACACACACACATTCTACTATCCCTGACTTTTCTATGAACAATAACAATAATAACTCAGCTAATGTTTAATGGCTGAAGCTATGGTAGATCTGAATCAATTTGACTGTCCTTGATAAAGAAAACCCTATGTAGAATGTGTAGTTTCATCTTATAGGCTATTTACTGAGATATATGTTTAAAAGTAAAGCCTGTAAGGGCCATGAAATAATCCTGAAAATAGACCTGGAAGAGTTACAGGAATTTAGGAGATGCCTGAGCCTCCTTAGATGGACTGACATAACAGATGTTCATTTGACTGATATTGTCTATCATTGAACAATAAATGTTTATTGTTAAATAACCTAGTAATTAGGATGAAATTTAAAGGCACCACACACCAGCTAGCATTGAGTAAAATGAACTTCTTCATTTTTATTTATTTATTTTCAACAAAATGTCAGGAATGGTGGCTCATATCTGCTTGTAAAAGTTTTAGATGTCCTCAGCCACAGGTTTGGTTTGACTTACAGGTTAACTGATTGATGTCCTTCTTTGACACTCTACAAAAATAAATAGTGACAATAAAACTTTGCACATCATGTCGAAAGGATGACACAAGAAAACTCAAAGAACTTATTTCAACTGTGGTCCTTGTAGATGTATGTGTGTGTATGCATAGGCTCAGTATAAATTTAAAATTGTGTTGGTTGTTCATGCAAGGCTTTACAGGACACAAACAATATAACATAGGGTGAATATTTTACTCCTCACTTGTTTAATAAGCTGTGCTTGATAGAATCATGCATTATTTCATCTACCCAATATTTCACCAAACCACTGCCTGTTGGGCTGAATCTTTTCAGGGCAGAGCAAGCATGGTGCAAGCTCTTAGCAAGGCAGTGAAACATGTCAACTGTAGACTGTATCAATAAAAATGTGACTCATTGAATCATAAAATGGATAACTACAGCATAATCAGTTACAGACATCCGTCTACCTCATTATCAACACAGTTAATGCCTAAACAATCCCAGCTGCCATTAGAGAAAACCCCTCTGAAGTCACACATCAGTGTCTTAGGATCCATGGATAGCTTATGTGTTCCTCTTGCACATAAACAGAGGACTGTTTACCAAGGATGTCAAGGCAGATCTAAATATCAGTTTTGGTAACAAGATACCCTTTGACCAAAATGTGTTTTACTGACCCACTTTATGAAGTGTTGGAATGAGGTTCAGAAAAGTTTTTTTAACCATCATTCCATTTCCTGCTTTGTTCACCCCAGGCCTGTAACATCACCACATGCACTATGTCCGCACTGTGTCCATTTCTTCTTCACTGGTGTTAGGTGACCTTGACCAAGTTTGACATTGTGGTGTCTCCTGTAAAAAGTATCTACTCTCATCCAACTTTCAAACAATTGGAGATCATCTGCACCTGAGGTTTACTCTTGATGGTGTTTACCCTTAAAAGATTAGCCAGAAGAGAAACCATGCATGCCTGGTGTATATATTAGCTGTGAAGAAGTAGCTGGCTATTTGACAGATGGTTTACTTTACACTGAGTGAGATTCAGTGGCATCCCTAGCATGAACTAGCTCTGCTGTGTTCATATTCTGTCCTGGGCTGTGTGTCTTCTTTCCTCTGTAGGAACTCAGAAGGCCAGTGAAACCTTCCTGTTGAGGTCTTGTAAAATGTGAAACATTTCCTTTGTGTACACTTGATGAAGGAATGATGAAGCAGTTAGGCTTTTAAAGAGCAACATACATCTACTGTTCATTAAAGATAGACTTAGAGTAATGTGTGAAAAAGCACACTTCAGCCCTGTGGTTTAAACATCTTGATGTGGGAATTAAAAGCATATGGGTTGTATCTGTTGGAGAGGGAGAGATAATTGACACGATTGCAATGAAAGCAAAGCATCGCGTCTGGAACTAATGGTGAATCAAAGCCAGTTCATTTCACTGCATGCAGAACAAAAGCATGTTCTTTAGCCTGTGAGCCTCAGATACAAATTAAATGACCTTCTATATTTGAAGAGGATGAGCAACAGTGTCTTAATGTTTTAACATTAACATATACCAGTATGCTAAACAATGATTTCTTCTAGTCTTAATAATGTCAGTTCTACATGTTTTATATCAATTTAGAGAGGGAGGAAGAGCCATAATAAGAGGAAAGAGAACAGTAAGTGATAGATGCAGTATGCTCACAGGACGTTATACACATACTGTGTACACATTGATATATTTCAAAGGAAAATACGACCCAACAGTGGCTCATTGGAGGAATTTCTTGTCAAAACACTGGGGGCTCCTGACACTAAACTGCCGGATGTACCTCAAGTGTGCTCCTCCTCGGGCAGGAGCAGTCTCGGAGATCAGAGACAGGACTGGAGCAGCACACTACACACACTCAGGATCTCTGGCCCCACAGTCTGTTTAGTGCTAAAACCCCATTTTCTGTCTCTTTCTCTCTCTCTCTGTCTCTCTCTCTCTCTCTCTCTCTCTCTCCCTCTCCCTTTTTTGACCCCCTCTGTCTGTGTCTGATTCTGCTTCCCTCTTTCTTTCTCCCTCCCTCTCTCCCTTTCTTTTCTTACTGGGAGAGTTCCACGCAGACAGGGTTGGATCCTTGCCCACTAGAGTTATCCACTACAAAGAGGTACAGATTCAAAGTCTTTCCTGTTTAGACAAAGGTCTGAGGTATGCGACATGCGGATCCGAAGCCCATCTCGTCACTGGCTGAGTGTGGTGCTGATAGGTGAAGATATCTGCGAAGTGACATTGGGCAGGTCAGTCTGGGGAGAAATAAGGAGAAATGTGGGGTTTATGCCTGTGTACAGTACGAGAAGGGGGAGCCTCTGTCTTAGACAGAGCATGAGGGCCTTGAAGCAAAAGGACTCTTGTACCTCAAATAATAGGAACACTTGTGCAAAACAATCTGGTAATTGGTGTTTGATTTAACACCTAACAGTATTTCATTTGTCCTATTTACTTACACACCTGGTGACAGGCATCAGGGCTATTAGCTTCCAATAGGTGCACAGTGCTAGTGTTTTCTCTCCCTCTTTCTTTCTCTCACCCCCCTTCCTTCTCCCTCTGGGTAAATATCATTAAAGTTTTATGTGGATGAACACAAAAGTTGAGTCAATATTATCTCGAACAATAAAGTTCTGTGGTGTGTTCCTCATGGTGCGTTGCGGAGATGAGTTCATCACTCTCCCTCTGGTGTCCGTTCAGGGGCACACCTGCTGCGCAACGCAATTTCCAATAACAACGACGGGAGGTGACGGCAACGATAACAATCACCGTCATCTGGGATGGTATCTGACAGGCTCAAATACTTACGTGCACCTTCTCATCTCTGGGATCACATGGCACAAGGCATGCATTAATAAGAGGTTCGTATGAACGCCGGGGTGACAACCGAAGTGAAGTTAATAGCTGTATGCATGGAATGGCCATAAATAGTATCCTCGCTGCCAACTGGTTGCAACCAAGGATTATTTTCTGATTACATTCCGATAAGACGAAGCTGTTTCACATTTCCAAATTAGCATAACTGACCTCGTCTGAACCAAGCATTCTCTGCTCTTAGAAAGAAAAGGCTTGATTGCTTCTCACTGGAGAGGTATCCTCTCCAGCATTTCTTCAGAATGAGACCTGTGTGCACTTGCTTGTTCCAAGACCATACCAACTCATACCAGGGCATTTTTTTCTCACCGTACCGTACAGGCCAACAGTAACATCCCATAAATCTACAATAACAGTAACATTTAAAGCTGTTGAAGGTTTTTAATTGAACTTAACTCTTTCCACAGCAAATTCCTTTGAACTGAAACAGCTTAACCACAGTACAACTTCTGTTCAAGGGACAACAATGGGGTTTTGTGTGATCTGACAGTTTGGAAGCCTGAATCACCTCAGGGGAAATACTCTAGCGGTGGCTTGTGCTGTTATTGTTTACATAGGCAAATGCAAATATTTCGGTCTACCAGTATCACACAGTAATCACTGCTCTGGATCAGCATCGACTAGGATGACTCACGTCAGTCATTTCTGAAAGAGCAACAGAGCCAGGCCCTAATCAAAATAGGATTTCATTTCAATTTATTTAGCTTTTTTTTTTACTTGATCCCCAGCCTGCCAGTGAGAAAAGGGGAACTGAATGCGTTAAATGACAACAAAGGTGACATGCTGTTTTTTATGCATCGGCTATTCTCCCATCTGTTAACTGACATGAGGGAGAGAGATGAAGATAAAGAGAAGTATTGTAAGTGAAAAGGAGAAAGAGAGAGAGAGAGAGAGAGTGAAGGAGCAAGGAAGGAAGGAAATAGTATGAGGGAGAGGTGCTGCTGTCTGGACGCATAGGCTGCCTATGTGCTGCCTAGTGTGCACTGTTTGTGTGGAATGTGGTGTTGTCGCTCAAGGGGAATGTGACGAGAAGCCTGGCTTATGCCTGCGCTCACCCAACGACATTTGTGCGGTGCACCGCCCACACTCCTACCCCCCCCCCCCACCACCCTGCAGAATGCCACAAGATGGCTGGAAGAAGCTCGCTGACATGTCTTACAATAACAAACACCTGGACAAGTAGGTAAGTTTAGAGAAGGTGTCTCTTATTTCTTTCTTTCATACATGCACGACTGAACAAGTTTGTTCTCACCTGGTAGCACATTGAGCTGAACAAAGAGAACAAAAACAAAACTCTGCCACTGTTTTGTTCTGAAGATGAAAAATATCATAATCAATATGTGGCACTTTATAATGAGTAGTTATGAAGACCATGGTATTAATGAATATTCTTTCCATTTGTCTTTACAACAGAGACATTAAAAGTTTGAATTGCTTTTTGAATACAAATATGTGCTATCTTTGTACACATTAAATCCAAGTAAACATCTCCTGTTTACATAAGCACACACACAGACACACACAAACTCAGACAGTAGTGCGATTTATTACACATTAGCTTTCACTAGGATCAGGCACATGTCCTCATGCCATTCCTGTCATTTCATATCAGAAAGAGAGCTCTATGCAAGGCGGATAGATTTATCACCCTATCTATTCTCTCACACCTCTGCTAACAAAGGACTTCCTGTTACGCTCTGAGACAATAAGCCAATTTATTGTGCCTCCTCCTGCCCCAGACTAACCCTTTCCACAGAGAGGCAAGAGTCAGGTATACAGAGCATGTAGAGTCACATTTTTTGGTGTGGAGCAAAGTGAGAATATGCCAACTGAATGATTACTTCATGAACTGTCACACCGTATTACATGACCGCTATTGAGGCACTGTGTTGTGACAGGCAGGGCCACCCCCTCCAGACGAGATTAGTCTCATAATGACTTGCTGCAAACTGAAGTTGATTAAGACAATATGATATATGTCCGTAAGCTTCTGTCGCTCCAGAAAGCTAAAACCCCTCCT
Source organism: Setipinna tenuifilis (assembly GCA_030347295.1). Lineage (NCBI taxonomy): Eukaryota > Metazoa > Chordata > Actinopteri > Clupeiformes > Engraulidae > Setipinna > Setipinna tenuifilis. Next base: position 14,969,626 of record CM059278.1, on the reverse strand, counting down.
TGTTTTTGTGTAGCGTCATATCTGTTGATCTCTAATGTCTTCTCATAACTTATCAGTGTCCTGATCTGCACAAGGATGTAACACTCCTGCACAGACAAAAGCAACATTGTGCCTGAAAACTGGCAGGAGTCACCAATTCCAAAGAATTCTGAAGAATGAAAGGTGTTTTCCACGAGCGTTGCAGACAATTACACATTGTTATTAAATTGGCAGTGCATTTCGAACATGCTTTTAAAATAAAAAAGTCGTCTGTTGAACGAAAACATTCCTTCTGCTGGTAGCCCTCTCCTGCACCCCCCAGGTTGTATCATCTTCCTTTATTAAACCTATAAATCCTCCTCAACGTGACGTCATGACGCCTTCGTTCATAACATGAACACATTAAAACCATCAACAGACAAACGAAGCTGTTCTGACTGTCAGTGAAAGCAAACAGCTGGAGATGTTACTATAGAGCATACTGTGTAGAGCATTCTATTCTTGAAATGACTGATCCACATTTGGATAAGATTGTAATCACATAGAGGATGAGTGAGTTGTAATCACACAGAGGTTGAGTGAGTCATTCAGAGCAGCAGCACACAACAAACCTGTTTGTGGAACGGAGGGCCATATCTCTGCCTTGATACCAGCCTTGGGTCATGTAAACAGGCTGCTGTGGCTCTTCAGCATGGAATCTCTTACTCGTGGGTGGCCTGTGGTCATGCTTAGGCATGGTGTTACAGAGGGGAATCATTCAGTTCATCCATGTCACACACACACACACACATACATACACACACAAATAAAATACAAATATTTAAGACAGCATTTAAACGTACACATTTAGTATACATTTGCATACCGCTGACTTTTTGACTCTCTTGTGCACACACACTTTACACATGCACACAGACAATTGTCCAAGTGTACTGTCTCACAAAGCTTTAGACGAGAGGTGTGGAAAGATGAGCTCTGGTAAGCATTTGCCTGCTTTTCTCTCAAACCGATGACATTCAGAGCTTATCTGAAAGAGAAACAGAAACGGTTTAAGACAGTTTTATTGAAAAACCATAAATCCTACCCTACAGCATCTCCAAAAGGACAGACACCCCAGATTATAAATGGAGGCCAGTCTTAAGCTGCAAGTAAGAACTGGTCCTTGACAAAAAACCCAAGATCTTTGTTCAGTTAATCACAGTGTACATGTAACATATCAAAAACTATATATGAGAGGTTGTGCACATTTATCCATCATATGTACACATGTTCAACGTTTTTTTGTCAGTAACACTCAGAGATGCCAACTTCATTTAAATCGTGAGAGCCTTCAATATGGGGAGAAAAAAATAAAGAACTTGAGAGGGTGCTGGTTTTGTGACGGCCATTTTCACATAAAACACAAAAGCACTTCCCCACCCCACACACACGCGAGACGGGGGTTACATCAGCAATAAAGTTTGCCCCTGCCCTTTGCTGCTCTGTCAGTCAGTGTGATGCGGGGCCGAGGGTTTTAATTGGTTCAGCATGGCACAGTCACTCAGCTCTGTTTGCTTTGGCTCTCCGCAGCTGCTGCCTTCATATCCCAGCTACATGAGAGAAAGAGAGAGGGGCGAGAGAGTGAGGCAGAGACAGAGTGAGGTGGGGGGCTGGACCACGGATGACATTCAGCGCTGAGAGAGAGGAAGAACAAGGTGAAACCATGTCAAACAGACCCAGAGTTCCAGCTGCATGAGCACTTGGAGGACAGAGAAACAAGCTGATTGTTTGTGCATGTGAACACAGTAGTTCAGCTTGTCCAGGGGCTGAGAGGAGCTTTTGAAGGCAAAGCAGAACCCGGAGGCCACTGCTCTACCTCCTGTGCGCTCTAGACAGAGGATTCATGAGGCCTTTATACATTAATATGACTAAAAACGGTTACATAGAAACAGTTTGTTATACTGTTTTTCCCTGCCTTTGATTTCTTTCTTAAACAAACCAGATCTTTAAGTTGAGAGCATGCCAGAGCTCGAGATGCAGTCCAAGCCCACCAAATGATTGGTTTACGACTCTGACGACAGGGCTCTCTTTCAGGCCCCCTATCAGAAGGAGGTAGCTTGGTCTAATATATTTTTATGTTTTAAATTCCTATATTATGATGCTTAATTTAACAAAGGCTTCAGTTATATGGTCTTTGGCAGGTACAGCTTTTCATAAGCAATTAATTATTGCTCTGTCTGGCTCAGCATTCTGTATTAAATATTTTCGGCCTTATGCTGCCATGGCCAACAATCAAGCTAAATACAGCTCTGCGCTTATCTGTGCCTGTGTGCGGGGCTGTTCCTTATTAGTTCACAACCTTTCTCGTAGTCCCTTTTCTGGGGTCTGGAAAGCTTATCTTGAATGTCCCATCATAATGAATACATCTGCTCCGTCTACTGACAACATCTGTACGGACAAGAGTGGACTTTGGCACGCCAAAGAATTTTGTGAGAACACCCAAATATCTTTTTCTTGGACACATGACATGAGGTGGTGATCATGTTGAGAACAGTGTTTCGGGATACTCCTTGCTTGTGGATGTGCAGTGTTGAGATATTGGCTTTGACAGTCATTCACTGACAGAGACACTCACATGGTGGTCAGTGTTTATCGGTGTTTTGCTTTGAGGTGTTTTTGGAGAAATCCTAGCAACAGCAACATGCAACTGCTTTCACTGAATTTCCAACATGAAATTCGATCTTGTTTCATGCTCAGAGAGGGAAACATCCCATTTGACCCTTCCACGGCTGATTTCTATTCTGCATTCTGTTTTTATCGAGCACAAATATGAGATCCTGATCATGTTAGAACACTGAACTAGTCAAATTATAAACATATCTGATGTTGAATCATTCTACCATCTCTAAATTTGCTGGTAAAATTAACATTCTTTAGCCAGATAAAGGTTTTGATAAAACATGTTTTCTTTGAGCAAAGGGAGGTGTAGGAACATGATTTGAATCTGATTCCACTGTTCCTCTTTTATTAACATAATACTAAACAAAAACATTCTTTGGTGTCATTTTACTCTAATATTAACATAGGGGAGTCAAGGAAATTAATAATATTTCTGTAAATGTACATTTATAATTGAATGTGAAGCTTAATGAGATACAAAAATGCCACAGCTAGTGAGAAAATGAATACAGGAAGGCACTTAGTATAAGAAAGTGGTGAAATATATGCGTGTGTGAGCAGGAGGACAGTCAGTCAGACAGGCAGGACTGTAGTGGATGCACTCTGTCAGGTTCACTCACATTCTCACCTCACGAGATCCCCTCGATGCTCCCAGTTTCAAATCACTCATGGGGAGGCTTTATGGACTCCCACATTTATTTGTGGTCGCCACAGGAAGCCTCAGCACACATTTCAAGCTGCCTCAGAGAGGCTTTTCCCGCTCCTCACCCCGGTTACACGTGTAATCAGCCCGTCATCCAAGCCACACACCCGACCACAATGTCAGCAAATTATAATCATTCGCTACCAGCGCAGTAACCAATATCACAAGGGCTGCCTGTCATGGGTAGGGTGAACACGAGGGCTGAAGCATCCAGATTAATCATGTCTGACAGTGATACTGGACGCCCAACATTTCCCATTCGATTAGTTGACTTGAGCCCAGATATTACTGCAGGTTGAAGGCAATATTTTCTCAAGTGTGTATTTCTTTGTAGTTCTTTTTTCCTTTTTTTTAAACACCCAATAATTATTTCAAACATCTTTGGTCTGTCAGAGTTAAGGATTTGATGCAACAAACTTTGCCATTTGGTCTGTCTTTGAAAGCATGAATTTGAATGTAAATGACTTGATTTCAAACAGAATTTGCCACTTTTCTAACACCAAAAATTCTCAATAATGAAAGGCTTGAGTGTGCAATCAAATCAATGAACTCTGACAGACCATAAAAAGAAGAAGAATAATATTATCACACGAGCACATCAGGCCGTTAAGTGATACTTGACCTTTAAATGTGACACCTGTGACATCTCTGACACTTGTCAAACCTAATAAGTTCCACAGAGTCGACTGTGGCTAGCCTGGGTGGGGTTGAGCACAGAGAAGCAAATAATCAAACAGTACCTCAGAATCATGGCTCTCATTACTGCCTGGCAGCTAATACACATGTTTACCTACAGAGATCCCTGTTAATATTTTGGCCTTGCCAGGAGTTGACTTCATTCTTGGCTCTCAGGCTTTAATCGTAATCAGTATTGATCTTAACAGTCTGGGTAGCTATATTTCAGTGGAGGTATGCGCCCATGCATTCGTATACATCTGGAGAAAGGGCCTTTTGTTTTGCATACCATGCTTTTTCAATGCCACGCCATACCATCTTTGCCCACAGTCATTACCTACCCAGATAGAATAATCTATTCAAGCTGTGCCTTCCAATATTTGTGGATGGCACTGAAGCGGTCATTGTCCAACCAGGATGAAGTGCAAAGGGTTCTGTAGGGGATTTTTTTCCCTCAGCACCTCTAGTCAACTTCCTCATGAAGGACAATCAAGTTTATCTTAGACAAAGCCTTGCTGTTCTCTCTACAGGCTTTGAAATTGGTACGTGTACATGGTAAAACAGGTTTTTGTACATTCTAGAGTGGATACAACTGCAGTGTGTAACATATCTGTTTGAAATAGAAGCACAGAAATGTCAAGTGATGATTTTACCATATGCTTCTCAGAGCTTAAGAAGGAACTATAATAAATCTCTGTATGGGCTCCTTAACGCAGAGCTCCTAAACGCAAATGATTTCAGAGCTCAAGAACACAGTGAAATTTCTACTTTTCCAGCATCCCTGAGACGCTGTATTGATTAAATTGAAAGAGTGCTGTTCACATAAATTCTTCAGCAAATGTCATCCTCCCATTAGAGCCATCCTTCAAAGATGAAACGCACTTTCCATCCTTAATTGCACATAAATCACGAATGGCCCTCAAATGCGTTTTTAAAAAAAGCACCAGTACCCGTTTTTTGGCGGGAAAAGGGAGCACTGAGGCTAAATCAACAGACGCTCCGGTGGTAACAACGAAGGCACCGAGCACACTGTTAGCCTCTCTCTCATTTTCCTCCATCCTCCATAAGCATAACAAAATCCATGGTTGCCATCTGTTGAAATGAAAACACGTGCAACACTGATTTCCATGCCCTTGGCGAGGCACTCCGTGGGGAGTTTTTGTGGAAAACTTCATAGTTTTAGCAATCATTTGTGGCCAGCTAATTTGCTCCCCTGTTAGAGTTTACATTCCTGTGTGTGACATGATCTATTTTTACAGCGATACTCTGTGAAAGGGGGTTTTTACATGACATGTTCTACTTGCGCAGATGATTCCACCTCAGCAAAACAGGGACATATTGTCCAACCCCTTTTTGAAGCCTCGTGCTGATTTAAACTGAGACCTATTAGAACTATCACCATCATCAGCATCTATTGCACACCTTGCTACACCTATCCTGGGTTTCAGCTGAACTGGGATGTATAAAAAAAGAACTCTCAAAGATGAAGTGTTAATCCATGGAAGGATGCCATACCTTTCTCCCTATACTCCATCTATCTCACCCTCTCTCTCTCCCTCCCTCTCTTTCTCTCTCTCTCTCTCTCTCTCTCTCTCTCTCTCTCTCACACACACACACACACACTGACTTCTAAAATGTATTTCAAATGTCTGAATACCAAATCATAGTGGAGCAGGAATATTTCTGGGCACTTTATCTGTCTTGCTCTGCCTGAATTGCTCTGAGCAGTTGGTTTTCTTCCATCACACCCATACACTTAATTCTGAGCATGAAAAGTTAATTGTCAGAGTCGTTCCCAAGAAGAAGTCTCACTGTAAATATTTTCCAGGTGTTTCATAAAAAATGCTTCCAAGGCCAGTAACAAGCTCACCGTAGCTGAGGTTGAAGCCACTTGCTGTTTCTTGATGGTTACAGTCTTAGTCCATTAGAGACCTGTCAGTTTTACCAGGTGCAGCCTATGGCATCATGGTCAGATGCTTCCACTCAAATATGGAACCCATTACGTTCCCATTTTTAGACACAGGGAGGGAGAGAAAGTCAGTGCTTCAACTTTTAACTTAAACACACTTGTTTATTTTTTATTAACTCAAACTGCAGAATCTTTTCACAACACATTTTCCTCCTGAGTAATCATCTGTTACAGACTGCCTCCTATAGAGTTTTTTGTACTCCAACAGACCTTGAGATGGCATTCCTTTGTCCCTGTTGCCTTTTGCATGTGAGTGGTAGAGCAATCAGACAAGTGCCACAGAGCCTGCTAAATTGGCGCTCGCGGTCGTGTTCTCTGCTTGGGCAGTCAGCATTTTCCCTCCTTCTGACAGAAGCCCCCATTAGGGGCTGACGTAGATCAGGACTATCCAAACGTTAAGTCTCTGGCCCTTCGCAGACCTGGCCCACAAAACGTCAAGAAAATGAAAACAAATGGCGGCAGCCCGGCCCCGAGGGGGGGAGTCGGGGTGTGGGGAAGGGGCGCACACCCTTCCAGGTCCGCCGTAATCTCAACCACAAACCTGGAAGGCTTCCCTCTTTTTTATTTATTTATTTTTTAATCTTTCCCATGACGACATCACCCTGTTGAAGAACGCACTCGTCAGTCCAAATCGCTTGGGGACCTGAGCAGTGGCAGGAACGGAGAAACAGTGCGACTCGCTGGCACGATGACCTCGCTTGCCATCTCTGTAAACATCATTTCAGTGTTTCCAGGGAACACGTTTAGTATTTGCAAAGCAATTCTACCGGGAGCCCTCACTGTCAGTCCTCTGCACATGGAGTAGTACTTTTGCTTGAAGCAAAGATTTGTATGTTAAGATGAGCATATTTCATAAGAATTACAGGGCTCATGTTGTGGAATAATTCTGTTGTCTTGCTGGTTTTCATTTGCAGTACATGCTGTAAACGGAATCTGATGGAGCACCTGAAGAAATGTAGAATGATGGATCACAAAATGAATAGTAAATAGTGCTATCCCTTATGATACCTACAAATTGATCTGTTTAGTGTGTGTGTGTGTGTGTGTGTGTGTGTGTGTGTGTGTGTGTGTGAGCATAAATGTATTTTGTTGCACTTTGGAATTGGAAGTGGATACAAGTACACTGTTTTGTAGTCTTAATAAAATGGGTGTCCTATTACACACAGATTAGGTAAAGATCATTACACAGGACTAACTCTAATCTAATCCTTAATCCTCACCTGAAAGCCACATAAAAAGGAGCTATGTCTGCCTTTTGAGAAATTAATCATTTTCTAATTGATAATGGAGTTTTCACTCATTCCTTTCTAAAGCTGAATAAACTAAAAAAGTAAACAAAAAGTAAGCAAGAGCAGAGGGCTTTTTTGTACGTCTCTCCACTTCAGGTGGCTGAACTTTCACCTTGTTAAAAACTAATTTAACATTAACGCCCCAGTGCCTCTTTAAGAGCCCCTCCAAACAAACAGATGTTAACTTTATCAGGTGTCCCTGAGAGGACTTCCACACCCCTAACTGCTCTGTGGCACCTCAGACATCAATCAGCGTCACCAGGGAGCACTTACACCACACCGTTTATCAGCACGGCTGAAGTGGCCACGCATTCATGGACATGCTAAATATACAACAAATATTGGGATTGTTGTTTTAGTTGGGCTTCTGAGAGTCTGAATTCAACCTGAAAAACAGCCCAGATGTATAAATTAGCATTTGTTTTGACTTATCTACAGATTGGACAGCAGATAAAATCAGTCAACTTTGCCTAAAAATGCTTGTTGGAAAAGATCAATTGTAAATGATTGAGTGGGGTAAACAAAGACCACAGTTGCCAATTCTTTGCACCTCATAAGTTAACAGTAGCTTCATAAGTCTTCCTCCACTCCCTTTTGGTCTGGAAGGTAGGGGAGGGGAGGGGAAGGGAAGGGGGTGCGTGTGTGGAAGAGCCTCTTTGTCACACTTTTTCCTGACAACTAAATTACCCTCATATCACCTGGTTATCAATCTACCCTCACACATCTTTGTAAGGGTCTCATATCTATTTGCAAACACCTGAAAATAAACTGGGAATGGTGTGATGCAAAGCTCCGAGTCCACGTCTGTGTGCTTAGGGCCGCGATAACAAAACACTCTTTCAAGGCACTGTCACAGAACTCTTGAGCGGACTTGTGTGGGAGACTGGTCGAACATTGGTTTTCAGGACATTCCGGATCTTGCTTTTCCCCTCTTTTTTTTCATTGTGTTATTTTCTTTTTCAGCTGCAGAGGGTTAGGTTTTCAATGCCATAATCCCAGCTTTGGAGGACGGCCAGGGAGGGAAACAGTTAGCTCGCTGGCACGCTTGGCTTGGGGTGAATCCTTAAATAAATATGCACCGGGGTCAGCTGGGAGTGAGGCGACCTTGACTGTGCCACTGTTCATTCTTCACTGTGTCCTTCCCCTCCAGAGGGGGTGGCAGAGAGAGGTGACGGCCTCGTGACAAACCACCTCAGGAGGGGTGCGGAGGGCAGGGCAGGGGTGGGTGGAGGCCAGGCTAAGGGAAGGATGGATGGATGGATGGATAGATGGATGGATGGGCTCCTGCATGCCAGGGATCGAGCAAGCGAGAGGCTCTCGCCTTACTCCACTCTGCACTGCACCCCGCTACCGTGGGAACAGCGCCATGGCAGTGCTAGCGGTCAACACCGGATGAGTCACACGTAGATCATCAAAGGAAGCTGGTGGGGTGGGAGAGAGAAATCGCCAGGCCTCTGGAATGTTGGCTTGCTCTGAATTGAATGAATTGATATGGTGTGAGAAACTTCATGGGATCAAACGGCGCTTTTTGATCTTATCGGGATGTTTTGGCCCTGGAATCTGGGGGATAGTTTCACAAAACTATGCATATTTTTTACTAAACTTGGCCGAAATGCCCTTTTGATACATGTATGACTGCATGATCAATTAACATGAAAACATGCCTCACACAAAAAACACATCTTAAACCGCTGCAACACCAGAAATGAGATGCCCACTCAATTGAAATCACAAAACATCCAAACATGAAACAAGGTAGAAGGTTAGAATGCAAAATGCATATTGAACATTTAACATTAATGCTAAATTGAAAACTTCAGTACAGTTTCATGACCCCGGTCACAATCTGTATGAATGTTTTACTTGAATCCAGCCATCCATCCAGGAGATGACACACCACGGTGCTTTCCCCATCATCCCCAGATATCAACGGGCCTTTTCAGAGCACCTCTCCACATCCGCAGTGGCAGGCCAGGCTCTGTCATCCTCTGCACTTTTACTGAGCATGGCGAGCTTCTGTTTGAATAGAACCTGCACAGGGCTGAATGAATGGTATGCAGGCGCGGGGTGTGGAGTGGCTCTGCATAATTGCGCCTCCCTGACAAACGGTTGACAGAGGGGTTTAAGAGCAGGACGCCATGGGCTTGGAAGGGTGTTGACACACGTGCAGCTCACCCCATCTCTCTTCTTATCTGTGTCCATTCCTCCACTTGAACACTCAAACATGCGTCGTGCTGTACTTCAGCCCAGTAAGCCCCTACTAGTCGTCCATTTATGATCTTGGTACAGATCACAACACACACACACACACACACACACACACAGCAACACTACCATTCATATATATATGTATGTATGTATGTATGTATGTATGTATATACATCCCAAAGTTTAAAAAAATCAGCCATTTATATGTATAGGTCCCATAATCTTTTCAACTACAGGTATTTACAGGACAGGTATCAATTGGTTATCTTTCCATGGTGGTATACTCTGTAATCTGTACTCCTGATACAAGTCATGCATATTGCCTGAAATGTAGAAGGTATTTGAAGTGCTAGTATTTCACGTTTGAATGCGTTGTTAAGAATTTTACTTTTTTCTGCTCTAATATAGACACCTGTCTGAAGCAAACTGCATTTCTTTATTGATTAGCTTATGATAATTCATGCAACCAACTGTAACAGTAGCTCAGCTAGGATAGGTACACTGTGTTCTGACCAGGATACTATGTCATTATATACCTGTCATGAGGTATTTTAAAAACAGCTGGCATGAAACAAAACAAGATGGAGCAGTATGAAATGCACAAAAACAGTAGGGCAGCTCTGATCTTACATGTTGGTTGTACAAGCAAATTGCAGGAATTTCTTTTCTTTGACACGCGGCCTTTCACAAAGGCGGATTCCTGGAAAATTGCTATTGCAAAGGAATTTATGCAGCCACAAAACATAGCTGCGTTGTTTTCCCCCCCCTTCTTCTTTTTGATAATAAAACCTCTCAATGACATCTCCTGTTCAGAGAGAGGGGTGCAAAGCCCCTGCCTCCATACTGTCTGAGTGGTTTGTGGCTCATGAGGATTAAGGATGGTTAGCTGAGAAGATGATTGTTCATCTTCCACTATGCTGGAAAGGGGGGGGGGCGACGCACAATGCACTTTGCAGAGAATGACACCCCTCTTCAATCAGCCTTTGTCTCTCTAAGCACCTAGCTTTCGGAGCAAATGAGGGGGCAGTCTGCTTATTGTATTTACTGCCATCTATCTGTCGTCATGGCACATTAAATAAAAAAGCCTGGGTCTGCGATGGCAAACTGCAGTAAAAACAAAAGGCTAACCAAGTGAACCAAAACAAAGGAGGTGACTCAGTTAAATTAACAGTTTATGTCTTTGGGAGCCTGGAGCACCTGCTGAGAATTTGTTATGCTGTAAAATACTCAGAAGTATTCAGCAAAATCCAATGAAATCACCTGTGTGGAATTTGCCATCAATGTTTATTGCTTCATTATTAGTATTGTTATTTCTAGGATGAATATAAATACGTTTACTCAAGACCTGCTCCTGCCTAATTAGCCTGATAGAGAAAAGCTGCCCTGTCATGTATACAGACAGTTTCTTCAGTGTGTGTAATAGGGACCTCCCACTGTACTGAAGGGCAGCCATGACTCTGAATAATATCCAGGTGTCCACCAATGATCTCATCTCTACATAACCTTCCTGTAAACCCCGCACCTATCAACCTCCTGCATAGGCAGTCTACATCCTCTGCCCTCTCAACATTGTTTGGCACTTCATGTGCTACCAGGCCTGTGGGAAAAAATAAAAGGCCTGTGAATGCGAAATGGAAGTAGCCCCCGTGGTCTGTTGCCGGGCTGTGGGTCAGAGTTCGTGGTCAGGAGCTGTCAGAGGGAGCCCAGTGTGACGGCTCAGGAGAACAGGGGCAGGTATGGACCGAGGCCAAGTCCCAGCCGCTCCCTCAGTGCTCTCCCACACATTTTTACCACAGCGCTGACAGAACGATTTATGCTGATAGGCAAAATGTTCGTTTAAACAAAAAAAAACAATATTAATATGATGTGAGTGGGTCTGTTTGGAATTACATAAATTCAATAATCTTAATAACATATACCCAGGTGCTGCTGAGTGTACCATCCAGAGATATATTTAAGGCAATGGCTTGCATGATTACAAGAGCCTGCTGTAATTTTCAGGGTCTGCTTTTGCTTAATGCCTCTCTTCCCACTGCATTCAACAGTCAGCTTCTCTGCTCTTATTGTAAACATCTGCAAGAATAACAATGGTTTCGAATTTACTATTGATAGTGTTGGCTCCCAGGACCAGAGAGAGTTGGATTCACCACACTCTTCTCCCTTTCTTTTGTTTTTTTAAGCCTCTTCTCTTTCTTTCAACAGATTTTTGTTCTCAAGAAGGAAGTTTTTTTTTTTAAGACTAGTGCGATATGTGTATCCGAAGCCATTTGTCACAATTACTGCTATTAACAGTGTTATGTCTTCTTTGGGTAACTCTGTGTTCCTCTGTAATGGACAAAGAAAATCTGGTATTTGTTATAAAAGAGGATGACAAGAAATTTTGCTGTCTTCAGATGACACATGGGTGTCTATGAAAGTTTAAATATTAAATGTTACATGGCTAAAGGTGTCTGTGTAACAAGGCAAAGTATATATACATTTAAACTGCATCCTTGATGGACTTTATGTCTAACAGTAATGGATATATAATACATATCTGATTAATTAAACTGTGCAGATATAACTCAGTGTGTGTGTGTGTGTGTGTGTGTGTGTGTGTGTGTGTGTGTGTGTGTGTGTGTGTGTATTGTGAAGGGGTGTGTGTGTGTGTGTGCGTTGTGAAGGGGTGTGTGTGGGTGTGGTGTTTGTCTTAGAGTACTCAATGAACTACTGTCTGTCTGTCTGTCTCAAGGTTTGGCCTCTTTGCCCAACCCGCATGCCTGAAATTGAAAGTGTCCAAACCTCTCCCTTGATTTTCATATGCGCAAAAAAACAGACTGACTGCCTAATGGGTGTGTGTTTGTGTGTATATAATGGGAGGACACCTTGTGAAAATATGTTTAATGTACTCCTTTCCAGGACACTCCTGCAACTGAATTAACCACTATGCAAAAAAGACAGACTATTAGAATTGGGGCAGATTTCTCATAATTCTCATGAAGGAAAGTCATTTTATCCTTGTACCCATTGTGACTGTACACTATGAAGCAGTTTTGATACTGTAAGACTTTTAACTCATAATGAGTGTGAGGATCTGGGTTTGGGATGCCAGACAGCACTGCTGACACCTCTGAATGTGCTGGTGGCCTAGTTCAGCAAAACAATAATGAAGGAAGCTGTCCGCCAGAGAAGCCTATTGAAAAACACCAATGAAGTCAGGTTTGTTGTTGCTGCGGCTCAGGATGTATTGTTGGGCGTTCTTTTGTGTTCAGCTTTGTCAGCTACAGACAGACACAAGCAGGGCTTCCTAATCTTAATTACAACACATGACAAGTGTCACAGCTTTCAACAGCCCTGGTTGTTGTTTTTGTTGCTGTTGTTGTTGTGTATCTGTGTGTTGGTTGTAGTTTGTCCTGGGGGGTATTCCAAGTAGGTGATTTAGTGAGTAACACAGCTAAGGTAACTTAAAGTAATAATTCTCCTAATAAAAGGACATCATGGTTTTCGTTCTGAAAACAAAGCCATAGGCTTGTTAATAATGCAAGATCTTTGCCATAGGGCTCCTCTATTAGTAGATTTACCACTTGAACATACACAGCTAAGAGACTGAACATGCTTTCTCCAATACCCCCTATTGTGCCATAATTGTCAGACTAGGTTTTTGGGTTTGGGCGCGTACATGTGAAAGTGAGAGGATTGGCTAGTGTGGAAAGTTTTCAGCGAGTAGCACAAGGAATTTTCTACTGTTTTCCTGTATGTAACTTCAATCTGCTGGAATGATCCTAATTCTTTTTAAAGATGGTTATTAATCTACCCTGCCTAACAAAACCATCTTAATGCCCAAGCAGTGTGATGCAAGTTCCCTTTAAAAAATATTTTAGCCATTCCGACATAATGGTACTCTCGTCAGAGCATTACTGTATAATGATGCTGTTCTATTTATACTGAAAGGTCAAAGTTAAACGTGAGTTTGATTATGAAAAGCAAACCCAGTGTCAGGAATCATTTTCTTCTCCATTATTTTCAAGTGGCCTAGAGGTAAGCCCTGCGAGAATGTAAGCACAACATCTAAGAAACACTCCTCTCTTGGAGCACTTAGACTGCCATTCTTAATGGCATCTGAGACCAAAAACAACTAGCTCATGGTTGCATTCAGAGAAGCAGAGTAAGGACATCGAAAGAGGAATACACTAAGACTGAGCCACAAAATATATATTCATATTGTGATTCTATAATGTCTACATTGTCTGTTTATATTGTTCTTTATTTGCTGTATCTATATCTATAGAGTCAAGAGCTGCTGCAACCAAATCTTGTTATATGTATTAGCATGCCTGGCTTAATAAAGCTATCCACTGTTAAAAAGTTACAAGGCACTTCTCCTCTTTTAAAGGTGTTCATGGGTTCAGCCACTACTTTAGCTAATTAAAACATTGACCTCAATGTTCATTTTTAGTGCTGCCTTTATTAACTTTATTAGCTGTTTTGTACTGGAATGAAAGATAACATATATGCTAAATGGCTATGGTAAGTATGGCTATGTGACTGCCTAGCTAGCTGGAGTGGACACATGGAGTTGTGGCATTTAGCAATACAAACCCCAGCCATTGTTTTAAAATCAGCACTGCGGCTCAACCCCAGGTGTATAAATATAGGAAAAAAAAAATCGGAATGACTGAAGTGTTTTCTCTTCTAGTGAAATCATAGTGGCACTAGCTTTACATAGCTGTGCTGGTGTAGCCTATACCCTGTATGATATTCTCACACTTGTAATGTATTGGTTCTATCCATAGACATGGTCTTTACACAAGTTATGACCCGAGATGCCGTTTATGTAAAAAGCCTAGTTTTACTGCAAGAATGCGAAAATTCGAATCACTGTCAAGGATATACAATGAAAACTATGATTCAGTGAAAACTAACCATAGCTTACCCATATTACTCTATACATTCAGCTCAACTGTGTTAGAAAGGCTTTAATTTAATAATATCATATTCCGGAGTTATCATTGCAAAAATAGTCTGACATATTCAGTGTTACTCTCATGAAATACACTCTCTCCACAATCAAAGCTTGGTATATTTTTCTTGTCTCTGATGACCGAAGTGCTTCTGTTAAGAAATGAAAACTTGATTAATTAAAATTGGGGTTAGAAAAGTATCAGGCACATATCCAAGAATGGTCAGCTTCCAAGTTAAATTTCAGTGCGATAACTGTTACATGTATGAAAAATAAAACACTTAAGTGATTAGACCACAGGCATTTACAATGTGAAACAATGGACCTGGGCCCAGATAGAGTGAAAAATGATATCAGCATGTTTTTACAGGACTGAAGGATATTAGTGAGTTTATAGACAACTGGGCTGTATACATTCCTCAAAAGCACTGTGGTATAATCTGTAAAAAGTAAGACTAGCTTAGCATGTGCACCTGATAGGAAGGTTTTCATTCCAAAGCCCACAATATCCATATTCTGGGGAAAAGGCATAGGAGCAGTGGTGTACTCCCACCATCTGTGTACTTATCATATCCCTTATACTGGGACTAAAATGTATGTGTAGTCGTTTCTCTGATGGAAGCTTTTTATGAGTCACTTCATTGTTCTCGGAATGTAGTAAGGATTTTACAGTTATATTGTCAATTGTTCTCTCAAAACCACAAAGCGCTTCATGTTGACAGGTTTTCGCATAGTTAACTCGCAATGTTTTGAGGATGTACCGGAATGGAATTACACTATGTTTGTTGGATTATTCCAGAACATTTTTTTTCCCTTTTCCAACATGAGCACAAGTCACAAGTGAACTAGAGCCACATATACACATGGGATTGAATAACCAAAGCCCTGAAACACAGTGGTAGTGTATGACCACATGTTATGTTGTGCTTTCATCGCTCAAAAAGACATTGTGCAGTGAACCAAATCAAACCAAACATACATCTCTCAGACAGCATTGCCACAATAAAGGACAGTGTTCCCCTCAAAACTCTTTGCAACCTTTTGTCTTTCATAAAAACATTGGAGTGACAATTGTTTTGTCTAGAGCTTCACAAAGTAGTCACTTCATTCTAGACACCTTGGGCGAGAGGGCGTTGGGAACACACAGAGTGCGGGGGATGTTTGGCTAAGGTTACCCTGAGTTGCTTTTGGAAAGGGATCAAACTCGACCGAGGCCCGAGTGGTCTTCGTCGTCATCCCTCGCATCACGCTGCTTTTTATTGTGTTTTGGGTTTTAGATAAACTTGCTCAGTGGAAGGTGATTTTTTTTCCACCCGCTCTTGTTTTTAAAAGACTTTCCGAAATCTTTCAGTCCGATAGAGCTTTGTTGAGTGGCTATGGGGAGGTTTGGGCCTGTCATCGCACATTCCTCCGGCCAGTTTTTAAAGAGACAAACGTGTCTCTCCTTAAAGTTTCCCTCCATGTACAGACAACTAGCATTCCTTTTTTTGCCCTGCATTAATCCAATTACTAAACACCTGCAGACTTGCAATAACTGTCCCTCTGCCAAAGAAACCCCCACCCCCTTCCCTTCCAAACACCCCTCCTTCTGAAAAATGGTTTTGTGGAGGAATATTGTAATCTTCCGTGTTGCCATCGAGAGTCGAGTTACACACCTGCCAAGTCTTAAGCCGAAAAAATAACATCCAACTGTTTTGGGGTATTTGAGACAGGCTTAGAGTGAATTTCAGGTACAAATCCAGCAATCTGTTGGGGTTCGATTGCTTGTTAGGTGCTTTTAGTTTTAGAGAACCCCCCTCTCCCCCCTTCCCACTCAACTCACAGACACACCTTCTCCTTTCTTGTGCTTAAAGTCTCAAGGCATTAACTGTCTAGTATTTACAGTCGAAGATGAAAGGTGTCAGCACGTATCTGAGTTCTTTGTGTTTTTTTTCTTGTTTTGCATACAGGAAGTCGCTGATGTGTGGGATAAGCTTTTATTCCAGACAAGCTTAAATCCTATGTATTTGCTATAGGACGTGTCCATGGGTGAGTGAACTAAGAACATGTAACTGTTTCCAACCTGCTCTTTGCTACTTACTTAACTAGTTGGCTCCAGGTGATACCCATACTGACATTAGTAGCTGCCAGCTAGTATTACATGCTTAACTGACCTTATTGCATTACTTAACCATTATATAAGATGTTTGTAATAGCTAAGACAGTATGCAAACTTTAAAAGCGTGTATAACAGTGAGAATTTTCTTGTAAAGTATCTCCTCTGGACATGAACATGACAGTATTAATCCATGTGATTTGTCTTGACATGCAGTTACACCCCATAATTAGGAAAATCAAAAACACGGAAAAAGTATGCCCGTCATCTAGTGGTTAAGAACCGTGGGTGTTCCTCTTTGCATTCATTTGTAGAAATGGCTCCAATTATAGCAGCACGGCTGTCATTGCTGACCTGTGACCTTGCAAGATGCTGGGGCCCAATGAATTTAAGATTTTTTTTAATGACACACCCAAGTAAAACTATTTTATGGACTTAAATGGAAGAAGTGAACTGTGTTTCTAACCGATTTCCACTGTGATTCATTGATTATGCTGGTTGGAGAAAATTGCCCCAAAAAGAGTTACATCATAACAGTGTTTCTTTTCAGCTCTCCATGACTCTTTCTGTTTTGATCAAAGCGAACAACCTTTTGATTTTTTTACCCCCTCGTTCCATTTTTGTGTGTTTTTCTTTGTTGTGCTAACATAACATTGTTAGCAGTATGACCCATGAAGCAATTCACTTGAACTAAGTCATTTTCAAGAGGTAGACAAATAAAAAATGGATTGCTTTGAAAAGAAAAAGTGAGGGAGCCCCTTGAAGTGGTCATTCCTATTCAAACCATCTGCCCACACAAAATGACGGGCGTACCTCTGAGGAAGCCCTGCTCATTCTGCTGTATCTATAATGTTCTTTAACCATGTATTTATCAAAGACAGATATACAAATCGCATATATGTATCTAAATCCAAATGATTTGCATAACAGAATCTAAAGCCATTCAAACAGGCACAGACAAAACAATTTAGTGCTTAGTGGTTACATTAGCAAATTTATTAAAAAATATTTGTTGTTGTTTTTTTCTTTAGATAAGGCTTTTTAAATAAAGCAAGATTAATATAATACAAGGTTTATGTTATTTTAATGCCATGTCAACCACAAGACAAACATTCTCTCAATCTCTTGAGAACTCTTAGTTATTTAGTTTTAACCTTCTGCTATTTTTAGTTGTATGGATGTGAAAAAAGCCTACAAATGTTCATGGCAATATTT
Organism: Setipinna tenuifilis; assembly: GCA_030347295.1. Lineage (NCBI taxonomy): Eukaryota > Metazoa > Chordata > Actinopteri > Clupeiformes > Engraulidae > Setipinna > Setipinna tenuifilis. The sequence continues at coordinate 14,951,896 of CM059278.1, read as the reverse complement.
TTATGAATCAAGAAATTCTTTAGAAAACCATAAATCCCAATGCTTTTCACATAAGGGTTATCATGATGACAAGGCAATTGTGGTTATAGTGAAAATACAGCTTTTTCAAACCTAATCTAAATGATGTTTCAACAATGCAATACACTTTTATTGACAATTTAGCAGCCACTTTGTTATGAGTGGCACATCAAAACCAAAATACCGTACAGCACATTATTGGTAATAGAAGAACAGTTGAATACACAGTCCCATTTACTCTCATAATCATTAAGAAAATGAATAGTGACAGACTAAATTTCTCCTGGATGGTGTTACATTTGAGCATATGCGGTTTCAGGACATAAACAACTCATTCATTTTCCACCAAAGAGATTTATTTGTGCAGTCAGTCCCCATTACTTGGATCCCTAACAATACACAAGTTCCCCTCTCTCCACAAAGACTGCAATTAATGATTAATTATGCCTCCTCAGGCATTCCAAAAGTAATTAATTTATGTACACAGTGACTGCCAATGAAGGGGAACCATAGAAATAAAGTGCACCTGGCAAAAGAGCAAATATCAACATCAAAATGTAATGACATCTAACAAAATACCTGCCCCACATTACTAAGAAACACATACACACTTTCCTAATGGTATTTCATGCGTTGATTGATATGTTGTATTTGGTGGAAGTTGTACAAGTATGGTGGGGTGAGATATGTGGATGGAAAAGAACTGGATGAAAAAGGATATTAGCAGTTCCACTAATGATTAACATACACTTTGTATTCACTGTGTGTCCGTTTTCAAATTTGTAGCATGTCATAGCCATACATCAATACATGTTTACACTCTGCTGTACAGCTAGAGCTGCTGTTCCAATGTTGAGCTTTTGTTGGCATTTACAGTCCTGTTGTGCTCACAACCTGGCTGATTGGCATGTTATGTAAAAAACATTTAGGCATTTCACTGGATAAAGCATCTGACTACTCATTTGATTCTGAAGGGATATGAAGAACTGTTACCACAAATACCATTTTAGTAAGCATTTTGGTGTTGACATTTAAGTTCGACTCAGAAATATTAAGTCATTAATAATTGTAGTCTTGTGCTTTTAAGGAAATGTGAAATCAAGATAATGTGTAGGCCTCTGTATCAGATACTAGACACTTATCAAGATTTAACACAATTTGTTTCACTTACCTGCATGACTGAGAAAAGAATTAACACCTTAATGAGAATGTTATATCCCCCCCCCCACCCCACCCCCTCCTTAAGGATATCTTTATAGTTGTATTTTCTGACCCAATTAACCTCCTTAACATCATTTCACTCCCACAAAAAATCACAGAAGCACATTGGATTACAGCCACAATATCGGGAAATATCAGCAATGTGTCCAGTGAACTAAAATTCGTCTCTGATTCCTTGTCTTTATATTGTATATGTATCCACAGCGTCGGACCACACAGGTTGATCCCCCTCTTTCCAAGAGTCCTCCCTCTCGGTAATTATCAGGTTTACATTGTTGACTTTCAACATATTTGGCAAATTTGTATGCCACCATTTAACACAACATCCTCTCTACAACCCAAGCTGTGAGGTGAAATGAACTTCAAAAGTCCCAAGCAACCAAACCACTGACAATGACGCCCGGGGGTAGTGAAGGGACTGGGGTTTGAGCAATGTTTAAACAGCCAGTAGGATGCTGAGCTCAAAGTGGCCTCAGCTTCATAACCTGATTTCCCCAACGTTCATAATTAAACATTTTCTATTTAAATAATCGGTGGGAGATCCTTAGCTTGTATTTCTGCCATGGCTATTGTGTTTGTTTGAGCCAAATATTGGGAACTTTGATACCGAATACCTTGTATCTGTTAACTTTGGCAGCACGCGAGGATTCTGGGGATGCTTGCCTGTGTGTTACTGCCACCCCCCTAGGTCACGGAGTTCCTTCGAGCCACTGGTCTGTGTGTTTGCTCTTTGGGGGGGTGGGGGGGTGAGGGGGAAAGTCACAGGGAAGACATTGTGATGCAGCTCTCCACGCATACCTATCTCAAGTGTCTCTGAGACCAGAAGTTTTTAAAGAAAACACTTCTCCGCTCTCTTTTTGGCCTCAGACGCCCCCCACCACCACCCCTCCACCCCACACCCCACCCACCATACGCCTCCCCCCCAGCCCTCTTTAGCCCTCTCACTCCGGCCCAGGATGAGCTGATCTTTTGGGGGCCTGATGGGAACCCAAGCTCCTAGCCACCGTTGGGAAGGGCAGTGTCAGCAAACAAGGCTGGAAGGCAAATACACTCTGTTTACATTTGGATTTGAATGCATGTGTGTTTATGTGTCTTTCTGCGAAGCGAGTGTGTTGCCATTGTGATGTGTTCCTCTTTGCATTCGGGCGAGTGTGTCCATGGCCTTGTGTGTCTGTTTGTGTTTATAGGTTGGCTCCCGTGTGTGTATTTGTGTGTGTTTGGGTGTACGTGCATAAGTGTGTGTCTGCATGTGTGTGTGTGTGTAGGCATGTGTGTGTGTGTGTGTGTGCGGTTATGGCTGCCTCTCGACCCCCTTTAGCCTGCTGACCCCCAAGCGTGTGACCGGCCCAATGAAGTGACCGTGGGCCTAATTAGATTTGACAGGGGCTAACAGCGGCCATTTCACCGGGGCAATTAATCAGGGGACGGCTTCCAAACGAAAGCTAAATAAACAAACAGCTTGTGCGACAGCCCAGTAACAGCCGAGCCCCACTGTGGGGGTTTCGAGGAGGTGATAGTGGGAAAGGGGGGGGGGGGGTAGTTGTGTCGCAGTCATGGGGTGGGGGAGGGTGTGGGTGTGGGCAAGAGGGTCCTGGCAACCCCGTGACCCCCAGGAGTTCACACCACGCTGGTCAAGGCCCTTACCTCACCAGGACTTTTTTTTTTTACGAAGGCCCTGACCAATGTTTTGGATCTTTTGATTCTGGCTCCTGTGGAGAAAGCAAGCCGTAACTTCTGTCACCTTTACCCTTGGAATGCTTCTGTGCACAAACAGACAGTGGAGCACAGTAGTGGAGTAGTAAAAACTCCCCACTATATTTGGTCAAGGGACAATGCTGAGCTCAGTTCTGATTACTCATGAATGGTGACGAATAGCTATAAATAGCTCGACTGCAAAGCATTTAGATTTAACATGATGATTTACAGCACACAGAATAGAACCTTCTGGATTATATGAAACTCTATTTTAAGCTCTTACAGTATGGAAAAAATGCAAATTCATGAGTGAGGATGAGGCTGTAGATAGCTAATAAGATAGTGAATGTTTATGGAGGGGAGCTCCTTGATCGTGTCCTCTCTTATCTCACTAGAGCTTATCTAGGCAAGGAACTTGTGAACCCTCACACATCAAAGGCTCTCATCAGCTACAGGATCAACAGGGCCCACTTGACAGCTTTCTGCTCATCAGGATGCCTGTTGAGTTCCTGAAGAGCAGTCAGGGGATTTTTATGGCTGAAATGATAAGAGACAGCACATAGACATACACACACTATCTCTCTCCCCCTCTCTCTCTTTCTCTCTCTCTCTCTCTTCTCTCTCTCTCTCTCTCTCTCACACACACACACACACACACACACTTTTGCTTTATTCCAATTTCTTAAATTTTAAAAAATAATGAATTGTCTATCTGTTTTTATCTTAACTGAAACTTAGAAAAGACAAATACTGCTGTTTTACAGTGTGCCTTAAGACGAACAAATAATTTCTGCACTTACTGCAGGAGACCTACACAGAGATTTAATATGAACAGGGGCCAGTTTGCGGTCCTGATACATTGCCCATGTTCTCAGTAGTACCCATGGATCTTCTATTTACACACATCGAGTATTTGTGTATTCATTACTGTTTTCAGTGCTACCTCAGGCATTGCAGTCCAGACACTAATATTTTTAGCTGGAGATATTTAAGGGTGACTCAAAAATTAGGGGCCAAGCCAACATCCTGATCACACCAGAGGAAATCCAAAAAGACCTCAACCATAACCATAGCTGGACCTTGGCACTATGCAGAGAGGGGAAACTAATAAAGTTAGGGAGGGAATCAAAAACAGACAGTGCAGAAGAGGTTTGCTACTCAAGGGGGTGCCTAGCTGACCCAGTCTATGCGGTCCAGGGAGATTTCCTAGGTGCTCCCTGCAAACAGTTAGACAATACACGCAAGTGGTGATCAAAAATGATTTACAGTAAGCCACATTCTCAATATGAATGCCAGCTCTGAGATTGAATTTACATGAATACAATTTAGCATTTCGCAAAAACCAGACCTACTAAATGAATCTATTAACGTTTTGAATGCATTTTTGCAACTTGCAAGTTTTGCCTCTGTTATTAACTGTGAGAGGGTAGTGGTAGCTGAAGGACAGAGAGGACGAAATGCAGTAATAGTTTTCTAAATATATACATGTAGGGCCCCTCACAGCCCTCATTTAAACAAGCTAACACCAACACACACACACACACACACACATACACAGCACACATACAAGCAGGCAAACACACATGAATACACACAGGCACACACACACACACACACACACACACATACTGTCTTGTATTACAGTTAATAGGGGTCTGTTATATGTCTTGTAAAACAACCATGACACAAACGGTAAGCAGTGTTTGTTCATTTATATTAACAAGGAGCAAAGAAATCCCCTTGTCAACCCCCAAACCGTAAACCAGATTAAAATAACTGATAATGAGTTCCTTTACAATGTCCCCTAAAATCGGGGCCCACCCTTGCAAACACAAGTCATTGTCTCCACATGAAGCAAAGAAAAAAAGAGGCAGTAAAATACTATCAGGTTCTTCTCAGTCTGTTCCCAGCAGGCCGAACAACAGTCTCTCTCTTGAAATGTACATTTCCTCCCTGAAACAACATTTGTTTGTATCAGATGTCTGATTGGGGGGCAGAGTAATAATGTCTCTTCTTTCAGCCCATTACTGTGACCAAGTTCACCTGCCAATAGGAAAACTTTTGGCCCAGCAACGTTACAAATGCATTGCAGGAATGTTCCAATATTTATAACAATCTCATGCGGCTGGATTTGTTTGAATGCCTCCCTCCTCTTATTTTTTCAGTGGATTATTGTTGCATGGCGCTTTCGAATCACATGTGCAAGTGATTAGGTATGAAACATGGGATTTATTAATAATATCTCGCTGGCATTTTGTCATGCTTGGTTGCATGTTTGTGACAAAGTGTACATTATTTAAAGGGGGCACAAATATGGGTTCAAAGGAACCACTGCTCCAGGCAAGTATTGTTAACTTGAGATTGTGGTTTCAGAAATGTTTGTCCCCTCTTGGAAACAGACTTGATGGTGACATTGTGTTGTTGTGTGCCTGTGTGTGTGTGCCTCTGGTGTGTGTGTGCGTGTGTGTGTTTGCGTGCCTGTGTGTGTGTATGCGTGTCTGTGTTTGTGTGTATAAAGGAGTGGGAGAACAAGGGAGAAAAAAATGGAAGAACCAGACAAGATTGCACCTTTCAAACACCAAGGACCAGATAATGAATCAAAGCTGTGAGGATTCCTTATTCCCTTTTTTGTTTCCCTCAAGAGTGATATACTTCATCTTGCTCCCCTTCCTCTTTTTTCCTCTAAGCACCAATTTCTCCCCACCCTGGTTATCCTGTGAAACATTATGTGTGTAATTTCTAACAGCTGACTCATATTTGAACAATAAAGTTCCCTAACATGAACTATATCCCAGAACTCAAATATTTGGGACCTGTGTGAAAACAAAAGATACCCCTGTTGCCCCCCTCCCCCCTGAACCCCACCCCAAACTTTAAAAGAAAACATCTGACAGCATCAAGGTGTCTGAAGCAGCATAAAAATAGTATTCATCCTCTTTTTCCACCCCCTCCTCACTCATATATAATGTATATGGCATGCACTTGCTAATAGCAGGTTCTACTGGGACTCCTAAAGCCGCAGTGGTTAAAGCCCTCTCCAGCACTCCCGCAAACCTGTCCTTTTCTTTTCCCACACTTTTACTTCCCCTCTCATCCGTTTGCTCACTCTGCACCCTGCCTCTGCTGGGCGGTCAGCCAGCTGGACACTTCAGATGCCAGGGGAACCCACGCAGGTCAACCAGCTCTAATGCCGGCATAGCAGGTCTGGGGAATTTCATATCGACCTGCAAAGAAAAAAAAAATGATAATGGGTGTCGATATTGAAGTCAGATTTCTGTGAACGCTATGGTTTTGGCTCTCCTGAGTGCATTTATATGCTTCTTTTTTCCCTTTTTGACTCAGACCCCAGCTTTTCTTATCTCCCTCTTTTTTTTTTCTCCTGACCCGCACTCCCTTGCTCCTTTTTTTGGCTGTGTCTTGTGCGCTCTGTCAGTTCTGAATGGTCTTGCATCCATTTTTATCTCACCTTATCTTTAAAATCTCTCCCTCGTGTTCTCTCCTTCTCCCTGTATGGATGACAAAACACAGCCATGTCTGACCTTTCAGCAGGGAGGAGTATAGGAGAGGAGGATCCCAGAGTTGGAACACAGCGGGCTGTCCAAATGTAATATTATGCAAGGCTATATTATCATTTTCCTATTAAAAGTGAAGTCATTATCATGTCATGTGAACTCTTTAGCAGAGGTACACAGGGTGTGATGGTCCTGGACGAGTTTTTGAAGGTTGACAAAAGCCAGCTGATGAGAGATTCATGTAATGCAACGTCGTCGCCCTGCCATGATAATCAAGTCCATAAGGTGGAGCCTGTTGGACACAGCTAGCACTGTCGCCCAGAGGAGATCATGCCATCGACATGTAAATCAACATGGCTGAAGAGGTGAGATACAACAGAAATATTCTGCATCATTAGGGACGCGGCTCTGATGAGAAGAGCCAGCTTGTACAAGCTGACTGACTAGAGAGCTCCACTGTTCAAAGCAGGCCACAGTGATTTAAAACAATTGTTGCACAATTTTAGCACTAAAAATGCATTGCCAAAGTAGGAGTGAAATGGGACCAAGTAACACAAATGCTGAGGCATTCTGGGCAATGTGCACTGATACTGTCACTTACAATTACAAATCTCTTTGCAACCTACAGTTACTATGTCTATGTATACCATGGGTATGTGCTGGGGGCCTTAAACACAGGTTTTAGCACTGACCTCACAAAGACGACCTCACCCACTGGGGGAGCTGTAGTAGAACCCCTCACTTGGGACACTCCTGTCACCTAGGTGACAATGTGTCCTTGAGTCTAATTGATTGAGTGAAGAATGCCGGAGCCACAAACATTGCTGTAGCCAGCGGGGGGAGGCGGGATGCATGTTTACAGAGCAGCGTCCTAACCCAAACATGTAAACACACCTCACGGCTGGTGCACTTCCCCCCTGTTGGTTTTAGGCTGTATCCTGGATCTGAGACCAATTGTGAATCAGACGCTGCAAGGAAAAGGCTGTGATCGGCTGGGAAGCTGAATGACCACAGTAGTCTTTGGCAGATGACAATATCCTTCCTCTATTACATTGCACATGAAAACATACATGGACAGTTTAGTCTAGTTTTGAGAAATCTGTTGAGGCTGTCGGTTTCATGTCAATGACTGTTTCAGCGAAAAATATGTGAGAAAGTTTAATTATAAAGGATTGGACATTTCACTCATAGAAACCACTTTAGTGTGCTCAGATCCAGTAAAATTCCAAACTGCCGCAAATGGTGATGCACTACTAGTTTTAGCACAGTGAATATACAAGTGGTCTTACTCTGATAGAAAAGCCTGAGGAAAGTGATAACAATGGTGTTGTGTATATTATATATTAGGTAAACTTTTAAAGGAATTAGTTAATGAATGTTTATTGATGCATGGTTTAATGCTTAGTTTTATCACAAAGGTAGCCACATCTACCTATAGTTTTAACCGCAGATCAGGAGAACATCAGTCATAAAACATAAGGCAAAGACTTGGCTGACTAAAATTAATTTACTGGTACCAGATGGAACTTAACTGCTCCTAACTCCTAACTGCTGTGTGGAGAAGCCAAATGGAGACAACCTCACTCCTGTCACAAAATGACAATGAGGAGGTAAGATATGACCATCAGTGAAAGGATGCCAGCAATTGCCATAGCAGAACTAACATACAGTAGAAGCCTTTACTGTGTTCACTTTACTGTGAACTCAAATGCAGATTTGTGCAGCCAGCATTGTTTGTGCAGGTTAGGCAGCTACAGTATAATGTTACAGGGTTGTCTGCTTCTAAAACAAAACAGTGACCTCTGAGTACATTAGCAACATAAAAATGATCCACGACTGACAGAATAATATGCCCTCAAGTTATACATTCCAAGCTACAGTCGAAGATTCATCCTGGGCACATGAAAAGTCAAGTGGTTCCTTCACAGAGATTCTTCCTCACAGAACATCTTGTAAAATGAGCTGTATGACTATAACCCAATGTAAATCGTTGCTTTATCACTACTATCAGTTTAACAGCAGCTGTGAACAGTTGCTTTTGTATATACAATATTGTTCAACAATGGTTCAGTGGATGCATGATTACAGACTGGCAAGATATTTACATGGCATGTTTAATGTGCAATAGCTTTCAATATTACCTGTTTATGTAAGCCCTGTGGCTGTATGTATTTTACTGTATCTAAATGCATTTTAGCTAGATGAATAGGCTACAGTTACCTGTTTAAGATAACAAGCAAGGTCTAAGATACATGGCATTTTTACTAGTGCTTGGGGTTTGTTATGTTTGTATCACAGAAGTATAGTACAAAAATATGGTGGGTTAGGCATGCTAGGAGTGTTATACAGCATTGCCTTAGAACAACTTGAATAACATATCTATCTCCAAAACATACATTTCAATAGAACAAATCTATTTCCTGTTTTGGAAATGATGGGGTTATGTTTCATTAGATAATGGAAAAAACTGTTGCCAGTTCACTTCCTAGCACGACTACTGTGGTCAGGTTATTTGGTTACAAATGATGAGCCTTTTAATCAAGGAACACAGGTAATTTTCACCCTACTTCTGGACATTTTGATTTCCAGACTATTCCCTGGGGTTCCCCACTGTCAGCAGCCCTATAGGCCCTGTGCTTCCAAGGGCTAGGAGTCATTACAATGTCGAACAACAACACCAGATGTAGCAGGCTGTGAAGTTAATACTTTCAAGGATCAGTTGCATATTTTAGGGGGAAAAAATGTATTTGCTTGCATACGCCTCTGGTTTCTTTTCAAATTGGGTAGATATTCCTGGCAGCCTACAACTTCCTGTACTTTTAACATAATTAAACAAACATGTTTGTGTTGCAGTAATCCATTTGCTTCTCGCCAATTTTTAAACCTGCTGCTTGTCAGGCATTATGCATTTTAAATTGCCCCAGTGGACGTGAATACCTCGGGGTGTTCAATGGAAAGTCTTAAATATTACAATGTTGTGGGCAAATCTTACCTCCCAATTGCAGCAGCACCTGTTACTGCGAGAGACATTAGCCAAACCAAAAACTTTGCATTTCCTCAGAATGTGGGTTGTAAAAGGAGAAATTGGATGCATCTGTTTCACAGCCTCCCCAAACATTTCCCAGCTATTTTGTTTAGCCACATTGAATGCAGCCATTCTTTCTGAAGCTAAACAATTGCATTTGTGAAACAGGTCTTTGGTACAAGTGATATGTAAGTGATACATAAGCTTTCTCTAAGCCATTTCTCTAACTACATGTGCATATGTTTTACTGTAAATGTTGCTTGCTGTTGTTAAAAGAGCTAAGTTGTATGCAGCTGGACTTCTTTTTTGGAGCTTGAAGACGTTTCACCTTTCATCCCAACCTTTCACCTTTCATCTGTCCTGATAATGGAGAACTAAGAGCTATATCTCTGGGCTACTGGAGGTAGAGCTGTGAGCTGTAGGCCACACCCCTCTTCATGTCGCACAATGGTCATGAGTCACCTATTACCATATGTCAATGTGCGAATTGGAGTAAGGATCATTGGATCCAGAGATGAGAAATGCTCTAATGATAAAGAGCAGTTAAACTTCCTGGGATGAGATCTCAAGGCAGAATGGTATGTAGCAGGTAGATGATGACGCAGCCACCCTCCTCTGTTCAAAGTTGGTTGTTTTAGATGGACATAGATGGCCTCCTTCACCCCTCTCTTCCTTTTCCAATATGTGCATGTCAGTGTCTTTGAACGAGTGTCCCTTCGCCTCTGGATGTAGATGTACTGCTGAGTCCTGTCCTGATTTAGTCACCCTCCTGTGCCAGCTCTTTTCACTACCATGACCTGGATGAATGAGAATCATCACAGACAGATTGTTTACTGTTAAGAAATCACAAATATGATTGACTGAAATTGATTGTAAACATCTATTATGAAATTAAAATCCAAAGAAAATAACTTTAATTGCAAAACAATGATGTTTCAAATGTGATTTATTATTTAGTATGTGTTACAACATAGACACTGTTAAGTGTGTGCTGCTTTGAAAAGTGTTGTAAAATGCATGAACGCATTTATTATTGTGCAACTCCTCTGATTTATTTTGGCTTTGAGTTTTACCACACTATATCGACTTCCTTTTAGCATTAAAAGGCCAAAATATGAAACATTTCAGACTTCAAAAACCACTGAAATGTGCAGTCAACAGACTTTATGAAGACCAGGGAGGGGTGTGCCATTTAATTTAACAAAAAAGGGTGTGTTTTTGGTCATGTAAATTTCTTTTTTTTTTCAAAGCCATTCAATTGTAGTTTATGGTCTGAGGTGAAAACCAACATGTTCTGGACAATATTATTGCAGCAGCGAAAACACTGAAACAAAAACCTTTCTTAAAGCTCAACAGTAACGGTCAGATTCACTGATTTTCTGATATGTTCTGAAATGTTGAGGAATGCCGATGTGTTTATTTGGCTGTTACTCAGAGGCACACAGACTGGTACTAATCAACTCTTAGCATCCTTTCTGGTAAGACACTTCCTTCAGGGCAAGTGATGTAGGCCAGCTTTGTGATTAATGTAATTGGCAATGTCCTATTAAGGTTAAGCTAATAGGGTGCAGTCCACAGCTGGCTGTGTTCGTTGTCACCAGCGTGCAACCAAATCCACTGTGACAAATCATCAGATCTATTGGCCATGGTTTCTTTGGGATGGACTGAATGTTTTTTAAAAAAAGACTCAGGGTTTGAGGCAATGTGGCGCTCCACAAACTGTACAGACTAATTTTCCTTAAGCAGAGAAGTGCTCGCTTTTACATGTACAACATGGCACAGTGGGGTTTTCACATGAACCACACAATGAGTCTGTTACAGGAGGCACCACCCCAACAAAACCCCAAACCCTCAGCTCCTTCATCTTTGATGAAAGAGACTGCCCACTCACTGCCTACTCGCAGTCAAGACCAAGTGCACTGGAGGAATTAAGTAAACCACCAACATATGCTACCACATCCAGGATATCACAAAGAGAAATCTTCAATTAAAGAGAATCAAATTATAGCAAAGCACTCAGCTCATGTCAAATTAGTCACATGAGAAAGTTATGCGGCTCTTGTGCAATTTTGCTGATCTGGGGAAAAAAAGCAATGCTACGTTATTCGGAATTACCTCACTGGTGTGGCTGTTTTGATGAAGAATGTAATAGAATCCAAAATGAAATTCAATCAAATGACTGTATGCCTATCTGTGAATTCAACTGGCATTAACTTTGGCAGTGAGACGTCTAATTGGGTGCCCAACTTCATGGTGACTATTTCAACAGCTGAGGGTGAACCATGACATACACATAAGCACATGTAACTGTTCAAGTTCTCTGGAAAACACTGGCCTGGTCTTACAACTGATGGGCCAACCAAAAGCCAGATAATGATGTGGAACATATTCACAGGAGTACAGATCCAAACTGCTGAAGTCACTCTCCCTGTTTAGGAATGATCAAGGAGATACTTGTTTTCAATCAAGGATAAAAGTACAACAGCCTTACAGGTCAACAAAGATGCAAGGCAAGATATGGTGCTGTGATACAGGTGACTTAGTGTTTCATCTTGGTTGAAACTTGGAGGCCAAAACAGTCACAAACTATGTGCCAAAAATGTGCAACACATTTTTGTGCAGTCATTCTGGCCCAACTAAGACTCAACCACAATCTTCAGTGAGATTTCTTTCTTATAATACAATTCCATCACAAGGGGAGTACTGACAACATAGAAGCATCCTTCTGACAGTTGTCACCTAGAAACAGGTTTTGTTTTAGTGATCTTTTAGTGACTGTAAGGAACATTTGTATACTTCTACTGTTGCATAGATAACAACAAATGATGGAGCTCCCAGTTCCCCTCTGCCCAGATCTGATCTCAGATCAGGCCCAAATCCATGACTGAGTCAGCAGCCAGCTCAGGAACTGTAGTGAGTCCAGTGAGGTATTCCAAGTGCAGGGGTTAGTTGCTAGCCCAGACATTGCCTACCTTGGAGTATGTGATAAACAGCCTGCCATAAGGCCTCATTCTTGTATTAAAAGAAAACCATTGGGATTTTGTCTTTGTGGGCGTTTGACTACTCACTTTGAGTTCAGTTATTCAGGGTGGTCACTAAACCACATGCCTAGAATACCCTCAGTAACTGTCCTTATGTGTGTAACTGGCACTGATCAATCAATCAATTAATCAATCAATCAAATCATTACTGTAATCACAACACCATGTGTGTGTGGTGCATCATATTATTATGTGGTCCATAGCACCTCATCTCAGTTTTCATCTCTCTCAATTACAGTACAACACATTTTACAGCTTTGTTTCACTCTTACAAAGCAGTGAAGTCTCTCAAGGCCATTATGTCTTCTTGTATTCATGTTAAGCTACCCTAATAACTTATTAAGCCTTTTATTTTCTTTGTGACTTTATTCTTTTTAAGCCTCAGCTGCCAATCAGACATTTTGCCCTGGTCGGTGTGTGCTGAAATCTGACAGGTTATTGGATGTGAGGTGTGCTGCGGAGCTTTGTTTTAAAGACCTTGATGAAGAGGCATGATTGAGCTGGAGAGGTCTGGATATAAATATCATGTTCAACTATGTCATACTGAACATTCGGCGCCCAGTGGAAAATACCCAGGGTTTTTATGACTGAACTTGACGTGCCTTTTTTATTTCACAACTGTAAAAATGGCATTTGTTCTTTCTCCCATGGTTTGAAGAAATAGAACACATAATACCACACAGACACAATGTAACAGCCAATAAATATAGCTGTGTGTGTGTCACGTATTCTTCCACTGACACAGAGTGGCATTCGTGCTTTCACACGAGCTGTGCATTAAGTGGCAACCTTGTTTGGTGAGTCAACATAAAAATGCCTAATCACTAAGAGTTGTCCTTTGTTGTGTGGTCTCGTGCCGAAGGCTTTTTTACATGTCCTTTGTACACGGTGTAGCCATAGTTCAATATTTACACTTGACTTGAGATTCTAAAGTGTACTGAAACGTATTAATTTCAGCCATCACAGTTGTGTTGCCATCTGGAAAAATACAAACTAGGTTTATTGCTGTAATATTTTATCGTATTGACTGCACAATGCGTTGAAAAGGCATCGAGATCACAGAAGGGAATAACAACCTGGAATAGTCTTAAATAATGAAATATCTTTCCCATTCTCAGTACAGCAGTATTCATTGGTTGAAACTGTACAGTATTTCTCCATAATTCAATCACTTAGCCATGTAAGACAACTGCTTTTTAGTGTTCGTTTGATTTAAGTATTATTTTTGAAAGCCTCTCTACAGGAGGAACTCATGCATTACTGAATGTTCACCACCTAGCTGAATAAATGTTTTCACAAATCAGCAGAGCTTTACACTGCTGAGAGAGGCTGATGTGACTCGGGCCTAGGATCAATCCATATGAAATAACTGTGCCTGCCATTGATCCGTATCAGTGTATGCAGCTTGGCATTGATCTTTATGGATGTCTATAGATATCTGTTTATAGATTCTCATAGAAGTCTGTTTATAGATGGCCTAAACAGGATCTGGAGTGGAATTGCATTAGCTGTGATGTCTGCCATTTTACAATCTTTTCTATTGCCTCCCATGCTTGCTCCTTTTATAACAATATTCCCTTTGACAGTAGCATTTTCACTACTGCTCTGCAGTATGTCTGTCCTGATCTGTTCGTAAGATGAATGTGAAATATGCATCAGGACGTTATGTGCTTGTTTGACTTGTTTGAGGCAAAAAGTGGGATAGGCCTTTAGGATAGGCCTGTGCTTTTCATGTGTGTGGGTAAATTGAGTTCAGTAACTTTGATAATGGATTTCGATGAACTGTGGTTGCACCATAATGGCCATAAAAAGAGCTCAAATTCCAGCGCAAATTGCAGACAGGGGTATTATAGCCCACATTATTTGATATTATTTGACCAGTAATGCATCTTATTGGTCCTGAAGGTAATAGCTTTTCTTCTTCTTGGCGTTGCTTTGCATTTCTCAGGGCCTAGTGCCCACTAAAATTATTCATCGATTATATTTGAGCTGGTTTCTTGCAATTATATCATAAACCTGCTTCACTGCAATAAATTTGTATTTCATGAAGTAATACCGTGTCTTGGGCATGGGAACATTTATTTTTTGGAACGCTGTAAGCTTAGGTAATGGGCCAAACTAGTGTATCTTGAATGCGCTTGCAAAGTGTTAACCTAACACAAATTTTATTGAGTTTTATTATTTGATGAACCAAGCCCCTTTAGGCTTATTTTAATATTTCATACTCTCAGATCTGTCAGTCATTTTATTGTTCTGAATTTATTACATTTACTGTTTGGTTTGATTGTCTGGCAAAAAAAAACATATCAGTCCAAATGGGGTAAATAGGCATTTGGAGAGCGTTTTTAGAGGTCAGGAGGTGACAAAAGTAATGCTGGGAAATACCTCATGCTGAATTGTTCTTTCCCCCTAGAATGATGTGCTGTTTTCACTTGATTTCAACTGTGACATTTTCCCATGTGCCTTTTGCACAAAGGCCGTGGGCTTTTTATGACTATTACTGGTAATTTTGTTTTTCATGCTACTCAGGAAAGGACATGCACTTAAAGTCATCAATGGAGGGGGGTTGTTTCGACAATTACTGTTTGAAAACTGCTCCTTATCTAACTGTTTAGTCAGAGCAAGTGACCAGGTTAAATCATTTGTTGTCTTACTATGTACAAGGTCGTGTACTGTTTACATATTTATCTGTGATAGTTTGTGTGTCCACCTCTGCCAAACAGACAAAGACAGGCACTGGCCATGTAATACTAGAGAAGACTGTTACAATAGCGGCACTGGCATCAGTGGTTATAGAGACTTTTATTGACTCTTATTAGAGACTCTTATTTCAGATAGAATATTTAGACATTACTGCTGTAATCCCTGCTGACTCTTCTGTTCCTCTTTTCTTCGTTCTTTTCATTTGGTCTTGTCTTGAGCAATGTCAGGTTCCTGTAGTTTCGTTATTGAGATGTAATGTCATTGCATGTAGAGTAGCAAATCGTAAAACACAGACAAAATGACTGTCACTAAAGTTTTGTTCTCTTTTGCTTACCAACCTGGGAAAAGTGAACAGAGTTCAGTAAATAATCATTTTATGTCTCTCTGGTTTGAATGTAATTGAAAGTTTTGTATATGATTTTTACTCAGTAAAAAGACATATTATTAGTGTCCACGTATTAACAGTGTGTGTGTGCTGTGTTTGTGTGAGCCATGGAAACAAAATGTCATCGGGCGGTTAAACACCTGGTCAAATTCACTAGCTGGAGTGATATATGACACATTTATAGTTCAGTCCTTAACATTCAAAGAAAACTTGCTCTCCGTATTCACGTGTGAAGTTTTCACCATTAAGGCTATTATTCTTTCCAAGTTTTTCTATGGTTGTTAGTGTGTTTTTACAGTCCTGGATGAATCATCTCTAGTTTTCCCTCAGGAATTCCAGTCCTTCCTGTCAACCAGCTGAAATCTTTATATATAGTGCGGTGTTGACAATGACATTGTGTGTGCCTTGTGCTGCTAAGGTGACGAGGTTGTTGACCAAGTGGACACCATTTTCATCAAGACCTGCTTTCACCTTCCAGGGACTTCCTCTGTTCTTTTCTAAAATTGGGGGGGTGGGGGGGGGGGCAACATCTTGCCCGGCTTGATTTCCCTTTTCCTTACCGGAGGAAACGAGCGAGGGCGTCCCCGTGGGTCCCTCTGGCTGTCGCGTCTGTCAGCCTGTCGTCTGTTCATCCTGCCGGCCTCCCCGTCACCCCTGGCCAAGGCTCTAAACGTGTCAGCACATCGCCACCGTCCGCTGCCTGCGAGGCCCTCTGAGACGCACCCCTAAATCACTTTATTGAAATCGGCAAACAGTAGTTGCTAATGACATCACTGCCAGACAAAGTAGGCTTTTAAAAATCCCAAAGGCACACGGAAAGAAAAAAAAAATACAAAACAAGAAAAAAAATACTGCCACATTGGACATTGTGATTGGTAGAGAAATCACTACTGGACGTATTCGCAAGAATCGACCTCCCCTCCACCCCACCCCAACTGCTTGCGCACCTGTGGTGGACTGGCTGGTAGTCACGTAGCCTGGGGCCAGTGCGGGGCTCCTTGTCCAGCTGTGTCTGTGGCGCTGTCGGGCGCAGCGTGTCCCTGGCTCTGTCGGCCTGCGGGTCAGGGAGACGTTGATGGACAGATGGGTTCCTGGCTTCCAGAGGGCCAGTGAACAGCAGGGCTCTACATCCTGTGAACTCTCCCTCCCCTTCACGGCAACCTCATGTATGTACCGTGAAGCACATCAAGCTTGTCATAGACATTCTCACACACTTAAAGCCTCTGTCGGGTATGGGCCTCAAGCTGAATTCTGTTTACCCAGTTAACGTGTTCAGTGTTCAGTTTGTCGTACGTTTCAGTAAGTCACGGGTTGACCTTACAGATGGCTGGGTGTGTGTGTGTGCGGGGGGAGGGCATGGGGGTGTATTTGGCCTTGGAGTTTAACTCGTGTGTATTTCTGATACTGGCATTACCCTTGGCTTGATTTCATGAGGTCATACCATAATCCATACAAACTGAAAAGCCATTTTACATCCCTCTTTATTGTATTTCTCTGTTTGAATCGGAACCATTGTTAAACAGTAACCTTTCTGTCAGAAACCATTCTGTTATGAGCTCCACACATTTTAACCTCACTAATCCACTGACTTCCCTGGGCCTCCTTTTTGTGTATAAATTGTGTCTTGTCTTTCTTGCGAGGAAGTGTTCTTTCTTTTCACTGCTATTTCCCTTTCTACTTCCCTTCTTTCGCTGTCTCTCTCACTCTCTCTCTTTCTCTCTCTCCTCTCTCCCCCTATGCCTCTCTTTAGCTTTCTCTCTCTCTCTCTCTCTCTCTCTATCTCTCTCTCTCTCTGTGTTTACAGGAAAAGAAAGACCACAGTAGCTCTGCACTGTCCCCACTGACAGGATCTGTGAACTTCAGGGAAGTCAGGGCTTGCACACACACTGAAACATTTACACTCAAGCCCAGGGTACACAGTCATCCAGCTATCTTCTTTTTTTATACAACAAAACTGCCAAGCTCGTCAGTTAGATATATAGACATACTTAAACTGTTTGACATGATTTACTTAATTATTATATAATGCGGCTTTTACGTGGGAGCATTACTGTTCTTGCAAGGATTAAGCAATGGTCAGAAAAGATTAAAAAAAAACATTGGTTTAATGAGGCTGTGGTTTAGCTGAAAATATGGGAGATATTCAGTGTCTGAAGAAGTAGCTTTTGCAGCACTCCCAAAGTGGACACACCTTTCACTGGTAAATCTTACTCAATGGGAACAGCTGGTGTAACCACTGGATTTGGTTATGCGTAGAAATGTATCAAAGAGTGTGTGTTTATTCTTGCTTAAACTCACAAAACCAAGTGAGGACATGGGAAATATGACTGTGGCGAGGGGGGAACAAAATGTAATGTGTCTTTGGGTCACTTTGCATACAATAACTCAGAATGTCGGTTGGATCCAAAGTAAATGCCAGTTTAATTGGCATACCTTCAAGAGCATTTTCCTGACTAGAAGGGGACTATATTTGATTAAGTAATATACACACACAGTTTATGCAGTTTATGTGGTGAGTGAGCATGCTGGCCTAGAGAAAGCCAAAGGAACTGGAGCTTAGCTTTTTCTGCCAAGCTGGGGGTTTTCTGTGTGTGTGTGTGTGTGTGTGTGTGTGTGTGTGTGTGTGTGTGTGTGTGTGTGCGTGCGTGCGTGGCTGTGTGCTTGCGTGTGTGCTTGTGTGTATGCCTGTATGTTTGTGTGTGCACATGTGTGTGCCTGCTTTTGTGTATGTGTGTACACATGCGTGTTTGTGTGCGCACGTGTGTGTGTGTACGTGCTTGCATGTTTGCTTATGTGCATGTGTGTATGTGTACACTTGTGCATATGTGTGCATGCTTTCGTGTGTGTGTGTCTGTGTGCATACATGATTTGTGTACATACCATTTGACTGTAGGACTGAGAGAGCTTCTGAGGTCTGTGAGCCATTGTATATTTTAGTGAAGCTATTTTAATAAAGGTATGTATGAACAACAGAACTGAATATTTAGAATAATAGATAGAATGTGTTTGTTCTGATACACTGCGCCCTTAAAGTCTTAATGGCTGAACATCTTTGATCTACATTTTACATTCACTCTGAAATTGAATTGGCTTGGCTGGTGGCATAAGTGTTGCCACTAAATGAAAGCTGTTAACAGCTATAGATTGTGGTTGATAGGTGCTAACAAATGTGAGAGATAGGCAAAGAGATCATGTCCTTTCTTAACTAACAGTTCACATATGGCACCTTCCCAAGATAAATCCCTAACTTGTTTAATATCAATAGGCATTTGTGTGTGTGTGTGTGTGTGTGTGTGTGTGTGTGTGTGTGTGTGTGTGTGTGTGTGTGTGTGTGTGTGTGTGTGTGTTCTTCAAAGGTGTGTTGCTCTTTCATGTTTTCCAATAAGCAGGTCTAATGGTTGTGATCACACCTGGCTTTTGTATGGAGATTTGTCTGGCCTTCACCGCCACGGAAAGCCCCATTCACAGTAATCCTCAATCCACACTGATGTGTACTGGTGGGGTAAAAACTACAATCACATTTAGGGCATCAGCTCAACAGTGAGATGTGGATTTGTGGGATCTGTAAAGGATCTAGGTATATACCGAAATTAAATAGTAGTGTAAGACCCTATGATTGCCCATGATTATGAAATGTGAATTCACCATGAGATGAAAAGCCTCTATTTCCATTTCAATCTGTGTCTGTATTCACGGCTGTTACTGTGTCATAGCAGTGTTTTACACAGCTTTTTACCACAAATAATCCACACACATTCATTCAGTGATCACATGCAGGCACTAACTTCAACCTAATCATGCTATGGTACAAAGTTAGGCCATCACTACAGAATGCACCCACCCAAATCATCCAGAGTGAACTTGTTTAGAAAATGACTATTTATTTCTTAAAATAAGTTTATCGGATCCAGTGATATATGTAAATAAACAATAATCAGGTTAAAGTGCCAAATAACAGTTATACAAAAAAAAGAAAAAATCTGTACAAAAAATTACAATGGAATGTTGATTTCTCACAGAAAAGACAATGGCTGTGTGTCATTGGCCGTCCCACTTAAGCTTACAGACACTGCTACAGGACAGCATATTTCATTTCCAAACATGCCTCAGATCAACATCTAAATAACCTGTCCAGGGCAGAGTTGAGACTGAAGGATCAACCTCACATTCAGTGGAGCAGTTCTAATTCTGACTGGCGGGTCTTTTTTTTCCTCCCCAAATAATCTCTTACACTGTTACCCCAGAGAACACTTCTCCAAACAATTCTTAAACCTCAAGACAGAACAGAGCCAAAACACCATTTTGACAAAGAAAAAAGGTCCAATGTGTCCCTTCTGGTGAGTCTCTGTGCATTATTTAAATTCCAGGTCATTCAATAGCACTTTTGGCAGATGAAATGCTGTCTCTCCATGATACAAGAATTTCTGTCCCTTTTTTCATCTCTTGGAACACTTTCACGTATCCCTCTTTGGTGTGATCAAAAAATGTGTACAGTTTACACTGTGTTCGTCGTGTTGCCCAGGAACAATACTGTCTCTGTGCCTTGTCATTTTTTTGTTGGTCGTTGTTCTTCCAGTGTCCCCGTAATGCTTGTTTGTTTTGGCCGTTGACGTCACTTTATCTTGGCAGGCTTCAGCTCCTTGACCTGCATGTGCAATGTTTTGTGGACCGCCAGCGTCCTCGACTGACAGAATCCCTTCCCGCACTCTTGGCATTTAAAAGGCTTCTCTTTTGAGTGAATGTATCTGGAGGGCAGAAACAGACAAAAGAAGGAATGTTATATGACAGCCCAACAGTTTTTCTTCTTGTGTTGGGGGAACCACAGACATGCTTAGTCCTAAAGCGCTATCCATAAAAGAAACATCTGTCAAGCACATTTGAAAAACACACTCATATATTAATTACAGAGAATAAAAATGCATAACAGCTGTATTAGATGTGTTAATTTAAAAAAAATATGAGGAAAAGGACTATGTTAAGGATTGTGTCACAATTCTGTTGACTGTCTGTGTCAACAATGTTAAGGTTAATTTGCTATTCTGTAAACATAAGAGATGAAACACTTAATGCTGCATTAGCTCTGGAAAAACTTTTTTAGACTGTGAGCTTTTACGCATGAAGTATTGCAAAAACTATACTGATTCATACTTTTTTATTTATTCAAATTTACTAGTTTTGACATACCTGTGATCTCTCAAGTGGTCTTGTCGCCGGAAAGCTTTGTGGCAGATGTCGCAGGTGTACGGCCTCTCGTCCGTGTGTGTGCGCTCGTGGATCAGCAGGTTGTAGGACTTAGTGAAATGGCGGCCGCAGAACTTGCACACAAACTCCTTCTTGGTCTTGGAAGGCAGGCGTCCCCGGCTGGGCTTCCTCTCTGGGGAGAGCTTGGCCACGTCCAGCAGGCAGCCCAGCGCTGGGGGGTGGGGCGGGGGAGCGCTGGCGCTGAGGTCCTCCGCCTTCAGGGGGTCCTCCTGGGTTGCGGCGGCCGCCAGGTTGGCAAAGTCGAACCTGGGCTTGTTCTTGGAGGAGCTGCCGGTGCCAGGGCCGTTCCCAGAGGAGTCCTGCTTGCTGTTTGGCTGAACCAGGTGTGGAAAGAGAGGGATGGAGGGCAGAGGAAACCGGGCATCCACCAAGCCAGGGAGCTTGGAGAAAGTGCAGCGGGGCAGGGCGAAGGGTGGGTAGCCCAGAGTCCACTGATGCAGGTGTACGGCGTGCAGGGCACTAAAGCTGTAGATGCTGGGCACATGGTCGGAGGGGAGCTGGAAGCCGTTGGACGTCTGCAGGACAGAATAGTTGGCCAGTTGCAAGGATGGATGGAGGGGGACTGGAGCTGGAAGAGTCTTACTTCCCATGTTTGTCAAACGTTGAAGAAAACCACAAAGGACAGACGGGATAATGTTCTCTGAAACAAAGAAATAAGATGGGTTAAAAACGATAAGTAAAGGGGAAAAAATATGCCATGTTCATGTTTTTGACTGCCTAAAATGAATCAAGAAGTCATTAAATTAAATCACAACCACCCCTCTTGGGACACACACAACATCCTTGTTTACGCACATGTGTTTTATAGGAGGACGGGAAGGGAATGAAAGGAGCAAAGTGTTTGGACGGAAGAGATACACAAAGTGAGAGCGAAGTCTGACAGGCTGGAGAAGGCAGAGCGCACACACACACACACACACACACACACACACACACACACGCACACAAATGTTCACACAAACACTAGAGCCTGCCAGACGTTAACGCGTGTTTGGCGTAGGCGTTGCCCCGCTCCCAGAAATTGTGCCCAGAGCTATTCACCTCAAAGAAACCATTCACTAAGGTAACATACCTCGATGAACAATTTCATCAGGTTTGATAGGATAGACACAAAGAACAATCATGCTCTATTGTGTCTTCATTTTGATGAGCAGATGAAATATTTATATGGAACAAGCCTTCAGTGAGCCACTAGACTTCTGGAGGACAACAGAGAATTCTTTACATTTCTGTGACTGAAATATGACTTGACTCTGGCCTCTGCTGGAACTTGCGATGGCAAATGTGTCTTGTATGGTAAAATAGGGCAGAGCAGGCTAATCTGCCCCCAAAAAGTTGTCTTTCCCTGTAAAATTATCATTCAATAAACTCTCTGAAATTGGTGTAGTAAGGTTTTCAGGCTGCAAATAAAGAGTGAAATAGTACTAATTAGAGACGGTCAGACTCAAAAGTCCCCTGGGGATTTATACTTTCTGATCATGACGCAGAAGTAATTGACTTTTACTTATGAGGTCATTAGCGGAGATCAACGGCTGCTCCCTCGCAGGGCCGTATCCTTAACCCTTTGATGTCTGCATACCATTTCATTGTTGCACTGACGGTGGGTGAGATTGACCTATCACTTTACGCACCCCAAGACACCTAAGCATAACGGTTGTTTTTGACTTCAAGGCACATACACAATATTAACCAAAAAAACTATGCGTTACAATTCTTGTCTAATTCTACTCGCATCGGGCGTAGACCAGCCCGCTCACTGGGGGACGCTTCACTTAACACCAGTCCCTAAATCCTATGGAATCTGAAAGTTGCTGACCCAGGCGTTAATGACATTTCACAGACATTGTTGGCTAATTAGCAGCATTTCTGCGACGGTTGTGGCAAGAAAAGTCACACCAGCAAGCATGCTTTGCTTCCCGCACGACAAAAAGGATCAAGCTCACAACAACTTTCCTTCCCAGATTTATCTGCGTTAAGGCGATGAAAGGGTTTACGAATCATGTTGGATTTTCTTTGCCCTGTGCACCCTTGCAATATTTGGTGACAACGTCTTCTTCAGAGTGACTACTTAGACCACTGAACCTTGCAAACAAAAATGGAAAGGCCTTGTTCTTGAAATGATGGAGTTTTAAACCCACAACCTCACATAACCCACGGTTCCGTGTGGTCAAGCCTGCGCAGTGTCTGAGAGCATCCTTTCACTTTGATCGTTTCCGATATGAGGAGGGTGACATAAAAGGCGTTAATTCACTTGTGTATTTCTGCGGCAGCCTTAAATGCAAGAACTTTTCCTAAAACCATTAGGTGTGTTAAAGGCCTATCTGTCACCTGTGAAACGGGAAGCCATGTAAGGAGTTAGTTGTTGTGTATTGGGTTAAATATGCAACCTCAAAGCCAGTGCCGGTGCTGTGGTAATTGCCGCAAACGAGCAGATGCTTTCATCTTTGGTACATAGAGGGGTACGAACATTTTAAACCGAGGGGGAAAAGTGCAAGACACTCAATGTTTAACACAGGAATAATCTCACACTACTGACACCACAGGCCAACAATGAAGAAAATAAAAAACTATATCAGAGACAAAAAGGATGGAAGACAGAAGTAAACAGTGTCAGTGTTAAAGTAAACCGTTCTGAAAGCGGAATGCATACTACAAAGGAGTCGTCACCCCAGGAACTAATTTAGTCTATGGAGAGGGCGGTATGGATGCTAAAGAAGACATGTGCTTCTGGGTTTATTCATTTATGCATTTAAAAAATGGATAACAATATGTATATTTGAAAGCAATGTCATTATTATTGTTGTTATTGTTATTATTGTCATTATTATTGTTATTATTATTATTGTTAATGTTATTATTATTATTCATAATAATACAGAATTGTAGGCCTAATTTAAAATCCATTACATTTAACCCACTGGATAATGTCACATTTACGTTTACATTTACAAAAAAAGGAAGACTGTAATGCCATCTACTACAGGGGTTTAAGCAAGTGGCAAAATGAAAACAAAACATTTTTCCCCTCAAGTAAATATACAACGATTATTTCTCGACTGATTGAAAAAAATCATTGCAGCACGATATACAGCCTAAAAAGACAATTCATTTTTAATGAAATATACTTGAATTGATTTGTTTCTCAAAGGCACATGGCTAGTCTACAACATAGTCAAGTAAAGAACATACATTCACAGCAATTTTATTTGTATTATGCATGATGCGCATGACAACCAAAATCATAAATTGAAAATGGCAAAAAAAATGAAACTGGGAACTAGCATATTGTGTTTTTAAAATGTGTAGTAAAATTCTGCTATTTATCAATTGAACGAAAAATGAAAATATGGATACGCGACAACTGTACGTCAAAGAGGTTTGATGCAAAACAGCAGATTCAGTATTGTCATGTCTTTCTTGCCTAAAATTGTCTGTAAACTTCAAATAGTCAATAGTCAATAGGCTGCCTTGCGAAAACACAAGAGCGCTGTTTATGAAAAGAAATCTTGGAACAGCTTCAGGCAGCATGCAAGCTACATAACATCACTTAACGAATGGATGTTTTCCTCTCTGAAATGTCACACCTGTTGATCGCTCCAGCATGCAGGACAATCCGCCGTTTAAACCTACCGCAACAGTACCCCTAACAGAAGCATGTTCACCACATCATGGAAGTTTGTGGGTGACTTGATAACTTGAAATATACAAGCATGCGTATGAGGCATTCTAAATAAGAAATAAGAAGTTCACGTTCATAATGCCTTCCTGTCTGAATGTTAGCGAGCAACTCTCTGGTATCTTACAACCTGCATGTCCCGCGTTACATGTCATCCCAGATGCCCATGTTCTGCACCTTTTCCAGTTAACACATAAACTATACGTCTTCCACTACGCCCACAAGAACAAAAGTATTATTTAGTTTAGTTTTTAAAGTATAATATAGGTAAAGACAAAATATTTACCAGGTTGAGAAGTTCTGGAGCGGTCCAAGATATCAACGTTGTTTTCGAGGATCTGGTAGGAGTTAAACTGCTGCTGCAAAACTTGGCAAAGAGTTACAGGCCGTTCGTTAGAAAGTTTCTCAGACCAAATGTTCGAATCAGCTTGTTCTGCATGTCGTCTCAGAGTTGACCGTTTAAGTGCGTGTATTTCATTCTGTTCCCGCAAGTTCTTAGCGGGACGTGTTCGGGATGAGACTCTCTTTCACTCTCCTGCGGTTCTAAGTAAAACCGCCTCTTTATTGGACCAAACCCCTCCACTTGCACATGCGCGTCATTCGGCCAACCTCCTAAACTACAGAGAAAAGGGAGACTGGGGAGATTCATACTGTAAAGCAAAGTTAGTTACATTCAGCTCATGGGAGACCGACCAAGCAGTAGTAATTTGACTGTTCACTGGCGAAATCTTATCAGTTTATTTTTTATTTTTTGCTGTTCATAGTTAGGGTTTGCCGTGGCACGTAGGATATCACCACAAAAGAAGACGGATAGTATTTTATCAAAATTTCCACTGTATAAAATCATAAGCTCCGATTATTCATGTAACCTTGCAGTATTATTCTTCACACAAATGAATAAAATATATATGTATTATAGGAATGTGTCTACAATAAGACACAGGGCATCATGTTTATATCCTAACCTTTTTACCATGCCAATGTTTATCCTACTATTATTTTTTATTTAATTTATTTTAGCTTGCCTATCTGTCACGTACTTCATGAACCATTTATTTCCATTAATTACGTAGCCAGGGTGAGCACCATGATAGTTAGTACTGAAGTCGAACAGGAGGACAAATCTGATAGTATGAAATATGTTTGATAATAACAAACTTTATCCGCGTCCGCCAACCTTGCTTCTCGTATGCCATTTTAGAGTTGATATAAAGGTGAGTAACATGTAAATAACTTAGACTAATTGACGCTTTCGTGCTTCTCTTAAAGAATTCGACCTAACCTCCAGGTTTTCCTGTTTAAAATAAGCTTCTGTATACGCTAGAAGACCAACAAATCACCTCTCGCTCTAAATTAATTAAGGTAAATATACAACTGTCAGTTTTAACTAAGAGTTCGAATGAAAAGAAACTGTATACTCGTATTAAACATCTAAACCATTTTTCAAATTGTCGCCCTGTTTTAAGAGAGGACAGAAGAAAACCCCTGGCGCAGTTTTTATTCAGAGAAAACAAACAAGTATTGCAGAAGCGCTTGAAAATGCCATTCTTAAAGAAAGAGGTTAAATCATTTTATTATATGGTGAATATGTTGCGTAAAGTGGAATGCAGTGAAATAAATAAACACTGCCCCATGCATGTGGGCTGAGGTCATGTTAAAAAGTCAACATTTATTGTACGCCACATAACTATACATCCTTTGAGTGGGTAGCTTATATGAACTGGGGCATTTCTTGATACATTTCTTTTTAGTGTTTAAGAGAAATTTACCATGCCATTTCAGAACGATGGTTGCCTAAGTGTAGGCTGTGTGCCTTTTAATTTGAGTGGCTATGGAAATGAGCAAGTATTCTGTGGAAAAAAAAGATAAGATTTGATTTTATTACAGTTATCTAAAATATATCAGGTTCTAAACAGATATCTCCCCCCTTTGTTAGAAAACGTTACATTTCATGTAATTTAAAAAATGAATAGATCTACGTCACTACCGAAGTACGTGTCTTTGATCTCGTAATAATTCTCGTGCGGATTTGAAGACATACTCTCGCTTAGGTCAACTGCACCTATTTGGTAACTTTCAAATTGCAAACATGTGAACTGCAACACATGCGCAAAACCTGCCACCTAGCGGACACATTTTTCAAACCGAGTCCTTATTTTATTTGCAACACAGTGGCATGCAAGTCCAGAGAAGGCTTCCCAATTTACATCTGTTATATTTGTCACGGTCAGTGGTGGCCACACCTTCAGGTTATATGGCCTTCAGATAAGAAAACAAAACATATATAATGCATGAGCTTACAGCAAGAAAGATGGACAGACAGATAAACACATAATCAAGATAGCCAGATACGTAGCGGCAGAAATCTTGAATGGATTTGGCCCAAATTCAGTGGTTCTGGGTGAGATCCCAGCCAAACCCACTCCTAACCCCACTGTTGTCTGGTTAGACAGATCCAGGTTGCTGCAGACTCTAAAACTGATGTTGGCTAGGGAAGAGATAAATGGATGGAAGTGATTTTGCAACTGTTTTTTTTTTCTGCGGATTTTCATGTTAGGTGCAGTTTCCGCATTTGGCACGGTCCAACTTTTTGTAAAGCAAGCTGTCCTTTGATACGTGTTGATTTTTGTTTTGGTCTTTACAGTGTTGACTGACCAGAGTCCTCCCACTGCATACAATCCACCATGTTTATTTAATGGGAATCCACCGTCTAGCTCTCGGTTGATGTTGCATCACCAAACTGAAGTGCAGAAGCGCTGACCTCGGAAATGAATCAGCGCGTCCTGCCACAGAAGCACTCCGTACACTCCTACGAGTGCATATAATAAAGAACACAAGTGAGGGATGATTTACATTTGCTGAAGGGCTGGGGGAAACAAACCGTGAAGGATGGGGGCTGTGTGTGTGTGTGTGTGCTCGCTCCCGTGCGCAGCCGTTCGTTCGTTCACTCGCGGCGTACATGCTCAGCGCTCTCAGCTCTCTCTTCGTGCTGCTCTGCTGTGCTGTGAGCTGCACAGAGAGCTGACAATATAATCCCACCACCACCAGCAGCCATCCCTCCTTCGCCCTGCGCACCCCCCACCCCCTCAGCCATCCTCCTCCAGGGATGTGTTTACAGATCACTTACATACTTCACAACCACAATTTACATCACATTCAGTTGCCCAAACACTTAGGCCCGGGGGAAATATAACATTTCAAAGTGCATCAACAGATGACTGGCTGAGGAATGTACAGTATGTGTAAGAAGGTGAGTGTTTGTGTGTATGCGCACAGGCACACACGTGCCCTTTGTGTGTGTGTGTGTGTGTGTGAGAGAGAGAGAGAGAGAGAGAGAGAAAGAAAGGAAGAAAGAAAGATTGCATAAGTGAATAGGATCTGAGGATCACCCAGAATTACCATCAATTATAAGGCCCCATTGCAAGCAGTTTTACATGATTCATCTGTCATTTTTACACAAGCACACATGCAGTGCTGCTACACTGGAGTGACTATATAAGTGAGTGTATCAGGTGAACATAGGATGTTAGACAGCCACTAAAAAGTCATATAATATCTATACAATTTCTGTGTGGCTATAGGCTGTTACATTTGAAGCAGAATTCAACTGAATCTAACAATGTCCCCTAGGCCCATAGAGCAGGGCTAAGACAACACAGAAATCATAAATGTATGGGAAAGACAAGCTCTTTCTACTTCCCACCCATCTATGAAATTTGTATTGTCTTGGCCAATGACAGTTTGTTAAGCCATAGTATTGTGTGTGTGTGTGTGTGTGTGTGTGTGTGCGTGCTTGCGTGCATGCATATGTGTGTGTGTGTGTGTGTGTGTGTGTGTGTGTGATTTCTAGGTGTCTTTATTGGGTTCAATTTAATTTACCCCCCAAGACCACAGGTTTTGACAACAGTTTAACCACTCAGTGTCAGTGTAGGTTATTCCTGTAGTTGGTGATGAGGACACAGCTGTCTCAGTTCTTTTTTTCTCCCCAGGGGGCAGCACCATAACTACAGAGTGCCCTGAATGATTGACCGATGCTGATTAATCAGACGATCACACAGATTAGGTGTGCGCTTCATTCCCCTGGTGGGCCAATCACACGGTTACCCTGACAACCATACATAGACAATAACGATGACATCATGCTGACTGGAGTGTGTAGCCATGGCAATCATCTTGCCTTTCCAATCTGTGAGGCCCAGGCACTGCTCTCTATGGGATCGACTCACTGAGCAAAATTGTCAAAAGTATCTCAGAGGTCACAGTAACAGAAACCTCAGAAATCTAATTTTTTTTCAGTTCAATTGTGGTCAAAACATTTTGTTTTTCAGTCAAAGCATTTTCCCTTTTTAATTTCCTTTGTCACAGCTAATCACACACCTTCTGGCAGATCAAAGATGTCCAAATGTTTCAATGTCCTTATATGTTTCACAATAACTTCAATCACACAAGGCCATATATTTTCAACGAGTAGCATAAACCAGAATAGGGTGCAACTTAATTTGGGGAGATCCCATGAAGACCTTTTACCTCAGTGTAGTACTCTGACTGCCCCAGAGGGTCAGTTAGTGCTATTGCATTAACAGACCTGCCCCACCAGCCCCACCACAGCTTACAGACAGGGGCGGCTGTCATCTGTTTAACCAGTATATGACATCAGCCAAGGGATGAACTCCTGAACACCAGGGAACAGTCTCTGGGACAATTAAGCCAGGCACAATTCAAAATGATTATGTTAATGAATTTAAGGTATGCTTCGGTGAGAGTCAATGAATGGATGGCAATTCCCAGAGCTTAAAGTACTCCTTCTAGAAAATCATTAGCCTTTTTGTGCAAGAGGTACACTACATTACACAGTGTCTAGCTTTCAAATATGGCGCTTTCAACAATAGTTGTTTTCTCTGTATTATTGTTAAGTATGCATTTTTAAATAAGTACCCCTTCACTACGTTTATTGTAAACAGCTGAATGGATTGTCATACAAACCACTGCATTCCTTGTGTGTTTGTGTGTGCAAACACTTGAAAACTTACTTTGTTTTGTAATCAACTTGGCCTTAAACTTTGGACTCCTTGAAACCTCACCTCATGTAACCAAAACCATAAACTGTGCTTCTCTGTTATCTGACCTCTAACCTCTAATCTGTAATGCTGAAACTAACACTGAATCAAAAATGTTCACTTGTTTACCGTATAGTGAACTATGTAGGGAACAAAACAGTTTCAGACATTTTGGGCACAGCATAAGTGACAATGATAAAGTGTACACACTGTCAGCACTGTGAAACTATTGCTGGTGCCCCACAAGGGAAATTGACAATTCTTTGTCTTATTTCATTACTTTCATTTATTATCATTATTTTTACACCATCCTACAGAATATATTTGCCATAATGAAATTTAAAATGACCAAATTACTGAAAAAAATAATAAATTAAAAACAATGGCATAGCACACTAATAGATGTTAATGTTTTGGCATATTGGCCTTTTTCCTCTAAATCACTGACTATACTATGTTGTCATTTCTTAACACTGTTGAAGGTTTGAATTTAAGCCAACAGGTTAGAACATGAACTGACTATGAATAAAATGTTTTGCGATTTTAATTTGATTAGATTGGATGTTATAAAATTCCTATCTTCATTCCCAACAGTATATGTTTACACTGGTGGAATGATAATTATCACAAAAATGAGATAAAATATATATTTATTTTTGGTCTCTGTTGATAGCATGGAGAGAACATTACAGAAAAATGTGACTGTGCCTCTGCCACAATGCAAATGTATTCTCCAGATTTGATGAGGTGACATTTCTTCCAATTTAATGTAATTTAGGTAGACCTCTGGAGGGTAGATAGGAGATATAGATAACACAAAGACGCCTATAGTGTCTTCAGATGTCCTTATCAAAATCAAACAATTTTCCAAAACCCCCTTTCTCATACTCTCTCCTTCTACTCGGTCTCATACTGTCCATTTCTCTCTCAATCTCTCTCTTTGTCTCTTTCCTTGTCTGTCTCTCGCTTTCGTTCTCTTGCGTAGTTTGTGTGTGTTTGTGTGTGTATGTGCTGGTGTGTGTGCATGTGTGTTTGTTTGTGTGTGTGTGCGTGTGTGTGTGTGTGTGTGTGTGTGTGTGTGTGTGTGTGTGCATGTGTGTGTGTGTGTGTGTGTGTGCGCGTGTGTGTGTGTGCCCTCGTGTGTATCCTTACATACACATTTACATGTGTGGGATGTATATTGGGGGATAGGGGGTTGAGGGGCTGGGGTGTAGGTAGATTTAAAGGTTTAGATTAGTTTAGATTTCATGACACGTTACTTAACGGTGTGACAGAATGTAAATGCAAAGCACCGAAAAAGGCAGCTGCAGTGTCAGACCCACACATTTGGCGGCAGGTGGTTTTGATAATGACACCATTTTTACACCAAATCACTCTGTATGAGGCTGCTAGGCTGCTAGCCCCACAAGGCAGGAGCCGTACCCTTTCCATATGCTCTCACAGCGCCCAGCCCACAGAGCTTGGCCGTCTCACACGAGGAAAGCGTCAGTATCTGGGAATCGCTGATGACAGGAACACCTCGGATACTCGAAACATCTGTGTACGGTGTGCTTCAGACAGGTACGTATGAATACATGCACATGCAAATGGTTTAACTCGCTGCCATCTCCAAGTTGCACGGTGGCCAAATCCGGGGCCTTTCCAAGGGAGGTGAATCTCTGTTCACCTTGTCAAGAGAGTGCGCATATCACCGAGCGCGTTTAGTGCCTGTGACAGCGAGCGCATCGGCGATCCAACTGATGCTCTCATTTTTGCCAGCCCTTTTGGTATTCATCATCGTCGTGTCCTCTGTGAGCAGTCACAGATAGGTAATAAATTAATAAATGGGGCTGGGTAATCAGGGCCTATGCCGTAATGAGAACGACAGGGAGGGGAAGGTTTCATTCCCCTTGTGTCCACACCACATCTTTTTTAACCAATCCAGGAGAACATTCACTTGCCAGCTCTCTGTGCACAGGGTAGTTGTGCAGCCTACAAAACTACAAGTGTTTGTTTTGGTTTTTTTGTTTTTTCCAATAATTAGAAATTCGCTTGTCATCACTTCTTAAAAGATGTTGGTTTTGTTATTATTCCTGGCTTTGTAAAATGTGTTCATACTTCTGACAACAGCTGTCATAAACACACTGACTACCTGGATAGAACCAAACCGTAAAAGATTAGTATGTAAAAGCACTGTTAAGACCATCTACATAGGGTAACGTTTCTCAACATAAACCTTGACCTCAGAGTCTCTCAAATATCCCTCTAGAGCTGTTCTCCTTTTGGAAACAGTTGACTTTAAGTCTGGGACTTAAGTCAGTGTATAAAAAAGTATCGTTGGCAAGAATCACTGTCACAAGCATCCGTCCCAAAGGCAGTGCTGCAGGGTGTATGTGTGTGTCTATGTGTGTGCACTGAATTGTATCTGTCTCATTTCTACTATGTTTTAATGGTTGTGTGTGTCACCAATGTATCACCAACCCGGGAAAACATTTCGTCTCACTATGTGTACTATGTATATGATTGAAATGACAATAAAACCTACTTGACTTGATATCCCATGGAATTTTCCTTTTCCTTTTCCTTGACTCTGATCAAAAGTGTGTGCACTAGCCCTATGGGAAACATAATACGTCCATGGAGTGGACATGGCCTTGTGTAAAACACTGACACAAAGCCACAGAACAACCGCTTTATCAGATATACATTTAGTTGTGGATGGAGAGGCCTAATGTCCTCTTATTCATGTGCGCACCAAATCCCAGCTTGATACAATTACATTAATGAAAAATTCAAATAGAATTAAACCCAGTGGGTTTCACTGATGTTGGGTCCTTAGGAGATTTTGTTTCCCATGAAACTACTATGTAACTTTATCCAATACATCCTTAATATGCAGCACCCATGTACCTTTGCCCAAACAAGTTCATTATTAGATTAG
Source organism: Setipinna tenuifilis (assembly GCA_030347295.1). Lineage (NCBI taxonomy): Eukaryota > Metazoa > Chordata > Actinopteri > Clupeiformes > Engraulidae > Setipinna > Setipinna tenuifilis. Next base: position 14,919,381 of record CM059278.1, on the reverse strand, counting down.
AAGGGGGGCTTGATCATGTCTATGGACCGTGGGGCAATTAGGCTTGAAGGAGGGTTTTCGAGGGGGAAAGTGTTATTTTAGCTCCCCAGGCCTCGAGAGCCAGGCTCACAGCGTTTCACAAGGAGAGCAGTGTCATGACAGAAATATGCAAGTGCCTATGCATAGTTGGGTTTCACACCGTGATACTGAGTGTTAATGTGTGCATATAAGTGTATGTGTGTGTGTGTGTGTGTGTGTGTGTGTGTGTGTGTGTGTGTGTGTGTGTGTGTGTGTGTGTGTGTGTGTGTGTGTGTGTGTGTGTGTGTGTGTGTGTGTGTGTGTATGCGCACGCTCTTCCATGGGAAAGTGTGTGTAGAGGTTCAGAAAGACAGAAAAAAGGGTGGAGAGAGACAGACAGTGAGAGAAAAGAGAGAGAGAGAGAGAGAGAGGAGAGAGGGAGAGAGAGAGACTACTTCAGCAGTCTCACAAGGATGAGAGCAAGACTGACTGCCAAAACAAGTGATCACAATCAATGTCCAAGTGTTTTTAATGGGAAGAGAGTGGTGGTGGGAGAGTGTGTGCGTGTGAGTTTGAAGAAGAGGAGGGGGGGCAACTTGAGGCATTTCAGCTGGGCTCTACACATTTATGAGAGAACTGAGTATTAAAAAAATACTCCTAGCTACTCAGGCTCATTGGGGAGCTCCTTGATGAGTATTTCAGCTGTGGGCTCCGGCGTGTTGAGCGCTTCTCGAGCGAGCAGAGCATGCTGGGAACCGTGAAAGGCTCTCGGCTTTTGTTTTGAGGTCAGTGGGCGTGGACCGAGCGCTTCCCCTTTAATCTTGGAATGATTTAGAAAGTAGTGATTGAGCCCAATTTCTTCCCCGATTCCAACGAAACCTGATGTTGTAAAAGATGATTTATGTTACCCGCTGAAATCTATGAAAAATCGCTGATGGCCAATACAAAGTGTCTGGCATTTTGAGTCTCAGACTGCTCTCAAGCAGTTGCCCAAGAATAATGTTACAGTGCAGGCAACAGCTGTAATAAGAATGCTGCTGTTATTTTGTGGCATACTGCGTGTACACATGACAGACTGATTGATGAGCAGTGATTCCAACAATACATTTTATCATTTTATTATATATATCTATTAATGCAAGGAACGTCTGTCTGTGTGTTCGTCTGTTCCCGCATAACTTTTGAACCACTCATCGTCCTGCTCTCAGATTTGGAGAGTTTCATACTAATGTTATGGGTGTGTGAAGTGCCAAGTTTCGTGTTATTCGGGCAAACAATGCCAAAGATATTGGTCAAACAAGTTTCAATTACCTTTTGTCTTACGCACCACTCATGTCCACAATGTTGGACATAACATGAGTGAATATTTGCCTACAGCAAGGCTGCTATGCAGGTAAGATATGTAACAGCAAACTACAGCACTGCACGCATCGGCCTATGGTGCATACAGATGACACGTAGAGGAGACAGAACTTTTCACACTTAAAGCAAAACAGTGGCTAATGAAAATCTGACAAGTCACTTAGTGCACATGTATTTATGTAGGAATCCTCCTTTCACCTGATATCACCCACTTAAACAATCAGGGAGCCTGTACAAAAAGTATAATACTCTGGCACATGTTCTATGGGCTCTGCACTAGTATATATATATATATAGTCTTGTATATGCTATATGATAGTGGAAACTATTCAGTTATAGGACTACCTAACATTTTTTTAGCTTTCAGTTTCAGGGAGAGTGTAAAAAAACAATGTATATAGCACATTGTACTTCGGCGATCAGTTGCATGTGAATGATGTGCTTGCTGTTGGAGGTGCTTGCTGTGCACAAGCACAAATGATAATCCAAATCCAATAAAAAGGGAGTATAAGCTGATTTAGATGAGGCTACTAAAACACTATTGAAAACTAGATAAATATAAACAATCTTGCTTAGATCATGTACAGTATAAGTGACCATAAATTGTAATGAAAATGTCCTGCATGTAGGTATTGCCACCATTCCAGGTGGACTGTAGGTCTGTGACTAGCACTCAGCAGGAACAAGCTGGAACAAAAGAGGATCAAAACGTATTCTCATTAACAAAATATTGTCATACCATTGACAAGTATATCATAAGAGTTGCTGTCAAACACTTTTTTAAAATGTGATCCATGAAAATATTGTGAATCCTAGTCAGTAGCACTGTTTGACAGAATCAGATCAAAGATCTCAAATGGTTCTTGGAAGAAGGAGCATGCTAAATCAGCTTCTCCATATTCCACAGATGTGTGAGTCTCATAAAGTGGTTATGTTTTACAGCAGGTCTTACGCCAGTGATTTTGAGCAAGGGCATGTCACATGGTCAGACACTCCGATCTCTTTACTGGAGCCAGATTGTAAACGAACATGCATGGCACTCACATAAAAGTCCCGAAGCAGAGTTGCCATCCTCGGACACATCAAATTGAGAGTTTCAAAGGGAAAGGATCAGTAAATACACAAACGCATCCCTGGAAATAATTCTTTCCTCTTACTTAGCGCAATGGTTCACAATCACAGGGGACCAATAAATGCTGAACATTCATTTTTATTATACACATTCTCTGAACCTCTCAGCCTATGGAGCATGCTCGCTTTGTCACCTTGGCAGAGGTTCAATGCAACCAGAGATCCGACAGTCCTAAATTATGTTTTATTAAAGCGGTATATCGTGTCTGCCCCTCTCAGGCCCTGACTTCTCGGTGTGATTTCGAGCGTGATCTCTCCGGAGGACGGCTGCGAGGGGAAATTGCATGATATCATGCGGGCTCATTAGAAACGCACATGGTCCCCGCACAGGGTGGCGTGGGGACTCCAGACAAATATGATTACATTTGGCCATCAATGAATCAGGAAATCATGTACAAGTAAAAATGTCCACAGCAAAGCCATCATGCGAAAAGCCCGATACTGTTACTTGAAGCGGTCCAGTGTAGCATGGTCTCACTCGGTCCTCAAGGTAACGAGGCTTTTGAGAGGTAATTTGGCGGAAGAAAAAGCTGGATGAACATACTGACAGGTGAATGCATTAGAGAAAGAGAGCAGAGAGTAGCATGATGAATCACTCTCAATCATCATATGATTTAAATGATCCTCCAAAAACAGGATCTGCACGCTTCCTACAAGCCATGAAAAAAGAGGTTTCTGATGTCTCTAGATGTGCTTTTAATTTACCATACTGTCTCTGTCCCACTTGGTGAAGCACAGAACTTGGAAATGGTTATAAAATACCTTTTGGGTGTTTTGGGAGATGAGGATTCATTTTGGGCAGTAGTCCCAACATACGGGGGATGTTGGACATTTGAAAGAATTCTTGCAGATTAGGTTACCCTCTGTCTGATTCAATTGGATTTCATTAATCTTACTCATTGAATAAATGTGCTATCATAAAAGTATTTCTTTTTTTAATCTAGATCAAATCCAATGGTAGAGGCATCTGTTTCACAGCAAGGGAGATATGTGGATGTGTACAACATTTCAGATGGGAAACATCACTCTTTTCATCATACGGAGCACTGTGTGCATCAGTGTGTGTGTGTGTGTGTGTGCGTGTGTGTGTGTGTGTGTGTGTGTGTGTGTGTGTGTGTGTGTGTGTGTGTGCGTGTGTGTGTGTGTGTGTGTGTGTGTGTGTGTGTGTGTGTGTGTGTGTGTGTGTGTGTTAGCTAGCCTTGGGGCTTTTACTGTGTTAAATTTTTCCATCCACAATCATAACCATGAAGCCAGTCACTTTGTTCTTGGGTGTGCATTGTTATCACGCCAATCAAGTTTGCACCTTAGGCTCACTTAGTAACAATACTCTAGGTACTGTCTGAAAGGTGCTGGAGCCTCTACAGTTGATCCATTGACAGCCTCTTCATTCTCTGCCTTGTAGGCTATGTTTCCTATTCATGTTTTCGTGCAATGCTAATGCTAACCACATGCGTTGCTAGCTTACATGTCATTACTCAATGCTTCGGTGAAATGCAGCTCAGATGGCACTTCAGTGTGACAACCCCATACCACAAGCAAGGCCACATAAGCGCTGTTTACATTGGCAAAGGAAGGAGCCCTTTGCCTCCACTGTATCTCCTTCCTCTCACGTACAGTAATTCTCTCCGTGACCACAGGCCACCGCCGTGAAGGATCAAGAGGACTCGCTGCACGAGGGACAGTCCAACAAAGCCGTGCAGCTGCAAGCACTTGAAACTTCAGTCAGCTGAGAAATTTGCTCCTAGGAGATAGGCTCTTGAAACAAAGACTGAAAGGTTCAGAGCACTTGACCACCGGCCACAAAGCCTGTAATGTGTCAGACCTTTAAAAACAGATTTTAAAACAGGCTGAGTTTTTCTGCAGACTTCTTCTTCTTCACACAAGTAGTGTATAGGCCTAAGTCGCACAGTATACTAAACACAAACAGAGCCATATCATTTGACCTTCATACTTACCTTGCAACTCCTGTTCTGATGTTTCTAGGCTTTCTCTTTTTATTGTATGATTAAGGCCTCCTGGGTTTTCGATGTTTCACAGAACTGCCCCATATATCATCTAACAACATGTTTTAACTGGATTTATATTTGCAGTGCAGACAGCTCTTGCAGGCCTTCATGTTTAATTATGGGATGCTGAGTTTCTACCGATGCATCTGTTCAGGAGAGCGAGACAATACGGTGAACACTTTTACAACACACTGTCATAAGTGTTACAAGAGTGCATTACATCTAAATGCTAACAAGGCCAAAATACGGTGTCTTTGTAGGAATTCAAGTCTTTCCCAATATTTTAAAGGAAGAAAGAAAACGACTCTTAATGGAGACTTAAAAAATAATGTGTTCTGAGGCTTGTTTCGACAAAGGTGCAAGCGTTTTAAAAATCAACACCATGAGCCACATGTTTTACTTCCCATCTCTCAACCCTGCTGAGGGATGATCTCACTGAATAGTTACGTCCATAGGGATATATTTAGCATATTTGACAGGGTAGCCAAACAGTTCCTTCAGTGTGACCTGCAGGCCAATGTGTTAAATAATTGCCAACCCATGTACATTTTTTTTGTAGAAAATATGAATCAACTTTTTTTAAGTGACTGTCCATAACACATATTTGTGCATCATCATAAAACATCTGAGCAAAGTTTCAGCTCCAGCTCTTA
>CM059278.1:14859232-14909232 GCA_030347295.1 Setipinna tenuifilis | reverse complement strand
ATGCAATAAGTAGCAGCTAATATAAACAGTTGAATCCAGGGGAGGGCTGCAGAGCGATGACTGATCTCCCCAGCTATGTACTGAAACATTCTTGGGTTGTGGAAGAGCCCAGGAGGACTGTATTCACGCCGAACACATTCCAGAGCAGCGACGCATCTGAGCATAAAACAAATCTCTCTCTCTCTCTCTCTCTCTCTCTCTCTCTCTCTCTCTCTCTCTCTCTCTGTCTCTCTCATTCTTTCTCCCATTTCTCCCCCCTTTTTGCCCATGGACAACATGCACGCATACATGCACATACTCCCTTTTGCTTCCTATTTTGTTAGCCCTTGTTTTCTAAATCCCCCTGTTCACTCTCCTATTCTTTTCTTTTTCTGAGGTCGCAACAAATTCTCTGTCTAGCACATTTCTTACATCTATTCCTGCAAACGCTATACACATCTTAGTTACACAGTTACTACACAACCTGTGACTGACACTGAAGTTGTAGGTCAGGTGTAAGTTTTGCTAGGACACTCAACAGGCACCCAAACATTTGTATTAGTTCATCATACCGAAACCTCTGCATCATTAAACCCTGTTCCATCAGAGGTCGACTGTGGAAGGAGGAAATTATGTGATGTAAGTGGTTGCGCTATTTTAAGTGGGAGCAGAAGACCACAACCCAGCAATTTTTTAATGCTTCAAAACCTTTTGAAAGGCATTCTCAAGACTTTTGACTCCAAAAAACACACATTTCCTGAAAGAATATTGGAGTATCTATCATAGTCGTGACCCAAAAAAAGCATTTAGACAGGAATGTCTGACAGAGCATCCACCGAGAGGGAATCAAGGCATCGTTAACTACCATTCCTTGACAAGAGGCCACTCTTGAGCAAGAGGCTTCACCCTGTTACTCACGTCTTGGATGCATTTGACACAGCAGATCCTGAAAAGATGTGAGCTGTTCTCACTCCCGTGCTTGGTTTTTTGATTAATTACACTTGTCTCCACTGTCTCGATTCCTGTCGTTTTAGTTTTCTTTTCTCTGCATGTGTGAGGGATCCGCCCCCATTTGCTCTGTTTGGCCTCCTAAATAAATTATTTGGCTAATTAAACAGTTGAAGAGGCCTCTGAAGAATCAGCTGGAGTGTCGACGGAACAGCTTGACAGCACTCGCTTGAAGTGCAGAAGGAGCAGTAACATTCATTGCAGGGTGGAATCTTAGACCTTCATCCAAAAGTAATTGGGAGAAAGAAAAACAAACCATCTATTACCCAACGCTTAAACAGACACACTCTCCAAGCAGCGGCTATTGCAATCACTCAGGGTCTGTACTGTCTAAGAAGTCATTAGCACGTTTTTGCACACTCTCCACCCCCACCCCATTACCTTTGTTCTTGATCAACTGTTTCTTGCATGGCAGAGGGTGTTTCTAATTCTGCCTTCCCGTCTCCGTTCGTTCCTTTGCTCTCTGTCTAACTGTCTGTGTAATACACAAACCTGAGCAGGAAGCAGGCTGTTGAATGGCTGGACCCTGCCTTTACATGTTCTTTTTAAGTGACAGGCTCTTAAGCATAAGCTTTACTTAAGAGGGCAATCAATGTGGTTAACTGCCATGTTTCCTTGTACAATTCACCAACTCAAGCTCGCATGGGAAGCTACCTACAAATGTACATCTGATCTTTGCATCTTGAAGTTATGATGGTAATGTTGATTTTGTGCCACTTGAGAAGAGCATAGCTGTTGAAATGTAGATGTGTATTTAAGGTAGGCCGAGCATGACTATCTGTTTTTACAGGATTGTGTGTTAGTGTGAAATACAATGAAATTACAAACCTTTGGTGTGGACATGGTGTAAAACATCAGCTCTTGGTGTACTGGAGGCTAATCTAAAGTGAGGATAATCCCTCCACAGGGGTATGAAGTATTTCAACCAAACTTTATTTGATTCTCTCATGTTTCACTTGAACACCACATGAGAGGGCTTAAGTGGGCTCTCGGACGGCAGCACTGCTTGTGCATATAAATCAGCCATGGGCAAAATCAATTTCAATCAGACTTCTGTAGACTTCTGAACTACAGTATTTCATGTTTCTGTTTGCACAAGTATCTATAAAAACAGTATTCATTAAAGGTACATAAATCAGCTATGCTGCATAAGGCAGCTTGTGTATCTGGTAGTCTCATTTAGCCTATAAAGACGTCGGGGCCATTTTGTTATCAAATGTTGCCACTTGTATGACAACCCTGACTGCTGTTTTCATATATTCCATGAAGGCTGAGGTATTCTCTTAATCAGCACACCAATGACCTCTACCATCATGGCAGTGGAGTTGTAATACATCAAAACCCTGTTTTGAAAGTGCAAGCCCCCTTTGCTCTCTAAGAGGCCATGGGGCCATGCAGTAGCAACAGAAGCTTGTGGTCAGACGAATGTCACAAACATCTGGAGTCCACCAGTTATTTTTGTCCATGCTTGAGCCACAGCCTGGAACACACTGTCTGGGGGGCTAATAGGCGTGTGGGAGAGTGTGGTTAGCAGCTGGACGAGCCCTCTTCATTCTTCCACTGCTTGCCGAGAAACCCGTGTTGGGGTTAGGGGGTTGAGGGGTCGAGGGGGGGGGGGGGGGGTGATTCAGTGTGCTTATTCGGAGGATGTCTGCATTTGGGTGTTGTGGCACACAGGTGCTGATGATGACACTCAAAAACAAATGTTTTCTCATTTCCTTGGGTCGTTTGTCACATTCTTTACATGATGCACACTTAAGGTCCGCTGGGTACACTGAAGATGAATGAGGAGCAAGAGAAGTTTGGTTATGGTGGCGATATGATACATAGTGCAGGGTTTAGGGTCATAAGCTGTCAAATTAAACCCCTGTGTCTACAACAGTAGACAGAAAAATAGCATGGCAGCTGGACTGGACCCGTCAACAATAACCATTTTTTCCAAAAAAAAAAAAAAGAAAGAAAGAAGAAGAAGAAGAAGAAGAAGAAGAAGAGAAGTTTTACTCATGTCACGTCTATTTCTCTCTTTTGACAAAACACAATGTTGAAAACATGAGGTTTTCACAATGGTTTCCTTCCATTTTCAACCGAGATTCTTATAATTATAAAACTCATTACAGCTGGAAGAAACAAGAGAGGTCTACTGAAAAAGAGTTGATGTGATGCTTTTAGCTTCTTATCTAATATCTGTTGGCAAGAAGAGCCAGACTCCCATTTTTCCAAAGCAGACAAGATAGCAATTCATCCCTTATGTCTGCTTTGGATTGAAATCGTTGTAGCAATGAATCCTGTGCCCACATGGAACATGCTGGAGGGAGTTTATTATGAGCGCAACAGCATTCATAGACGAATAAGAGCAAAAAATGTAGTCATATCTTTATTTATGTGCTCTTCCTGTTGGATCCATATGTTTTCACTTGCACTTGGCAGCCATCTTGTGGATTCCAGACTGGTAATGGGGATTACAAGGGCATGGCTACTACAAACAGCACCAAAATGCCGCTGAGATATCTGGAAAGCATTGAGTCTTATCATACATCACTGCACAAAAAAACGACTGTCAGACATACGTCCAAAATCAATGCACATCGCACACCGAGTTCGTTGCCATTTTTACTAGATGGTGCAAAGACCCAGTGCTGCATAAACGCACAAATCAACTTGTGTTAACTCAATAAAGGCATAACCATGAATACAATGCACGAAGACTGCAAGTAGCTAGTAGAACAAGATTCCAAGCAAAACACAACGTTTAAAAAAATGGCCAGAGAATAAACCCCTGTGACATGGAAAGAGCTTGTTATTCCCTGTCCTAAAGAAATATCCCAAGCAGCAATTAAATAACTCTTTCCCCAATATTACTTTCACATTTAATTTAATGCTTGACTGAAGCTCTCCCCTACTCTTGACACGTTGTACCCTCTGCTAAAGGGTTTCAGATTCCTGCCAGGTGTCTGAGCTCGCGTTTGAATCCAATGGGCAATTTCCTGCATTATTCTAATCAATGAGCTAATAATTGACATGGCAGAGATGTTTCGTTTCGTCTCCAAATAGCTTTAATCACTTACAGCACTTCAATTGGGCACAATTAAAGAAATTTTGTGTAACTTGAGACAGATGGGAAAAGGCTAAACTCAGCAGCTCCTGTTACTTTTGTCATTTTTGAGATGCTTGAGTGGAGATGTGACTAACTATGATATTTTTCTGTATTTTTCTGCAAGGAAGATGATATCGGGGTTCATGCAGAGTTTCCTCAGCTCCGGTGTTTTCAGTCCCATCAGAGTTGAGAATGACTGCATATGCAACAAAGCCAAGGTCAGACTTTCTATAACTTAACCTGTCTGCTTTTTTCTTACAGTTAGGCACACTGTAAAAGTTTTTTTTTCCCCAAAATAACTGTGTGATGAACGAATCACAAACAAAATGGCTCTATACCTTAGTATAGTTAATGGCAGAATAATTTGGTAAATAACCCCCTAATTCTACCCCATTCACTCTAAGTAAACAGAGTGGAATGGCAGCACCTCCAGCTGTTGTTCACCCTCGGCTTAGCATGCATATGTCATCCCAAGCCAGTGCTAAGTCCTGGTGCCATAGCCACAGAGGCCCACTCACCACTGGATTCTGATGTGAGCGTTCTGTCAGATTGGCCCGCTGCTACCACAGAGACCGGGAAGGATTCGCCTGGAGTTTCTTTGGGGTCATCAAACGTTTAGAAAATCATCTGGTGCTTAGGACTCCCAGGCTGCTGAAGGAGAATTCCCCTCATCAGGCCACTGCCTGAACACAAAACCAATACTTTAAATACTCAGTCATTTCTCAGCGTCTAGAGCCAAGGGGACCCAACCACCATTTCATCATGTGTGAGAAAATAGAAATGAGGAGAAAGGAGGCATATCAGAGTGCTCTAATACACATCACATTGCTTTTTGAGGTTTAAAGCAAAACAAAGGCAGGAGAGTGAGTTGATGACAGCCCTAATGATCTTCCATATGCTTGTCCAAACACACCGATAGGCCTGTTTGTTTTCAAATCAAACCCATTAATATCCTGACATAATATGAATTGGATTTTTAGGGAAAAAAAAGAAACCACCTCTTACTGGTCAGATTAACCTCACTGGTTAGACAGCACTTAATTTTCTGACATGGTTTGCTCATCAGCACAGCTTTTATTTGTTTTCAGTGGTGTCACTTGTAACCTTAGAGGCTGGCCCTAGTCTCAGACTGGTGATTTCTTAATACGAAACCTTACTCACCATTGTGGCATGTCAGGTTGACTTCTTCATACAGATATTCAGCCAATCAGGCTCTGAACGAAAAGGTGCAAACCTTTGCTAATTTGTCAGTTGTTATTATTACATGCTAGAACCTTGGTAGAGTGGTAATTCTGCTGTGAAAAAACTGCTGCATACATTCACCTAAGAATTATCAATCAAAAGCCCTTTAGACACTCTGGGACCTGAAGCCAGAGAAACATGCACACTTTCTCCAGGCTATGTCTTGCTGTTTTAAGGTGAATTATGATGGCCTACTCTTTATTTTTGTACAAGCTTGATTTTGGTGTGTGGTTCCATATTTTAACAGAAACTTTCTTCACTGGAAGTAGAAGTGGTTGATCTCATAGAAAGATATCTGTAAAAAATGGAACCTGTGACTCAGTTAAACACAATTAATGAGGTTGAAGTAACAAACAACTAAGTACTACCTGTCATTATCAAGGAATCCTAAACTGAGATTATGTAAATGTTGACTAATACAAGGTTTCTGAAGTAATTGCCTATTTGCTTAAAATGTAAAATTAGTAAAATGTCAGCATATAATATAGTTTAGTGTCAAACAATACAGTACATTAGTGCTTACACCTGAATGCAACCCTCAGTTTGAAACATGGCCACAGACACAGGCAAATGTTTGCCTGATATGGCAGAACAAGGCAACCCTTTAACCATCAATTTTAATGCGCAGGAGGCTCTGACCTTAACCACAACACTGAACTGTTTTTTTTTTCTTCAGTGTTTGGAGACCGACCTGATGGAGTGAGAGGGGGGGGTGGCGAGAGTGGCCAGTCATTCTAATGAACAGACAACATAAATTTAATTTAATAACGACGCTGCCTGGGGATGTGCCCACAAGCTTCATCTGGCCAGCGTCCAGTGAGCAGGGGGGAGACAAAACGGCCTTGTGCACTCTGAACAGAAGCTCGCTAAATCAGAGGCATCTGCAGTCCATTCTGGCAGAGATCCTCAGACATCGTGCGCAACTGTATACATACTTTTGGTCTATAATTAATCTCAAGGTCGAAGTAGGAAATTGGTGAGTGAAAAATGTGTCTACCATCATGGGCAGCTGGCTCTTACAACAGAGGAAGATTGAATTCCGTAGAGGTAATAAATGCACTTACTGGCCCATTTGAGTCTTGAGAGGAGAAAAATGTGGTTCAGTGGAACTGAAAGTGCTTTGTAAATATGTGAATCATAATTAAGTTTCATTTATCATAATCCCTGTTTTACCATGCAGAATATAGGTCAGAAACAAGCAATTACTGTCAGAATAGAACCTGGCCTATCATATATAGTAAACTGAATTTATTGCCGATTTAGTTATTTACTTAGTGCAGTCAACAATGACCACTGTCAAGGTGCTTTCTAGATCCCAAGGTCTCAAGCAATTCATGGAGATCATTCAGATATATGAGAAGGATTTGGTATGTTTGAAATGGTAATTAAATCAATCAATGTACATGAAGACATGATTCGCTATCATGCTCGAAGCACATGACAGGCATTTGCTGCCTCGAAAAAAAAAAAAGAAAGTTGTACTTCCTGCAAAGTCTGTAGTGTTATTTTCACTTCTGTGACAGTATAAAGGCATTTAGTTTTGTTATCTTTATCATGCTAGATCCACATATGCTTTCTCCGATAAAGTCTTCGTCCATTTTGTGTTTTAAACATAGTGATGCCAAAGTAGTGTACAGAAATATCACAATATGTGCTTCTCTGCTGCTGTTTGATGATTGTGGTCACATGTGGCATGATGTAAAGTCTTCCTTGTTCTGCTGCCCTGCCTGAATTTAACTGGTGTGTTAGTCCCCCCCCCCACACACACACACCCTTTTTTTAATGCTGCAGGCAGTCCGTGTTAGTTTGCATGTTTGTGATGTTCTGCCTTGCACACATTGAAGCCCAAATCATGCATGTAAAAATGGGTCAGTGAAGAATGCAGCTGGTGACAATCAGCCACTGTGTCTGTGCTCCCCGTATATCAAAGTGCGGTACGCCACCACACACACAGAAGCAGGAACCTCTAAAGGATTGCCTACACACACAAACGGAGCTGGTGGAACCAGTACATGATTACACTCTGGTGAAGAACCAGACCAAACAGCATCATGGTTAAGCATAGGACATGTAGCTGTATGTTTGCATGATATATTATTGTCATAGTATGATGCAAAAGAGTTAATGGGTTGACAGTCGTAAGTCAGATGGTCAAGGAATGCACCAGTATTTCCAGGACTGCTAATTCGGAAGTGATTCCGTGCAGCTGATCTTCCAAAAAGGACATATTTTAGTTTTCTTAGAAGATATATTACCTAAGTGACATCTGCAATGAGCGCTGTGTTAAAGATGTGTGGCTGTCATGGTGCCGTCTGAAGGATGTTACTGTTTTTCATAAGAGGATGCAGCTGACAGGGACTGAGGGCCCTGAGAACTTGAGGCTGGATGTCAGCGTGCGTGTGTCTTCGAGACCTTTGGGTTTAACCTGCCGGGTGCAGCGTTGCTTCTGAGCACCTACTGGCTCTTCTGGACATTGTCATTATCTCAGTAAAACTGTTTCAAGCCCAGGCCAGGTGCAGGCATCAGGGCCTAAATCATATTGATGTAAATTCACCGTAAAGAGACGTATAATCCTCAATGCTATCAGCGAATGATGAAATTGCTAACATGTTGCACGGCAGCTGGAAATTGCAGAAGGTTCCATTAGCTTGCCTGAATGGGAACCTCTGTTGGAGACTAGGGTTCAGGGCTCTATTTTTTTAAAAAAAAGGCTTCTGCAAGTGCGTGCAATGGGGGCTGTTTTGGCAGAGGCTCTCTTTGGTCAACGGCCCCGGTCTGACCTGTGTAAAGTGTGAGAACATCTGAGGTACTAGTACTGGGAGCTAAGTGAAACGAAATCCCTCTGTCTGCTGCAGTGTTGTGCTGCTCAGGCTTGCTTGTCGCTGGGGATGTTTGTGGTTGCACAAAATGTCTATTTTCAGAATTTATTCAGTATGACCAACTGGTTTTATTACAGGAAAGAGATTTAACCAGCCAAAGCCATGTGGTTAGTCGATAAAGCTGCAGTGACACCAATAAAATGACTTGATTGTGTTAAAGCTGATGTTGACTGCAGTATCACTACATTGTGTGAGCAGTCCTCATATTTTAGGCCATACTGGAAGAAAGAGCTGCAGACACTGACAAGCCAGTGTTTGTTAAAAATCTCAATCCAAACATCTATCCACAGCGCAGGGTGTAAAAGTTCAGTTTCACAAAGTAGAATAGAAAAAGTCATGCATACATTTTCTGGTGTACGTAATTGTAAGACAATTCACATAAAGTTCTCATTACTGAGGAAAACCTCCAGTTTGTGTTTCCAAGTCCATGTGTATGTGAACCAGTGCCCGATCAATCAAAGATCTGTGCCGCTTTGAAACATCTGGACTGTGATGGTGGGTATGATGCTGTTTAGGCACTAGGTATGACAGCATATTCATCCAAAGAGATTACAAGCACAATATCACATTTATTGTTCAGTATAACAGTTATGACACACATTGTGCTCAGTTTTACATTTCCCATTTTCATTATACCTCATCGCAGTTCAGTGCTGCTATTCTATGACGCTAACCATATCCATGTATAAGAGTGAGCAAATGGGACAGCAACTCAGTAAATTCTGCAAATGTCTGTGAACAGGAGATGTGTTTTGTGTGAGGGGCATGTGGTTAGGAAATGGTTTTTAAAGGGCCTGACCAAATGGATCGGTTCCGGTGGACTTGGGTCCCCAGCTCCCGCTCCAACCCCACATGTGCAGAAGAACTCAACATGTCAACTGCCTCTCAAGCAGCAAGAAAGAACTGTTCAGGCTGCTCAGGACAGTATTAGTCATCTTCCTACTTTTGAGCATGATGATGTAGGGTGCCCCGGTTCTCACAAGCATGAGCGATGACACTGAAAGCACACACATCAAAATGTTCCATACTGAATGCCTAAGCATTCTGTTTTACAGTTCTACAGCATGTGTTTTGGGAATCAGAGCAGAAAAAGAGAACCCGAATGTTTTTGATATGGATTATTTTTTCTGCACAAGCCTTTGCATGATGATGTATACGATCAAGTAAGTACATAGAAATCTTACACTGCCACAAGTATATATAAATGAATGAGATACAAATGAAAGAAAGTGCACAGAATAAGGCTCACAACTGCGTGTCAGGTTTTCCCTCATCTTTTGGCAAATAACTCTGTCTAATCCATCATCTAATAACAGCCAAGGCCATCTTGCCACCTGTCAGTTAAGTGAAATTATAGTGGCCGAGCAGTGGCTCGTCAGGGCGCGACCGTTGTTGGTGAAATACACTGCGTGTGATGAACAACTTCCCTTTCCTGCCCGTGCACAGCTGCGGCCAGGGGGCCTGGCGTCTGCGCCGCCGTAAATCAGCCCTTTGTACTCCAGAAGGATCCAATCAGCTGCAGGTGTGGGCCTGCTGGGGCCGGGCCTTGGGATTAGGTAGCCCAGCGCTGGACACCGGATCATGGGTAGGGCTGGCCAGGGAACGCAGAGGGTGCCGATGAGGGTGCCATGGGGGACACCATATGCAGCTGAAGCCCCCTGTTCTCCCCCTTCCCCCCCCTTTATATCCCCCACTACATTCACCACTCCTCCTCCTCCTCCTCCTGCAGCTTCCAACTGGAGGGGAGGGAGGGCAGAGGGAGGGGGAGAGAGAGAGAGAGCGCTGATGAAAAGTGGCACGGGCCCACGGAATGCGATTTCAAGCTTCCACATCTGCAGGAAAGACGAAACCGGCCTCCTAATTTTACAATGATGATGTCAGTGAGAATACATGACAGTGTGCGGCTAAAGTGCCAAGTTTCTTTTCTTTTGTTGTTCTTTTTTTTCTTCTGGTTCTTTTTCTCTGTTCCCTGTGCTTTTCTCTGCTTTTTCCCTTTCCCGTTGCTGTTAAGTGAGCGTGGGCTGTTTGAACATAGTGTTGTATGTAGAGAGCGGGCTGTTCTACTCACATGAGACATCAGCCCCCATGCATCAACACCAGGAATAGAATAAAGCTGGCAATTACGCTGTTTGGAAGAAATTACTCATGCCCCCATATTTCTGGTATGAGACCACTGCGCCCCTGATAATTTTTTAATTTTGCTGTCAGATGGGAGCAGGACAGGAAATTGACGTGCTGAGGAAGTATCACCAGGCTTACTGTAAGTTTCAAACAGAGGATACAGCAAATTGGAAGTCCATGGTTGATTGCTTTGAATGATTTCTCTCATTTCATAGATTCCCATTATTTTGTCATGGCAGGCAATCATCTGATACATTTTGAAGTGTATGAGCCAAAGCTGTTCATGTCAAACACAGTCGTAAGATACATATTCTTTTACTGCACTGATTTGTTGAATATTTTTTGTGTACTGTATTTTAAGGCACATATGAGTTTTCTTTGACACAAAGGAGATATGATATGTGTAGACTGAAACTTAAAAGTTGTTGCTCTCTAACTGGAAAAACATCCACAATCATGGCAAATTCAAATTAAATACATGTGTATCCAGAGGTCGCTTTGATTGACAACTCATGACATTGCTACCCATGGAGAGTATCCACTTGTACCCTTTGCTATATGACCATTGATTACTATTACTGTATGTGTTTCTTACGTGAAAGAAGCTTTGATGAGAAACAGCTTTGCCCTGCTTTCGTGGGAAAAAAGGATCCAGATTTCCTCCTTGCCTCTTGAACAGGGCGTGTTTTCAAGAGAGAGTTTCATCTTTATTCTGATCAGTTGTGTTAAATAAAAGTACGAAATATATATATATTTTTTTTTTGTTGTCAATGTTGTACCACGGTAACATAATGAACCAATAAATTGTAGTTTTACATGCATATCCATGCTTCTATTTTTGAGGCGGTAAGGAACACCTTTCATCTTATTTTGCCTAAATAAAATAAAGATGGAAACATTTTTTTCGACATTGTGCCAGTAGCAACGGCTGAGCATTGAGAAGAAAAAAAAATATGTGTCCAAAAAAAGGCGACTGAGGTCTTGCCAAAAAAATGCTGTGCAAAAGACATTTTGCCTACCTGTAGGTCCGATCCTGTTAGCCTCACACTTTGATCAGTGGGAAAGTACTTTTCCCCCATTTAAGTGTCTGTCACAATGCAAAATCCAAACTGCAGAAAGATTATATTTACATATTAACCAAAGCAGCCGGGGAACGGTCTCGCATTTCTGACTGCTTCTCCAAATGGAACCGTTTTACTGCCTCAGCTCTGTGAGGGCTACTTTCAACACGAATCAGGCCTCGACCGGAGAAGGAAAGGCTGTGTGCGCGCTCACACACACACATACATACTCACATACTCACATACTAACACACACACAGATACACACACGTGCATACACACACACACACACACACACACACACACAGATACACAGTACACACACATGCATACACAGACACAGACACACACATACACATCATTCCTGTGACTGCTCACTCTGTCTGTGGTGGGGTTCAGGAGAATCCCAGAGCTGTTGCATTGTGTCTCCATGTCTCAGACATTGTCACCAGCATGCCTGTGGACATTCATCAATACGTGAATGGATCTAACATGCAGACTGTACATGAATATTTCAACTTCCTCTTTCCTCCCACTCTCTCTCTATTATCCACGCACACACACACACACACACACACACACAAATACATATTTGCACACCAACACATGCACATATGTATAAACACACATAACCCCACACACTTACAATTGTACATTCTCACACACACACACACACACACACACACACACACACACACGGACGCACGCACGCAAGCACGCACGCACGCACGCAAGCAAGCACACAGTTTGCTGTAGCTTGAAACCCACACTAATATACATCTGCTGACCACACTGTGCAGAATGTCAGAAGGGGTGGGGGGGGGGGGGGGTGGAGGGGTTTTCCGAACATGTGGTGGGGATGTGACATTTTCTGGAGTTATTTATTGGTACTTGACTGAGGAGAACAACTTCAACACCAGACGCGCTTACGAAAATGGTAGCAGGTCGTGCCCGGGTCCACTTGGAAAAGCCTTTTGGAGTGAACTGATGATATCAGAAGTGATGTCTGCCTGCACTACTGCCTGACCCGGTCACAATTTAAATAAAATAACTCAGAAACATGTGACAGAGGACATGAGTTTCATGAATGTCCGGAACTTTATGTTTCCACTACTTGAACTCTCCGTTCCCTGGAATGCATATATAATTAAATGAAGGAGGTATGGCCATATTATTTAAGCTTGTGGTGCTGTTATGGTCAATTATTTGAACAACACTGTCATAGACATCAAGATCATGTCATTTCCTAGTACGCCTGTACATACTGGATATTGAGTTGTTATTAGATTTGTCAAAGGAGACTCATTCCCCCATACATATTAGGACAGGAGCTACATACAGTAATGGTCAAGAAGCTACAAGTCCGGTTTCCTCTTGGGTAACAGGGTAACTGGGATTACTGTGCTGTATATTAGAATCAGAGTCAGGATCAGTTTACTGGCCAAGTATACTTACATACACGGGAATTTGACTCCGGTAGTTTTTAACTCTGTAGCATACATTCAGCATATAGACAGGAAGCAATATAAATTTATTATATAGACAAGTAAAATACGAACATACTTTTCAATAGACAACAATAGACAGGTATTATCATTGGTAAATTACAAAAGTGCAAATGCAGTAGCATGTTAGACTCATCATGCACACAACATGAAATAATAAGAAAGATATATTAAGAACTATTTTAGTTGTTAGCAGTGAGTGGATGTCCAACTGTTACTACTATAATACTATCTGAAGCTGACCTGGGTATTCAGAGGAAATGTGGGAAGAGAGAATTACTGAAAGAAAGCAGTGATGAATAGCCTGGCTGTCGCACGAAGCTTGTAGACAGAGCTTGGTCTGGCCAACCTCCTACAGACAGGAAATTCTCAGAGGCGGGATCAACAGGCATCTTTCGAATGCCTCTGTGTACTGCTGGGCAGAGCTACAACCAATCAGACCACTGATTTCGATGACAAATGCGTAGCGTTTGTTTTTCATTGGTGCCCAACTTTTCAGGCAAAGGAACAGCCGAAAATAGGCAGGTCGGACAGACTGACATGAACGCGAAATTCAATGTAGCATCACAGGCAGTATGGGCAAGCCCAGGCTAGTGATGAAAACAACACTACAATGTTAATTATTAGTAAATGTTTTTCTGTTACCTCTTGAGCACATGATAAATGGCACAGCATTGAAATCTTTCACTCAAGACTGTGGTCTCAATATAAATACCATTCAGAACTATAAACTGGGGAAACACAGGCCTGTAAAGCTGTTTGGGATTATCACGATGTGGGTCGTCCCACACCACCTAGTCATCAGCCAACTATTGCAGCTCTTCTTAACTTCAAAAAAAATTATGGGCAGATTGAAACTTATTTATTAAAAAGTGATATCACCACAGACTGGCTTGTGTAAGATGATAGTCTGTAAAATCTCAGTTAATAATACCCGAGGTCTCTGAAACTAATTAGATCATCATGAAGCTCATGGAATAAATAATAAAGACACAACCCCTTTTTTGACAGCAGCCTCAGTCGAGATGAGCAGAAGGCATGGGTCAGAGTGGTGACAGTGGCCAGGTCCTTGTCTTAATTCCTCCAATCCCCCGCCCCTCTCTCCCCCCACACCCCTATCAATAATGATTGTTTCCTCCAACCCCTTGATTCAGGCTGGTCGTGGCGACAGCTTTTCACCGTATTTGGGAAGAGATCCTCAAAAGCGAGCAGCGCTACGTGATTGAGATGTTAAGTCATTTTTTTTTCCTTTTGGAACAATAGCCTGGGATAATTGGCAACTGTGTGTCCTATCCAGTTATCTGTGTAGCTATATTTAACAAGGGAGCAAGAAAGACGAGAAGGCCTCCCGTCCTGTTTCCCCATCTGTTTTACATTTGATGTAATTGCCATTTTTCAAGTTACAGTCATCTGTTATTGTTAAGGTAGAGGATGTCAATCACACAAATAATAGTGGGGGCTCGTGAAGGGGGCGGTATTGGGGAGGGTGAAAGTTTGTGTCACTTGTTACTAACAAGAGGTTCTGGCAGAGGCAGGTGGAGCGGTGGACAAACGGGGCCGTAGCTATGGCCACACGCTGTCACCGTGGACCACTGAGCAGGAGCGGCAGCGGGAGCATTGCCTTTGACGTCTTTACGGTTCCTTTTAAACCTGTGCCGAGCCTTTCAAGGACCTGGCCCCGCTCGCTGGTGTTGATTGATTTAAGCCTGCACAAAACTGTTAAACGTACCTTACTGTAGGGATTGGGGTTAGATTACATACGGCCCCGAAGGCATGGAAAATGCATTACCTGTGAGATGCAGTCGAATGTACACTGATCACTGTTATTGCATGGAGTGGAGGGCACAGCTGGATATTCCATTTGACCCCCGCTGCTTGGCAAATATGGCACTAATGAATCATGAACAGCGTTATGAACTCCTGCATGTTAGGGATTCACCAAGTCAATAAAATCTGTTTGGCTTATGCTACACCTCTAAACGTTCCTGGAAGTCACCTGCCTTTGACTCATGACACATGTGTTTGCACTGACACTGTTGCGGTATATTTTGATTTATAGAAAAACTGCCCAATGTGTTGGACATTCATTTCAGGCATGCGGTCTAACATTTCTGTTTGTTGGTCAGTCATCCCGCTTGGGACATCTACTGTTGCTCATAAATGTCATAAATGACTCATTAGATGAACATGGATCGAATGTGCTGATGCTTTTTGGATACATGGCCCGAGGCACTGCCGTGGCAACTGCAACTGAGTGCTAATAGTGAGTCTAACCCCCGTGGAATAAAAGAATCGGTGACTTAATCAAATGCTAAAGTTGCAAAGCAGTCAATTAGTAATGTGGAGCGCTGTTTTAAACATCACAAGACTCTCCAGTGTTACCAGAGATGAGGTTCACTTTGTGGCAAAACCACTTCCACCACCACCTCAAAGCAATTATATATTTTTTCTTCCCTTTCTATTTGTAACACAATTAATCATTTCATCCATGTTCTTGTTTAGTGTGGATTTCTGTAGTGTTCTGAAGATATAGGAACCAGCTGTTGAATAACTGGATATGTTACTAGTATATCTGAGTTTCATTTGTCCATGTAAGTGGTACTAATTAAATCCTGCCTAGTTTTGTTTTTCTTTTATTCTTCATTGTTTGGGTGGAGGGATGCCAATCGTGCTCGGGGAGGCATTTTAATTGTACCATGAAAATCTGCCCTTCTAAGGAAATGGAGTGATCAGGTAGGCCTGAATGCGAAAGCTCATGAATGTATGAGCCTGTTCATTCAGCATTTAGTGATGCCTTGACAAAGTGTAACATGGCATATCATGTACCAGGCTTAAAAATAGAAACTATTCTCATTAGAATCGGATTGCGTTTCGGTATTGAAAACAATGATTTTCAGCGACTTGATTGATGTTGCCCCACTGCAATAATTCACACACATGGCTTTTTTTCTTCGTCACCTGCCAGCTGACTCTCAGGTCATTCCCCAACCCATGTGAGTGTTGCTGGGACGTGGGTCTTGCTGGTGACCCCACCTCAAGGCAGTAAGCGCATGGATCCCTGGATGCAGCTTACTGGGTCAGCTTCATCGGAATCCATTAAGCAGGGCTCACCTGCGCTCAGCTGCAGCAGCAATGCAGGACCGACCGACCGAGCCGCGAACTGCGTGGGAACCGCCCACTTAGCTCAGCAGAATTTACCGCCGCCGCCTGCTGAAGCAATTAACGCCATTCATAAAAGCAGGAGGCAGAGGGCGATGGGCCCGAGATTTATGAACCCGGGGCGACCCGCCCGCTGCGGATCCCATCATGCAACATCCATCCCTTTTCCCAGCAGTCGAGTAACCGTCAGGTGTTCAGCGTGCTCGCTCTCTCCCCAGTGCGTGCTGGGAAATGCGGTCTGGAGCACACACCCACATGACGAGGATGCCTTTTTGATGCCGTCCTTGATTCAGGTAGATAGGTCTGATTTATGCCACATTGTTTCAAATCCGCAGCACCCGTTAGGAAACTAGGGTTGTATCTCCTATCTTTTTTTTTTATTTCCACCCATCTTTCATGTCCTTACACTGTAGGCATAATTTTTAAAGGGCTTTCATTTTTACATTTTATTTCCTGCGTGTAAATTCCTCCATATACACCACTTTTTTACACTCCAGGCTCAAGCTGTGCAACATAGCCTGTATGCACACTGGCCAGCCATGCGTTCACTGATTTCATCCCTCGCACAGATAGGCCATAAAAAACACAGAGGGAAAAAAAAAACCTTGAAGATGGGCGCACAGGTTTTTCTCAGCAATGGCTGGAGCAGATGGCCAGCACATTTTGCACATCATTTGTGAATGATTTCAAAATCTATTTATCTATTCCGCGGAGATTGCTGGAATCTCCATCTGCATTTTTTTTCTATTCATAATGGTTTCCATGTTGCGGCATTGCAAAAAGGCAAGGAGGGGGGATTGGCTTTGGAAAGCGGGAGGGGGAAAAAATGTTGAGAAAGGGGGCCCTGTCATAAACAATGTTATATTGCCACTGTTAAACATCATGAAATTGTTTAAGACACTACAAGCCCATCAGGGTTAGTAATTGATTTAATGTATCGCACAGTTGCCCTGATAGCCTACCCTCTGGCCTAAAAATACACCAAAAGCACAAGCACAGCAGGTACGTCCGTCCGACCAAGGGAAGTTCAGATGCACAGATCGGACTTTGGGGACCCGAGAGCTTGGGTGTCCGCAAACGGGTTCTCCAGCACCGCTGCTTATATACGAGACCCCGATAAAAATCAGGGCTAATTTCGCAGCCAGGGTTTCGCCAAAGCAGCCAGTGTTTTCTCTCTAAACACTCATAACGCTGTCGGCCCTATCGAGACAGCGAGAGAGCCCGCACCTCATTCTCATGCGCGGCCTGGTTCACCTGCACAAATACAGGAAGGAGGAAGTTCCTGAAGAGCGCGCTCTGAGAAGGTGCTATTTTCATCTGGGCCGGCCTCTGCAAAAAATGAAATTACACTCAATTACATGGCTTCCACAGACTCAGTATCATGGTGCCACTGACGACAAGACATTCGATAAGGCTGGGGATTAGACAGAACCTGTTAATAATCTTACACTGGGTTGGAGTTTGGTTCCAACTGACCTTTCACGGTTAAACAAACAATAACCACAAAAAATACATTCAATACATTCACTATTCAATGCACATTGACATACTGTTATGCGATTATGGAAACAGTTCTATGAACTATGTCCTTGACTAATTAGCAAAACTGTTTAATAAACTGATGAAGTCTAATATCGATGTGGACGCCAGCTGAGCTCATATTTTAATTACATTTAGTAACCACATTTTAGTATTCGTGAGTGTTGGTTGCTGGCCTTTATTTGTATCAATATTAGCCAAGCAAAAATGTAACTACAAGAGAATCAAAACACAATGGTAATAATGTTTTCTTACAAAGTTTATCACACTCATAAGTTCAAAGTAAACAAGCTA
The DNA here is from genome assembly GCA_030347295.1 of Setipinna tenuifilis. Lineage (NCBI taxonomy): Eukaryota > Metazoa > Chordata > Actinopteri > Clupeiformes > Engraulidae > Setipinna > Setipinna tenuifilis. The sequence continues at coordinate 14,891,351 of CM059278.1, read as the reverse complement.
ACAACACAAATTGGCAGTGTTTTGAGCATGATTTATTTCAGGATTAAGAGATTCATTTTTCTCCATTACAGATCATTTTCTTTTTGCCAAATTGGTAGATCCAACTTCAGATTAACCAGTTTGATTAAATGCCCGGAGGTAGCTTATTTATTTATTTTCCACATAATAGACCTTTAATGAATTTAGTCTGTCACTATGTCCACATTGATCAGATATGGACATTTGATCTAATTAGCTGGTTTAATGTATTGTCAACTAGTTTGGGTTTCTGCGGCCTCTCGTACAAGCACCTCAGAGATCTTGTATGTTTTTCATACCACTGCAAGGAAGGAAGGAAACGTGACATCATGCTAATTATATGCTTATATAGATATATATTTTTATTTGCAGTCCTCTGGGTGCACTCCAGGTCATACGTTCACTATGATATCACCATGAAGCCTTTTAATATCATTTACACAATTTGGGAAGGTGTAATAGACTGGTTTATGAGATGTTATTTTGATAACATATTAGAAATGATGTCTTAACTAAGCCATTTAAAACTAATTACACTACTCATGGTGTGACCTGGCTGATAAGAAAATACAGAGCTATAGGACGTATGAGTGATCTAAGAGAAAATAAAACTGAGTATTGTCCACAGACTGACTTCTCAAAAAGATTTTGACTTTTAAGGACAGAGTAGGTCCAAACGATGTTTGCACATCATTAGACAAATCTTTTTGGCAGCATTTAAATCGGTGTGCGAATAATACTTTGTCTTCGTTTTGTATGTTTGCCTTATCCTCCACCTGAAAAATGGATTTTGGATGTACGTGCATGCACCCCTGTGGACTTTTATGATCTAAGAGAAACCCAAAGGACAGTATACCTGGAGATATCATGATATTTCATGTAGAGGTTTTTTAGTATCTATCATTCAGATGTCAGAGACTAAATGTACTAGCTAGTGTATGTTCCTAATATGCAAAGTATACCACTGCAAAGAATACTTTTAATTTTATTTTTATTTTTTTCCATAGTTGTTGCTTTTCTGCGAAAATATCATCCCTAAATAAATGTATTACTTTTTAAGACATTAAAAAGAGAAAAGTTGACACATTGACACACTGAAAAAAAGTTGCCAGAAGTCTAATCACTTCCATATCAGTGAGGTAAGCTTGCATGGTGGAGACTCCAACAAAGCCAGTTACATCACTGTTCACTTGGTTATGCAACAAACATAACATGCAAATAATCTAATATTAAGCAAATTTCCACTCAAAGAGAGAACTTGCAGCCAGTAATTTACTGAAATACTTCATAAAAAAGAGAAATGTGGGAAGTGATGTAATAATGTAATAATAAAGCTAATAAAAATGTTTAATTTTCAAGGTTTGTTGCCAGTCTCAAATGTGTGATCGCAATCCTAACCATACTATCTCATAGCACTTACTTATCCATAAGGCTCCTTCTTAAAGTAAACTCCAGACTCTAATTTGCAATAGCAGACTAATACAAAAACACTCCAGCGTAACATTATTGCTGGAAGTCTGTAGGCATCTGTAGGCTTTTCAAAATTAGTTTCTAATCATTTTTTCTTTCTGTCATGTCATAGCTTTGGGTAACAAAGGTCATGCTACTATTGATGATGTAATGCCAGTTGTAATGATCTTGTTTGATGAGCTTATCAGTGTCAGTGCTTGAATGAATTTTGCCATGGTGCTTGTTGCTGTGATGATGGAGCCATGATGCCTGGCCTTAGTGTGAACAGTGCCCTCTCTTTTGCACAACACTAGGGTCAAATGAGTGGTGGTGGCTGTCTGATGACTGAACGGTCTGGGCATGCTTTCAAAGCAGGCAAGATGAAAGAAAAGGGGGAAGGGCTGACCAAAGGAAGTTTATTTGCAGTAAGAAAATAAAAAATACTTTCCCTTTTCAACGTTCATTGTGTCTTCAGTAGAGAACTAACCATCAGTCTATTGGTGAAACAACAGTTGTCAGTCATTGTTCCAGTAGCACATTTCTAGTGGCAATGAACAATCAATGATCTTTTTACACCTAACAGACAAATAGATGGTTATGGTTGCCTTTAAGGGTTTGGGTTTAAGTCAGTCACTGTATATGTGGTAACATAGAACAGCTGACAAAACAGACTGACCAACAGCCAGTAACGCCAAAATTGTTTATAATCAACGATAGAAAATATGGTAAAATCTGCAGTGTGCAATTAAAAAATGCAGTGCCAGCAAGCTACTGCAACATGTGGTTAAAATACTTACTACATTTACTTCACAACAATCCCAAACAGTTGGCACATCATCGTCTGTTAACATAAAGTCATTCTGACTACTGACAGGACATGGAATCTGCCTATGTCAACTATATGGTGGATTTGTAGGCTAAAGGTAGCATAACTACTGGCAAATATACACAGGCTTCCACCCTGAAATCCCCGGGAAGGTTTACCATCTATGAAGGATTAGGGGGTATGAACTCTGCTATTCACAGCATGGCCCTCAGTAGCTGGGTCAGTTGAAGGTTAAACCAGAAAAGGGGGCAGCAGCAGGACTACAATGGCCCACATCCGTCATCATGTAACATTTAGGTAAACCACTTCCTTCTCTTTTACTTCCAAGTTAACATGATAACATATGCATACCATAGCCATACCACAAACAGGAACCCATAGTAGAAATAATTGCAAAATGTTATGTTTTCAAAACATATTCCAGATTTGACAATACATTACAGTGGAAACAGTGTTCTTAGAATAAGGATAAAATCAGTAGATCATTTTATGGCCGTTGGGAAGAATTCATTTGGAAAGTCATTTCTCCAGTGTTGCACAACTCCTTTGAAGTGTAAATGCATTTCCTGAAATTTTCTGAAATTTCACAACAGTAGCACGCCCTGACAAATCAAAGTAGTTCTGTAGAAAACAGGATATAGAACTGACATTGAGAAAGTAATTTTGAAGCTGTATGTAGTCTTAGAATCATAAAAACTTTATTAGTATGTAGAAATATGGGCACACACAAATGCATGCATGCTCACAGACGCACACGCATGCACACACACACACACACACACACACACACACACACACACACACACACACACACACACACACACACACACACACACATACACACACACACAAAGTTCACATTTTCAAGACATGATTGCTCTCTCTCTCTTCAGTGCATACCAAGTAAATGTCAAAGGTACCCACCACAAACTAATTTCTGACAATTCTGTTCTTTCCTTGAACGCTATACAAAAATATCAATTGAGAGTGTAACTGTGACAGGATTACTTTACAGGATTTCTTGAATGTGAAGGCAGAAAATCAGACAGAAAAACTTTAGGGGAATGTCTGTGTTGATTCATTATTTCAAGAGGAAATTGATTAATTTCACATGTGATATATCAGCTTGACAAGGAATGGCCGCATTTATACTAAGAGAAATATCTTGTAACAAATGATTGTCCTCTCGATTCACATAATATACACTTGTCTCCTCCAATGGCTTGTTTGTTAAAATATTATTCTTTGAAGTCAGACCTGATTTGGTAGTTTGTGCAAAATTAGATTTTTATTGGATTCTAAATCTTCCTACCCTTGGAAGAATGCTGGAAAAGTAGAAAAGTGCAGCTAATCTAGAAACTTTTCCTATTTCCTGCACCGAGTCAGGAAGTATAGGCCAGTGACATATGACTCCGCTTGCTTTCTCGACACCCACCTGTGGCTTAGAAAAAGAAACAAGCAGCTCCCAACCCAAACACACCACCTCAAAACCTCAGTGCACTCCTCTGGAACACAGGGAGCTGTATGTTGTGATTGACATTGGCGGACATTTTTGCGGACTACGTAATAAACCTTCGTAGAGATGCTGACTCTGGTTCACACTGTGGCCAGATTCAGTCCCGAGTCCGCAAGCCAGGTCACCATGCACCTCTTTAGTGTGAAGATTCACCATTCAAATAGGAAATCCTGAATGGAAATGTTTGCATTACCTGTCTTAAAGTTGAATGAGAAATTCATAATTAACTAGATAGGATTAGATAAGCTATTGATTGAAATAGAGTATAATGGGTTTAATTTTGATTGATACAGGAGTCAACTTCATCAAGAACATCAACTTCATCTTTAATTACATGTTAAAGTTTTAAGCACACATCTGTTCACCACTTTTACTTTTACATACTTTCAGAAATGATCTTACAGGGAGGTACCATGCCTATTAAGGCACCCATGCCATGCTTTTAGGGACCTAAGTTCAAGTCCGAGCTGAGGTGATCTCCCAACTCTCCCAACTCATACCCCCCTCTCTCTCTTATGTATTTCCTGTCACTCTTTCTACTTTCTTTTCCAATCAAATGCAAAACGCCTGGAAAAAGGACTTTAAAACATATACACAAATAAATGGGATGAAAACCCAGCTAGTTTCTCGTTAAATCTATCTATTGTATTATGGCCTAAATGAGCTGATTGTCATTTGGATGTATACAAATGTCATAACACATTCCTTAAGTCTTCCTTTTCACATAAAATTTCATATTTCCTTTCTTTTCAGTTGCTAATGCACCTGCTCATTTAACCAATGCATAACATTTTATTGCAAACAGAACATTTGATTTTTATTTTTATTGTATCTCCAGAGGCTGATTATGGAGTGACTGATTATGAAGGATTTGTATATTTCTCATACTAATAGGTGATATACTGATAGTCATTAAGTGTGCTTGCAAAAGCACACTTATTGTTATCTCCCCGTTTATTAAGTGTGCTTGCAGAGCACACTTATTGTTATCTCCCCGTTTATTAAGTGTGCTTGCAGAGCACACTTATTGTTATCTCCCCGTTTATTAAGTGTGCTTGCAGAGCACACTTATTGTTATCTCCCCGTTTATTATTCTTCTTCTCCTGAACCAGATCTTGAAGACGCTACTAGTCCTCAGGCTTTGGAGATAGAGACACCGTTCCAACTCTAAAACGACCGGCCCGGTTTGGACATGACCGCCTACATTTCGGTATACCGTACCTCTTGTCGTTCGTCCGTTATTGTCGTTTTTCGGCAACTTCTTGGCCCATTGAAAATGAATGGCGGAATGTTGGCACGCATATTTGCAAGCACACTTTTTGCATTTTCTGCGGGAATGCAGTCTAGTTATTCTTCTTCTCCTGAACCAGATCTTGAAGACGCTACTAGTCCTCAGGCTTTGGAGATAGAGACACCGTTCCAACTCTAAAACGACCGGCCCGGTTTGGACATGACCGCCTACATTTCGGTATACCGTACCTCTTGTCGTTCGTCCGTTATTGTCGTTTTTCTGCAACTTCTTGGCCCATTGAAAATGAATGGCGGAATGTTGGCACGCATATTTGCAAGCACACTTTTTGCATTTTCTGCGGGAATGCAGTCTAGTTATTCTTCTTCTCCTGAACCAGATCTTGAAGACGCTACTAGTCCTCAGGCTTTGGAGATAGAGACACCGTTCCAACTCTAAAACGACCGGCCCGGTTTGGACATGACCGCCTACATTTCGGTATACCGTACCTCTTGTCGTTCGTCCGTTATTGTCGTTTTTCTGCAACTTCTTGGCCCATTGAAAATGAATGGCAGAATGTTGGCACGCATATTTGCAAGCACACTTTTTGCATTTTCTGCGGGAATGCAGTCTAGTTAAGTGTGCTTGCAGAGCACACTTATTGTTATCTCCCCGTTTATTATTCTTCTTCTCCTGAACCAGATCTTGAAGACGCTACTAGTCCTCAGGCTTTGGAGATAGAGACACCGTTCCAACTCTAAAACGACCGGCCCGGTTTGGACATGACCGCCTACATTTCGGTATACCGTACCTCTTGTCGTTCGTCCGTTATTGTCGTTTTTCTGCAACTTCTTGGCCCATTGAAAATGAATGGCAGAATGTTGGCACGCATATTTGCAAGCACACTTTTTGCATTTTCTGCGGGAATGCAGTCTAGTTATTCTTCTTCTCCTGAACCAGATCTTGAAGACGCTACTAGTCCTCAGGCTTTGGAGATAGAGACACCGTTCCAACTCTAAAACGACCGGCCCGGTTTGGACATGACCGCCTACATTTCGGTATACCGTACCTCTTGTCGTTCGTCCGTTATTGTCGTTTTTCTGCAACTTCTTGGCCCATTGAAAATGAATGGCGGAATGTTGGCACGCATATTTGCAAGCACACTTTTTGCATTTTCTGCGGGAATGCAGTCTAGTTAAGTGTGCTTGCAGAGCACACTTATTGTTATCTCCCCGTTTATTATTCTTCTTCTCCTGAACCAGATCTTGAAGACGCTACTAGTCCTCAGGCTTTGGAGATAGAGACACCGTTCCAACTCTAAAACGTCAGGCCCGGTTTGGACATGACTGCCTACATTTCGGTATACCGTACCTCTTGTCGTTCGTCCGTTATTGTCATTTTTCTGCAACTTTTTGGCCCATTGAAAATGAATGGCGGAATGTTGGCACGCATATTTGCAAGCACACTTTTTGCATTTTCTGCGGGAATGCAGTCTAGTTATTCTTCTTCTCCTGAACCAGATCTTGAAGACGCTACTAGTCCTCAGGCTTTGGAGATAGAGACACCGTTCCAACTCTAAAACGACCGGCCCGGTTTGGACATGACCGCCTACATTTCGGTATACCGTACCTCTTGTCGTTCGTCCGTTATTGTCGTTTTTCTGCAACTTCTTGGCCCATTGAAAATGAATGGCGGAATGTTGGCACGCATATTTGCAAGCACACTTTTTGCATTTTCTGCGGGAATGCAGTCTAGTTATTACTGTTTTGGTGTGTCTAAAGTGAAGCCAGGACAAACAGCACTTAATTGGGTATGGTAATTGGAATATTCTATACAGCTGGTGTGCAAGTTAAACCTTTGGCGATTTTATGCACTTCAGCAATCATTGTGCTGCGTAAATAAATAAATGATCATCTTCCCCTTGTTCTGCTCACCACCATGAATGAATCAGCTGGTTTCGAATTACAACGCATTTGAAAATACTGACGTCGTAATAGCTGGTTCTATCCCAAACTCAATTTGTGATTTGCAGGTGGTTCAAATTGTAACGTAATCTGAAGATTTCTGGCAAGAGTTTATTGAAATGGGCATTAGAACCCGCAGTATAAAATATTAAATTTCCATTATTTTCTCCCTGTGCAGTTGTGCAAATTACAGGCGTTGAAAGCTTATTATATCCTCCAAAAAGTGAGGCTCCAACAGCCACCTGGACTGAATAGACCCAGAGCAATACTTTAATTTACAATTACTTGCTGTGGATTAAAATAAAAATATATCTCTAGGACCACCCTGGTCTCTTAAAACAAACCATATGTTGTGATATTATTTGAAAATCAAAGCATAGAGAGAAATATATATATAGTTTTCCCCTCTTGGACCAGTACTATATAAGGAACATGATTTAGGTTTCTAACCACTAACAGGAGTTCAGCGACAGCTATTGCACTCTGGGTATAAGACACCTTTTTTTCCTCAGCACACACATTTCACACAGAGCTCAAACATTACGCACATAAATTAAAGTGACTTTAGGTTCATGTTAGAACTCCTGAAGCTAAATGCCAATAACAATTAGCAGTTTCATGTTATCAGAATAAACCAACCTATCTAATGTGCTCAAAAGTTGTGGCAGTTTAGTCTTCACACCTTTTGAATTCCAAACACACAACTCAGAAGATTTTGACACAGATCTCATTGACCTAGTAATGAGAAACACAGGGAGCATGCTCAAATGACCGCTTCTGTTGATTTACTTGTGCAGCCCACTGTTTGGGTTGTAATCAACACAGAATTGCTCACAGTTTGAAAAGTGCATGTGGACACTTCTCAGGCAGAGTCTCCCTTCGTTAAATGGTTATTTTGGGAAAATTAGATTAGAGTGGTCCAACAGTAATTCAGTCCAGATTTACATATCGCTAATCAAATCAAAATACTTCCCCAACTGACCAAAATAGGATCAAAACTGACTAAAGGGCTCTCAGGACAGGGCAGCCGAATGCTTATCAAATTTGAACTGGTAAGACAATGTTTCATAAGACTCGTCTGTGCCTACTCTGCTACTGAGCGTTTTTATACTTGGCCAACACCAACACACTGACAGAACGTGGCTCCCCCTATTATTTGAAAGTCTACAAACTGGACATCTCTTTTATGATATGTGAATAACATCAGCATTATGCTCAGGTGGTGAAGGAGGCAGTTCACCTGCTATGTCTTGTCTGTACATCGCCGTAATGCCCTTTGTATGATGAAATAGCACAGCTTCTGTATATGAATAGACTACAGATATAGTTTATTGTTGTACGATTCCAGGTGAATATTGCTATATTTGTTATGTACCTCTTTTACTATCATGTTTCCAGACTTATATGTGTACAGAATAATAAAAATGATATCTCTATAATATCTTTCTCTCTCTCTCTTCCTTTCTCTCTCTCTCTCTCCCTCTCTCTCTCTCTCTCTCTCTCTCTCTCTTCTGTGTGTGTGTGTGTGTGTGTGTGTGTGTGTGTGTGTTAGTGTGTGTGTGTGTGTGTGTGTAGTGTAGTGTAGTCTGCAGAGTTAACATGAAACAGGCAAATTACTTGGCAGCCCATACATTTGCTCTCTCCACTACTAGAAAAAAAAGACCAGGAAACTCAGACAAATGGTCCATAAAACTGCCCACAGCTATATTTCCTTAACGCTGCAATTAAAATCAAAACACAAAAAAACAAACATCAAGGCACTTCAAGTAATTACAGTTACATTATTTCCTCTTAGTCATAAAGAGATAACAACAACGGGTGGGCACAGCTCTCAGGACCTTTTGCCTGGACTCTTGCTGTTGTGATATGACTGTTTTTTTAGCTTTCAGAAGGGCCTTGCACATGGACAGACTGTATCCTAGTCAGCAACTGGTTTGTCCGCCTCCTCCGATGGCTGAGAAATATGGGAGTGATAGGGACTGATTTGGCTGGTGTGAGGCATGCTGTGATCCCCAGGGCTTGGCGAATAAAATCTGGAATTCTCACATTCTTCTCCCTTTTTCACTCCCTGAAAATCGCATGTTATTTCCAAAAAGGACCTTTCTCATGGTTTACGTCAGCTCACCAAATATGTTACACATTTCACAAGACAGTAGTTTGGATGGGCTGGGAAGCCTGAGGGTGGAGAACCAGAACATTTTTGGATACATGAAGAGAACAAACCCTTAACATCCTTGTTGAAAACACCCACTGATTTCTTGGTCCTCAAGGGGTCTTTGAGCTTTCTAGGGGCTGGAGGCACGCTTGAATAATGCTCTCGCGTGAATGCTGAGACAAACACATAACCAAGTAAACATGTTTGTGTCCAGTTGGTGGTGTCACAGTTCTTTAAAAACGTTAGATTACGTGTGAGTGTGTATATGTGTGTGACTTTAACACATAGTTTTCATTAGCCACAGAGGGGGGAAAAGTAAACCTTTAGCTTTAGCAGTGAACCAGAAGCTCCAAGAGACTTGATCTCATTTTCACTGCTCTGCATCAGTCCTTGTGGATGGACCCTGGTGATTTTCCGACATGTGGTTTGTGTTTCTTAGAAAAAGTACCGTCATTCCTATTTCCTGATTTTGGATTTCTTGATTGATAGCTGTTTTTTTTCTTCCCCATCTTCTCCCAAAACCATGGCTCCTGCTTGGAAAGGCGAGCTGGGCATAGATCTTGAGTATGGTAGTGGGAGGAAGAAGGAGGGAAAAAAATGGGTGTCACACAGGAAAAAGTGTCCTTGGGAGACCCTACCGTGTTCTAAGTGGGGTTTTATGACCAAAGTGGTGGTTTTTGTTTAAAACGCCATAACATTTTATGAGGTGAAACATAGGTCTCACTTTTACCTGTGAAAATCCCGGTGCTCTGCTTGCTGGGACACTATTGGTTCCATATGGCCCCTGCCCAGACCAGCGGTCACAGAGTAAATAGCTCACACCTGAATCAAAACATATCCCAGTAAAACTGCTGGACAACAAACACATCCCCTTTGACCTCAAGGACTGTGTGCTGGTGGCTTAATGTATTTCCGATAAGCCACCTCTCCAGTTTCGCAGGAACGTTAGACTGGGATAACATTCAGAAACAGAGGTGTTATCCGATCTGCCCTGACATACTGAAATAATTAATTTAGTCTGAATCGTTGGACTAGTTCCTTCTTTCTGGAGATGCTTGCAATTGATATGATAGGCTATGATAAGCCTTAGTAGCTGAGGGAATCTTTTCACTTCCTCACACTCACACACATGTGGGCACACACACACACACACACACACACACACACACACACATTCATAGACACAGAGAGAGAGGGAGAGGTAGGGTGTGTCTTTTGTAACAGACATAATACGAACAAATGGTTTTGATATGTATCAAGTCCATGTGATGTAACAACAAGTGACTGCACACATTCAACATTTGCAGATATGAGGCCACGGTGGGGTTGGGGGGCTTAGCCCAATTATTGCATTTGGAGCCATAACTGGGCCCGGCCCAGACAGTTCAGCTCAGGTGCTGACCCCGTTCCCCTCGAGGGCTCGTGCAAATTGTAAATAAAGCTCATGTTTCGTCGTCCTTCCTGAGGTCAGTCGTGAGTGCACGGCGAGAGTCAACTGCTCTTGTCCAAAATAACGCTGTGCTCTTAGCACAGTTTACCACAGTTAACGAGAAGCCTTATGGCCCCTGATAATACCACTTCCTCTAAGAAACAAAATCTTAGGTGCCAAACTGATGGAGGGGGCTATGCTTATGGGAACACCTAAATTATGGAAGAACACTTACTCTTACCTGGTTAATGAATGTGGCTGCTTTTGCTTTTGTTTGTGGGGTGCATTAGGGAGTTCTGTGTGGATCCAAATTGGGGTGAAATGCAATCCACATAGTAAAATGGAGATCAGAAACTGGAGTGCATTTGCCCTAGCAAATAACAATGTTAATAAAGTAGTTTTTGGCTGCCTATGGAGGTTTCTTTTTTGGAATTATGGCAAAGTTTGAGGTCTAAAATATGTTTTAGAACTTTGAAATAAGCTATTAAATTCAATGTTGTGTGTAACTTAGTAATTGATATCAGCCCTCTGTTGCTTAAAAAATGCAACAATAACAAAATGTTCAATAATAAATTAACCTCGGGGGGACAATGTTCTGCTCGTACGCAGTCTTGCCCTTGCACACAGTTGACTTTTCGTTGGTGGAAAATAGGTACACAGGCAATTTTGTGCAGTAGAGTTATTTTGTCAGTAAATGCATATAAAAGTTTATGATGGTTGTTAAGTGCCCACTGTGAAGCCCTTTGCTTCTGTGTGAGAGGGGAGAGACAGAGAACTTGGCTTCACCTCAGCGCAGCAGCGACCACTGCCCTGTCCAACTACCGCTCGGTCCAGATACTTCCCATCCTCTTGTAAACCCTACTCCCTTAAATTAAGTGCAAAATACATTAATTAATCACTGCGGTAACTCTCAAGACACCAATAACAAATGTTTTCAGCGTAATGGAATGGGATGCAATTTGAGAGGATTTATCAGGAACTCTCGTGTCAGCTGCGAGGCCCGAGCTGTGATATTGTTGCTCTGAACACTCACCAGCACTCTGTGTCACTCGTTGCTAAGCTATCAACGAGCAATGAACACAACATCAGTGGATTCACTCCCTGGTGCAGCTGTAGGGCCAGTGATCTCTGCGGAGGCTCACTGCTGATATGACTGATTAGGGTTTAATTGCATTCATTCTGTGCGAGGTATACTTGGCTAATATTTACTCCTTTGTGAACAAACAGCCCCTGTGAGATGCTAAGCCTCACCTGATAAATGCACTAATCAAGGCTAAAGGTCTCCTGAGTTCAGCCAACTTTGTCAGGTTGTTGATGTCAAGAGTTAGGATGTGCTATCTAGTTATGTTGACATATCTATCTTCTCTATGTAGACAGTTGTCTTAACGACTGTGTTGACTTAAGCTCTGCCGTGGTTGTTGGCTCTCACAACCTACTGTGTTGGAGAGGCTATGGGAATTACAGAACAGTAAGAATTGGAGGACATCCCATTTTTACAGACATAACAGATTAAAAATAACTGTACATTAGGTTAAAATCACAGGTGTAAGTGTGTAACCAGTGAGAAGTTAAAACTAATGTTTACAATTGTGTAATTCACAATTAACAACTGAGCCATTGGTGGTGGAGTTGTCCTCTACAGAACATGAGAATTCCACCGTTGCATGGTCTGCTATGTAATTTAGGCCTAAGATATCCAGCCCAGGCCACAGTTATGCACAGTAAGAGGACAGCAGAAACAACAGCTGTGTTTCTATGTACTTCTCTTGGCCATATATACAGTTAAAATGATAGATGATACCAAACATTATACCTTGAAAAGTGGACAAATACAAATGACTTTGTTCTGTATGACTTTACAGTGCTCAATGGATTCTCGTTTTCGATTTATTTAACCAGGCTACTGAAGAGGCTTTTAGTAGAGACTGAGGAGGACGGTTAGTTGTGCAACACTAGTGTAACTAACTCTGTGAGTGCAATGAGGCTGTCAGAGCACCAGGAGCACTCTAAAGTGTCCTCAGGCCTCTACAAGGGGCGCTCAGAGCTACCAGTCCTAATGAATGATGAATGTCCCAGAGGGACAGCCAAATCATAGGGCTCAGAGACTGGCCATTGGTGAGAGGCATCTAGGAAAGATGTCCTCCTTAGGAAATTACAACTCTATACTTCTGAAAACATTTATTATTTATTTATTATCATTGAGGCAGGTTTTTAGGTTTAAAACGTATCACCTATCTGACAATTCCTCCATGTCAAGCAAAACCTACTGTTCTCCATTGATCTGAAATCTTATACCCTAATATACCCAAGTTGGACGCCACCTTATACCCAAGCATTTCATGGCGATGCAGCCTTCAGTCTTTAATTGGAATACTCCTGAGGTGATACATTAAAAAGGCTTTGATTAAACAACGTCTTTAGTCTGTTATGACAGATTTGTTACCAACAGTATGTCATAAAAAAGCCTACAATAACAATTTGTAAATATTTTTTTTCTCAATATATTTTTCTCAATATATATTTTTTCATTTCTCAAGAACATGTCAATGATAATCAATGTTACATTTGCTTTACCACTAGTAGTTATGCATCAATGTCAGAAAAAGTCTTTTTCTCACTCACCAATATAAAATTGATGGTGCAGTGCCATATTCTATTGCCAAAAAAGTTTACTCAAAACAGTATTGCACCACAGATCTAAAGTCATCTTTTGCCAGGGTGTGTGTATGGCTTGCCTGCCCTGGTTTCTCTTCTTATACCATATCCGATTTAATCACATCATAACTTGTAGATCACATTAATCCAATAACCTAAATACATTACTGTAGTTACATATGAGTGTGGACAGAGGGTCATGACCAGTTCATGTTTATGCGTGGGTAGGGTTATAAACATATGGAACATTTTGTGACATGCCAGCATTTCTGATTATTATTCAATTATATCTTGTCTGAAGGCTTAGCATTCACATACTATATTACATCAGTACATGGGCTAAATACAGAAACATGCTGGCATAAAGAATGTATAAGCGAAACCTATTTAAATGAGCAGCTTTCTATGACCTTAAATTGCCACAGCATAAACACTTTTAAAAAACAGGACAAGGCAAATCTTGTCCTTGATTACATGTTGCTTCTTGAAAATATGGAGGTAAGTCTTGTAAGTTGACATGTCAGCCAGTGGTCACCCTACCTATATACAGTAACCTCATTTTGTATCACCTCTCCCATGTGCTGACCTTCAATGAATTGAACTGCAAATTTCAAGAAATGCAGAATTATGACTGCATTAGACTAATAAACTGTGTATAGCACATGTCCACCATGTTGAAGTCCCCACGTGTATAAAGCATCAAAATGACAGTAATTATGATGATGTGATATCTTGACAATGTCATACAAATGTTACCTTCTGAAGCAGTTGTGTGTTTGTAAATAGGCTATCTCTCCTATATTATCGGCATTACCCATCTCAATTACACATATCTTCATGTTATTGTGTAAGTGTAAGGAGAGCAACATGTTGATGGAAAAATAACTTCACCATAAACTCTAATATTTCCTTATGACCTCTGCATTCATATTTTGTCTGCACATGGCACCAAGCACCAGAAAAGTTGGACCCATTCCTTACATAATGAAACAAGGCAGCCACATTCGAGCATGATTTTAGGAAATGACAGAAATTATGAAAATGTGTTTGAACAGTGTAAATGGAAGCATACCATCATTTCCCCATGCGAAAGTCAGTTTTTTTGGGGTTGCCAACTAATGTCTTTGCTACTGTACCAGAAACAGCAGAATTTGCATGTGTCATGTGTATTAGCATAATGGAACTGATATTCAGTGGTGCCTTGCCATATGGAGAGTTCAAGAGAGCACAGGGGCCACCTGGACCCCTAAAAAGATGCTGGGAGACCCAGACATCCTAGTGGAAGTCTGGAAATACTTGGCTCACATAAGCCAAGTGATCAGTGAATACTGATCAGGTGACTTCTGGCGACGGTTCAAGGTTGACAGAATAGTCAGGTGTTCATGAGAGTATGAGCACCTCGGGACATTTTGGGTTAGTTCCAGAACGTCCACCTTAGCACATCTCTGACATGTCATGAGTTCAGACTTTTGTCTTAGTGATCTTCAAGGGCCAATATGTTCAGCGGATATCCACTGTGCATCAGTGAAGAATCAGTTATTTCAATCATCTCAAGTCTCTAGATGCTGATTTTCAACCATCTTTGCTGCCTGCCTTTACTGTAAGCAGCTGCTGCAAGACATAAAAAAAAATCACAAAGAAGATGCTAATACAAGAGCTATGGTTTCGTGATAGTCTCACTTCTTGGCTTAGGGTCAAATCACACATGCTACTCTGTTAGGCTTTTTGTTTCCAGGCTACCTTGCTTGTGCATTTTTGTGCTGGAAAATATCTAGCAGATGCCACATGTCTCATCCAATCAATCAGTTATGTGGCTAACCATTCACTGAAAATATTACACAAGCATTGTACAGTGATAGTAAAACGAATCAACATGTATCTATCTATGTGATACATTTTTGTGGATATTTCTTATTTATAGTGTTTTTCTCATTTTTTTTAGAAACCAATACATCTAATTTTATTGATATATTGCTATTACTCAATCTCTGAATGATAACTGGGTAATTGGATCTTATTGCCAATGCCAATATTAATTAGTGTCGTTATATGCTAAGAACAGGTGTTGGACAGGGCCCATGATCAGCCAAGGGAATGCTATTTGATTAGATCATAGAGGAAGTTTGCTTGAGACGTATCATTACGCATTTGATCAAAGATCAAATTTGAAAGCCATGAATTTACTCTACGTGCTCCCAGGAGTATAAATTTTGCTATTAAGTGTAATGTAAAACTAAGAGTAAATCGCTAAACTTGGCTGACTAATGTTTTTCAACTGTCAGATAATCACATAAAGCTAATTAAGAAATTTATCAATCGTGACAACTGCTGCGTAGAAAGTGTTGAAAAGGGGCAAGTGAATGGAGCAGTTTCTCACAAATGGATTGTAGCTTTGGCTTCTCCATGATGGTGTGCTGTTATTACTTCTATGGGTGGGAGAGCTCCCTTGCTGGAGCTCCCACCACACAACTGGCGTCCAACTTTACGGCTGAACTCGGAGTTCAGCAATTCCCTCAGCCCTTCCCTTCATGTAGACACACGCCCCCCTGGTTATGCTCTGGGTCAGTAATACTGTGGAATCATTTCTGAGGGCCTACGTAGCCGGCTCGCATCAGATATGGATTTATGTAAAGCAAGAGTATGTCCTCCAAAAGAAATCTCACTCAGAAGTCCATGAGGTGAGGTGAACTTTTGACCCCTTGTTTATTTTTTACTTTCCTTGACTAGTAGTTGTATAATGTTAATAAAAGACAGCCATGTGCTGGCTGACCTGCCACGACCCATTTCCCTCAACACTGGTTGTTTTGTACGAATCATAACCCAGTCATGTCAGTAATACCATCAATGCTCAGTAATTATCCCTCTGGGTACTCAGGGAACTTGCAATAATTTGACAGCTTTTTCCATCCCGCGTTTTGGGTACCGCAGTGCTTCTTGGGACTTGGGTGAGGTCACTAAGTAGTTTCAGAGGATGTCCAAGACCTGCCTGATTAGATAATTTGTTACATTTTTCGCTGTTGTGAATGTGATTTTTGTAAATGGGAACTTTATAGCCACACTTCAAGGAAGCTGCCCAGCAAACACACCAATAAAAGTTTATGCAACAGAATTACAGTTATTCCATACTGGAGTTTGCATACATGCATTCAGACTTCTTTGGATTTGACTGCCAAGGGAGATGTCAAGATACTGGATGAACAATGTTGGACATACGGATTACAGAGCATTATTTGGACTGCCCATCAGGCTACACAGCAGACAACACATCTGTTTTTACTCAGGGTGCTTGTACAATTTGTGCACAAATCTGATTCCTTAAGCATGTTTTCACATCCGTCTCTGGGGCTCCCCGTCGTTGAGAACAATGGCTTTCACTGATAATATTTCAAAACCCTGCGAGACTGCACTGATGCCGTGCTCTTATGGTGTGGGTTTGTGCGCTTCTCAGTAATTTACAGCTTGCCCGTATAAATGGGGATGAATCTGTAAAAAAGAATGTTTCCCTAATGTGACATCCAGTCAAATCACGTACAGTCAGCCTTTGCCAGATCAGCCAGTCATTTCTAGATTGGTCTCTGATGTCGCTGACATCAGCTAAATGAGTTTTGATTGCCAAATATTTATGCTCAGTAATAAGACAGCTACTCCAACTTTATGACCATCAATCATCTCATACAGTCATGTGTCATGCTAGTCATAGAACAGTAAACATTTAGTAAATCCCATCCACCACTTTGTCAGAAGGTTTTTATAGCAATCAAGGCAGAGGGTTCTTCCAATGGCAATGGGTGGATTTAGATGAAAAATGAACCTTTTTGACCTTAACAATTGGATGGCAAATCCCTGCTTGATTGGAAGTATTTGTATAGAAATTCTGGAGATATTCATCTTATTCATCTGAATAGGAAGTGCAAATGTTATTCATTAGTCTGTTTACAATCACACTTTTTGATGCTAAAAGTCACATTGCGATGAACCAGAACAGCTTAGGCAATGGTGGTTCATCAGATAAAGCACAACACAGGGTTTCCATGAGTTTTCCATTTTTTTCTTCTCCTCCCATTTTAAATACAGCATGCAATGGCTATGTAAGCCTTTCCTTCCAAGAAAAACACAAATCAGGAAAACTTTCAGAAAGTGTGATTAATTAGACTGTTGCTCCATAAAAGGCACTGTGCATTATTTAATAATTGCTGACTTTATCTGTAGGGAGCCGCACTACTAGTGCAAATGAAGAACAGTTCCAAGAGCTTTGGCTACAGGGTGGTGCAGTCAGCCCAGACAAACCCAGAAAGAATGCAGTAAAAACAAGTTGAACTTGAGGTTCTTCTGTTATAAAATAGACAGCATTCATACAATAAAAACAATTATATATAAAGGGACAACCTCATTCTATAATGATGATGATGATGACGATGATGATGATTATTATATTATTATGATGATAAAAATCACTTACTGGTATAACGCTGCTGTGCGTGTGTGTGTGTGTGTGTGTGTGTGTGTGTGCATTTAGGCTATGTGTGCATTTGTGTTTGCTCATATGTTTTCACACTAATAAAGATTATATACTTCTGCAGTACTTACTTAATTGGTAGCAAGCTAATACAAAAAATGAGCTTAAATATTTTCATAAATGAACAAGAATAGGTCACTAAGTGACTGCAATGCTTCAAAAACGTATCTAACACCAATAGGAGGTTGGTGACAACATTCGCTGGCTTGCTGACTTGGTGTCTCTTTGCAGTGGTATGCTATGCTAAGGTTTTTTAACCCCAGATTAGCCTACATCTCTTTCTCACATGACCATATAGCAGCCGCATGAATTTAAAGATGACACTAAAACAAGTTTTACATACAAATGTGTGCAAAAAAGTGACCAAACAATAACAGTTTGGGTGCTAATGTTGACAAAAATTATCAAAAGAGTCAGGCATTTGGGACAAAATTCTCTTTACCCCTGCCCTCTCCTCTCCTATGGCATAGAGTTAGACTCAGGGGTAAAGGTGAGGTTAGAATTTCTAAAGTATACAACAAAGTCAACATACAAAATCCATACAAGACAAGTGCGTGGCTGGTGCAGAAACTGTTAGCGTTCAGGCAAACATGTTGTTAAGCAAATGGTTATCGTACACTGCAACCTATGTATCTGCCTTCTCAGAGCAGTTTTAAAGCTGTGTGATCTCAAATCCCAAGCTATGAGAACTTGCTCATAAAAATATGGCCAGGAATCTGGAAAAACTTCAGCTCTGTCATTTTCAATCTCTGCAGATGATCTGAAAAGAAAAGAAGTTATTAGCCATTTCTTTTTAGAAGACATTCTAACATAATACAGTGGTGAAAATAATACTCCGGAATTGCCATTGAGCTATAATAAAAACAATTAGTGCACTAATTTGCCTAATGGTGGAAATGAGAGCATTTTGAATGCCGCACAGAGCATTTTGAATGCCGGCCCTGTTTCTGATCATTCTGAAGGACAACTTCACTAAACTGAAGTTGTGTTAAACTATAGATGCACTTATCCATATAATGCACTATGACCCCTTTACAGTATATGTACCATGCATTGATCATGTATTCTAAAATCTAACAGTGAAATTGATTTTGACTACCTCTTCCTCTTGGTTCCAAATGATTTTAAAATCTCATTCAAACTCACTCCTGAAAGTTGGTGGAACGAGGGAATACTAAACCTTTCATCACGGATACCGTCTTTCCCTTAAAAGAGTGCAAATCCTACAGCTATACAAGTGAATGTTTCTGCAAAAAAAAGAGAGGAGGATAATGCCGTCTTGGCTCACTGCTAGGTGATTGCCTCATGCAAGCTCAACTCTTATCATGGAAGCACTCATATGCAATTTCATTTCATCTGGGTCCACACTGCCAGACACACTGATGCTGCTCTTTTCTCAGTAATGGCATTCCCAAGGGGAGCATATCTCGACGCAGGGTGAGCTATGTAACGACCGACGCCTGTTGGCTCTGATACGTATGTGACCATAACGTGGACCCCAGTCTTGCCACTGGGAGCTGAGTGGAAAAAATGAGGTGTTATTTTTTATGGTGCTCTCCGGAGAAGAGGGGAGACCGTCAGGATTGACCCCCGAGTCTAAATGTAATCTTCAGTAATCACATCAATCTGTCCACATTGTCACGGCTGTACTCAGCAGTGTACAACAACTTGCTCAGTTTGAGTGTCTCCATGTGGACCTGGACCATCCTGAGAGCGGTGCGAGGGTGGTGTAGCTCCAACTACTGAATAATGGTGATGTCATAGCGCCGGTGATTGTGTGCAGCATCAGTGGACTATAATAAACAATGAGTGATTCAGAGCTTTTACATTTCAAGAGACCTTATTTTAATAAAAAAAAAACACTATTTGATCTGTGGGCTGTTTCTACTTAAAATATGAAATTCACTTTTGATTTCTTTTTTAAAGAAAGGTATAACAATAAGACATATCTCAAAACTTGTATTATTTAATGGCACTTGTTATTAGCTTTGGGTGAAATATCAGAAGGAACTGCTTAATCACAGCCTTGTGGCGTTTGGGGCGTTTGACTTCTCTTTACTGTTTGGCATCTGTCAGAAGCAACAGCAGGAGTCTCGCACTCACTCAAGGCGCTGCTATTAATACCGGCGTGGCAGCCATAATCTTCATAAAACTTTTATGCTGAGCTCTTTCATTCGCTGCCATCATTTTTATGCTTTTGTTTTGATGTTATTTTCCAAAAAACTGTAGCAGTTTTTTTTTTTTTAAATCTGACGAGGGGCCCCTCAGTGGATTCCCCATAGAGAAAAATGCTGATTGTTTTCATGTGGCACCACAGGAGCCTGGTTGCAGTCTAACTATTTTCTAAGTGTTTTCATTTCAAATTATAAATACAGTAAAAAAAAAAAGAATTTAAGTCCCAAAATTTTGCTGACTGGAATGAGAGTACCAACGTGGCCAGCGGCAACCTGAAGGGAGCACAGCATGCCAAAAACGGAGAAAGTGTGGAACAAAGCATTGGTCCATCACACTCTCGCGCACACACACACACACGGGCCCATTGTGGAGAGGGAAAATTGATTGCCTTAAAAGATCAAAACTTCAGCAAGTCGACCTGGTGCCTGAGACAATTTTGCCATTTGCGCAGCGGTTCTGTTAAGGGCCTCGTTACTGCTCGGCGTGCGTTTGCTCATGTGATAGCCATATTGCGCACCATGGCACTCACTGTGTAATTAAAGGGTCGAGCAGTCTTGCTCGCAGGCATCGCTCAAGTGGAGCAGGCATCACCTCAAAAGGCACTCCCTCCCTCTTTCTCTCGGTCTCCCTCCCTCTCTTCCTCTCTCTTTCTCTCTCTCCCCCTCCTTCCCTCCCTCTCTCTTTCTCCCTCTCTCTTCTCTTTCCCTCTTCTGCTCTCTCTCTTTTATGAGCCAAGCAGGCAGGGGGTGCTGTGGCAGAGCACGGGGCTGTTGTTGTTTTGTGTTATGGAATGAAGTGTGATTCCCCACAGGCATTGGCCTCTGATGGGGAGGGGGGCAGGGAGGGGGAACCCAGCCGAGCTCAAACAGTAGTCTGTGCTGTAATGCACAGCCTGGGGCCTGGTTGACTCATGCGGGGGATTGGTGGGTGTTTTAAACTGTGTGTTTGTGTGTGTGTGTGTGTGTGTGTGTGTGTGTGTGTGTGTGTGTGGGTGTGTGTGTGTGTGTGGGTGGGTGTGTGGGTGGGTGTGTGTGGGTCCACATCTGCGCATATTCAATTAACAAGCACAAATAGCTTTTTAGCTTTTTTTTAATGTAATTAAAAAATGTCATATGTGTTACAGACTGAGGAATTTGCATTGGACCATGTGGAGGTAAAACTACTGTGGCATTGTTACGTGCTGCTGTCATCTCTGGTTATGCTCTCTCCAGGTACCATTCGTCCCCGATGATGTGATCTGCAACGTGAATCACCTTTTGAAGTCCGCTTTTTATGGGTGTGTGTTGAAATGTCGAGACAATTTTTGAGGCTTGAGACCACTGCGAGGTTTGCTTGTAATGGCTTTGACTGCTAATGTTTGGATGCTGTGGTTGTTTTGCTTTGAGGTGGTGAGGTAAGCTTCTGAAACAAAGTAGACAATGACAAAATCTAACCACCCATGGACATCCAACTGACGTTTCTCACAGAACATCTGCCATCATCTCATACTGGTCCAGTAGGTAGAAGGGACTCTATAAAGCAGTGGACCAGCTTTTCACAAAGGTGATGACAGGAGCCTTAAATCATAATTTAATGAGTTAATTTGGCAGGCCACATATCATGCACACTGGAAGGCATGTAAACTCTGCAAGCTGCATTTTGACATCAGCATCCCACCCAGGTTTCACTGATTGGTTAAATTACCAGCTGAGAATAATATTATTCGTGGCAGCATCGCTACAGAATGTCTTGTGAACTCCAGAGTTAGTGAAGAAAAAACACTTTGGTTGACTAAGTATTCCCCTGAGTAACATTTGGACCACTGTTTCCCAGACACCAAGCAGAGAAGCCAGAAAAAGAGGCTTGTTGTGGAATATTTTGACCGTGTCATCTGACACATATAAAAAAAATGAAGATAATCTTCAAAATCACCTCATAACTTGGAGATCCCTGCAACAGCGCTAACAGAATGTGGCATTTGTTTTCCTCAGAAGTTAATGACGTCAAAACTGGAGCATCAAAACAGAAAAATAAAGGTGCGCTGGAGGATTACTCTATATCCTTTAAGTGCAGTAAAAATAACACCGACATTCGTAGCATGGATTAGAAGTATTGTTTCTGGCAATGAAGGGCATGTCCAATGCCTTACTATAAAATAACACAGACACTGCTCTGGCTGCCTGGTACCTTTTTTTTTTCCTCAAACGATGTTGAGTTGCACAACATTTTTTTGTCAACCGCGTTCCAAGTCTTGTAAATTAGATTGTGACTTTTGGTGTGATCAGAGAAAATCTGTGTTGTGTCAGTCTCTAAGCATTACAGTTCATTCTGTCAGCCTGGGGAAGGCCCTCTGATGCATTGCATGAAGATGCGTGTTGTCTTTGTGCAGTTGTGAAATCTGTTTGGTGTGTGAATGTGTGTTTTTGTGTGTGTGTGTGTGGGGTGTGTGTGTGTGTGTGTGTGAGTGTGTGTGTGTGTGTGGATGGATCCCAAACTCTCAGATCCCCCCGAAACCTGGGAACACTTCTCGTCTCCACCCTCCGCTCTGGCCCTGGGCCTTTGATTAAGCTTTCGGCCGCTCCGTGACAGTTTTGGGACACACCACATAGCACAGATCCCCCACAGCACCCCCAGCCCCACCACACCCCACCCCTCACGCAGCCACTGGGAACCCAGATGCCCATTTGAGGGTCTGGCCCCGGTTTGGTGCCACTCTCATTGGAAACATGAGCAGGAACATTCGGGAGCGTATGTTTAACCTTTAGAACGAGCCCTCTGTAGCTTTACTGTGACCCTTTGTTGACCTCGGAGCCACTCGGAACCCCACTGTAATTATTTTGGCACCTTACACGGTTGCTGTTGGTGGCTGTTGTTGGTCTGTGTTTGACTCCAGCTCATTAAACGGAAAAGCACGTGAGCTCAACCATGATCGCGTTACTGCCGTTGCCACAACTATTACAATTAATTGGACTTGCGGCGTACTTTTCCATGGCACAAGGCTAATGAGACCTATGGCATAAAACAAACAAACCAAAAAAAGAAAGGGAAGAAGAAAAGAGAGAGAGCGAAAGAAACAGGTGTGAGCCACGAATCCACCCATAAAAAGCCAGCAGCAGGAAGGCAAGCTCTGGCCCTCTTCTAGGGCACACCACACACTCTTTAAAACCCAATGAGCTCATTCAAAGAATCCTGGTAACTGGGTAAGTTTACCAAAGCATCGCCATCGCAAACACAACAACAGAGGGTGGTTTGGATTACTTGAAGAGGACGATCCTCCCGTGCAGTCATTATCTTATTATGACCTAACAGCGGGAGAGCTGTTTTTTGTGTGTTTTGCCTACTTTTTTTTCTCAACTGGCGAGCGCTCATGATGTCATCTCAAATTCCCTTGCCCCGTGTTAAAATGGAGGTATTAAAAGAGGTATTACTCCCTGTTATTTTGTGTTACGAGAGCCACATCATGATAAGCGTAAATGCCAAAGGGTTGAGTCCGACGAACAGACAAACTTTTAAAATCCGCTGGAGTGGAAAAGTGTGAACAGCAGCTTGGTCACACAGGAACACCATATGCTTGCATGTGGACTCACACCCACTCACATACACACACACACACACACACACACACACACACACACACACACACACACACACACACATACACACACACAATACATGTACGGTATGCTTGCATAAGCAGACATAAATAGAGTCACATAAGGACACAATCATGTTTACATATACATAAACAAGCATAAACCTACTCTGTTGTGGACACAGGCAGGATGGACTGGCTCTGGATTCATGGTAACTGTGGAGGTGAAAACAGTCTGCATTTTATTTTATTGAAAAATTGGCACTAAACTTATATTTCTGTCGTCTTTGCATTCGTCTTTGCATTGTCAGCATCTATACGCCAGGGATTTTCTGTGACATATATGTAGTGTATGTTACAAACTGTTTCCATAACGACATAAAGAACCTTAAAATTTGTGAAGGGTGTGTATGCATTATTTTAAAAAGCAAGCAAAATTTTCCTCCATAATTTTGAGCAACCGTGCAAAAGAACACAGCGTTTTTGCTGACTTTAAGCCTTCCTTTAATGCAGTAATGGTCCTGGGGTGGTGTGGACTTCACAAAAGTGATTTCTAGACTCACCCTTGGACAGAAACCGTTGGCACCGTTTAGATCCCTCACCGAGTAAATGGTTCTACCCATGATGTTGCTTTTCGGCGGGTGCGCTAAATGCTGCCCAATGGCTCGGGGCCTAAGCTCTTCCTACGGAGAAGAAGGGGAGAAAAAGGCCAAGCGGAATGCGAGAGGTGAGGCGAGGAAACGAGAAAGAAACAGTATGAACACAATAGAGCCTGTGAGTCAAATGAAGGGCAACGCAGCTTCTTTTTTACAGTCACAATTAAGGCTGTCTTTCTAAAATGGCCAGTGCAAAGTGCACAGAGGTGAAGCAGTTAAGAGATAGCTCAACACACACTAAGCAAAGTAGATTGACACATGAAAGCAAGAGTGAACACACACACATAGTGAGGTAAGGTACTGAGGTAATACCCTTTTCCTCAGTATGTGTCTGTGTGTGTGTGTGTGTGTGTGTGTGTGTGTGTGTGTGTGTGTGTGTGTGCATGCACACATGCATGCGCGTGTGTTGTGTGACAGAGAGAGAGAGATAGAGAAAGAGAGCGACAGAGAGAGAGAAAGAGAGCGACAGAGAGAAAGAAATGGAGAGGAAGGAATGAAAAGCAGTCCACAGAGTAGACAGTAGGGGAAAAAAGGGGACAGGAGTCTGCTACCATACTCTGAACGTGTCCAGCTGCTGTTGGATGATGAGTGGACAGGCGGGGGGAAAGAGAGACACATGCTAGAGTCATCTCCAAATGAGTTACAGCCTCGCTGTGTCCCTCTGATGGATTGTTTACTACAGGGCCCAGCGTCGCTGCGGCATCACACAGTCATATAAGGCAGGAGGTGCATCCAGAAGTGAGACGAGAACCTCACTAAATCAGCCTGCTGGACATCTCCGAGATGCACACTGAGCAGTGGGAAGAGGTTTTGCTTTTGTCCCCGCTGTCTTTTCCCCGTCGTATTTTTTTTTTCTCACAGTTCTTTAATTGATGTCCATGACTTATTGACGGTTTGAATATTTGGATGTTGTTGGGGTTTTTTCGTGATTTAGGCAGCACTGGTTTTTTTTCAGATTTGGAATCACCTGAGGTGATGTGTTAAGTGTGTGTGTGTGTGTGTGTGTGTGTGTGTGTGTGTGTGTGTGTGTGTGTGTGTATGTGTGTGAGAGAGAGTGAGTGTGATGGAGAGAGAGAGACAGAGAGTGAACCTGCTCAAATCTGTCCATTTGTGTGTACTCCTGTGTGTATGCGCTGACGCATGTGTGTTTGTGATGTGTGGGGAATTTGCAGTGCTAATTCATGACATCATGTAAATCGTATAAATAACCTACTTGCTGTGAGAGGTTTTTGAGGTGGTTTTGTGCGTTTTTGTGGACACCCGTATTTCAGGTCTCGTAAAACGGGGGAGCGCTGCGGTTGTGTTTTTTTTTTCCTCTTCACATGTCTGTTACATCTTACAGTTAGCTCATTGTGAGTTGCCGTGTTTGATCCCTCCTTGGCTCTGCACACTGTTTGGAGCATATTGTTTGCAGGTGTTACCGCATATTTGTAACCAGTGTTGCGTTTATGGCTTTCCCAGGTCTCGCTCAAGAATCCGCGGAGAGAGCGGCGTCCCTGGCTAATGATGGGATGAGACACATCCAGCCCCCGGGTCCCATCCAGTGTCACAGCACCCCCCTGTGGAGTGGTGGGGGTGCAACCTGAAGCAGGAGCCTGCAAAAAAAGTCCACGCACAGGGCTCCTCTCAGAGTGAGGAGACACGACGAGTATGTCTGGAGACTTTTCTAGAAGTTAAAAAGTAAATCCTGCAGTTGTCTTCACTTTTATAAAAAGCTCTTTTTCATAAATCCCCGCCATCATAGGGGTATTTTCCTTACAGTAGGAACATTGTGTGCCATAGCCTTTTTTTTGTTCTGCAAACTTGATAATGTCCCCTGCTAATTCTGTCGAACATGTTTTAAATGAATCTATTTAGCAGTGTATCTACAAACTAAGGAATAAGGGGTGACAAAGCAGTCAGCCATGCATGCAGTTCTGTCTCCGTATGATGTTTTGCTTCATTGAATGTATCTAATCAAATAGTGCACAGCAACCCTTTGACTCACACTTTTCTCAAAAAACACTTGAGAGATATCGCTCAGCCTTCTCTCTGTCTCTCTGAAATATTAGATGTAATTTATACTTCTGAAGCAATGCTGGAGCCGTTATTAAATTGGCAAGGCCTGGGTTAGCCTCTTGCGCTCTTATGATCAGTAATGTGACGCGTCTGTAAGAGGTTACACAAATGATTCGATCAGTGTTAATTTATTTGATATTGTGGGTTGGATCCTCATCTGTTCCAACACATGCTTGCCGGGTGATCCAAATCCCAAATGTAGTGGATCAAATATTGCCTTACTTAAGAGAACTGCTGCCAGTTTTTGTGTGTGTGCATGATGTGAGTGTATGATGTGTGTGTGTGTGTTTGTTTTTTGAGAGAGAAGTGAATGCAGCCATATGGATATGTGCATTTGTATGTATTTGTTATAAATATTCTGCATACGCTGTATATTTTGCACATCCAAAGCCAGCTAATGTGACTTCTTGCTACAGTATATCTCATCGCATTGGCCAATTGGCCTCCCCCACTAAGTAAGAGTAATTTAGCAACTGAGATTTTTTTTGGCAGGATACAACAGGATGGCGGGGGAGTGTATATAATTCAAGCGTTTTTAAATGGGGGCCGCTTTCTGCCATATAATGCAGCCCTTGTGGTATCAAGAAGCCATCAAGTGAACATGACCAAGGCTCTCTTGTCATATGCTGGGAAAGGGTAAGTGTTTCATGCCACACACCAGAAAGCAATACGCTCTGTGCCACATACACAGGTGGACTGCAAGGCACACCACACTGCCAGTTTGGCCCCGTAAAACCATACCTCCTTTTATGTCCCTGGTGACATCTGTTGTGAGTCTACGAAGTCGACATTAGTAGCGTTCTTGATGAAAATCAATTGTGAATGGGGATTGAGTTCATGACAAGCGATAAACGATGTTATTCTGTGTTGAATAAGCACATGGTTTTCGGTAGGGGGGCGACACGCTCAACTTACCTTGTGCCTGCTGCGTGGACGTTATCTCTGTGAGGGGGCGAAGCTTCGGTATCGCCCTCCCTGTAGAGCCAGGGCACACAAGAAACCAAGTAAAGAGAATGGCGCTGGTGTATGGTGCGGTAGCGATATTCTCTGCATTTGGGCTGCTGCCTCAGCCATCCTTGGCTCAGCATTTCAGTTCAAGCATGTATCCTTCCTGGGCTAGCTTAGGTTTCACTGTGGGTAAGGGTTCTCCCCCTATGGGGTTACCTTAAGGTTAAAGTAAAAAATAATGGAGGAAATAAGTTTAGAAAACCTCCATCTGGGAGCAATGCTTGAATCGAGACTTGTGTTCCACCACCAGCTTTGGTGTACTCCACCAAACAACAACACTGCTGTACAATTCTTCCTAACCATTCACTGGAATTGCACATAACTGATAGACCGTGGCTGGGATGACTGAGCGATGTGAGCATTAAATGATCTCACAGAGGCTCGAAGGACCAGACATCTCTCTTGTGGTGAGACACTGCTCTAACCCTCGTGCCAAGATAAACCACAGGCCATGTCTATAAGCTGTCTTCTGCTCGCGCGCTGAAGCATGGTGGGTATGTTTGAGCACAGATGCCTGGCTTTAAAAATGTTTACGAGTGAGGCATTAGCCTTCAGTCTAATTGGAAGTTTGCACCTGTTCGTTAATGTGCGCCCTCTATCCCTCCCTCCCTTCTTCCCTCCCTCCCTCCACACACCCCACCTCCCTGCTTCTCTCCTCCCTCGTTCGCTTCTCCTCCTCCTCCTCCTCCTCCTCCTCTCCCCTCTTTCTCCGTTACTCCAAAACAGACGAGTGCTCCTGGTGTTTTAACACCTTCCGTGGGTCCCAGGGAGGACCAGGTGCGTTGTTTTTATTCAGTGCTCACTTCACAGAGACGATCTCGACTACTCGCACGCCCCCCGTCGACGCCTTGGCACCAAATGCAAGAAGGGGATGGTGGTGCGGGGGCCCTAGCGGTGCACGCCTGGTGCCAGCCGGGCATTGCACAGACACACATGGATAAGGTGTGCAAACGAGCAGGCCCTAATAATAGGGCCGTTACAGTGGAAAATACACCCTCACCACTGTTGTTTAACAAGACACATTGCTTGCTCTTGCACCTGTTTGCTGGAAACGTAAACAATGCATTTTCCATGAGTTGTTTTTATAAGACTGACTCATTACCTACTTCTAACACGTTGTCGTTTTATGCCCTCCTTCATACTTGAAGCATTTACCGAGGCCAGATGTGCAGGGCAGAGGAGGCAAGCGATCCTCTCTCTGTCCACTGTGAGGGAATTATGACTTTTAGTATGATTTTCACAAACATTTAAGCTTTCGTCACACATCACAGTTGTTGTTCAAAACAACTGCCACACTTGTCAATACATGTTGCATTCTCCACCTCACTGCCATACAGTCAGTGAGTTTTTTATTGCAATCATTTTAAGATAGCTCGTCATGTTTGTGGTCTGTGGCTGTTAGCATGAAGTGCTTTCTCGACCAAGTAAATATTTGTGTCATAAACTGCAGTTGTTAAGACAACTGCGATCTCTCGTCGCATGTTTGTCAAAGGGGAGTATTTGTGCCCAAGCCAGTTTTGAGATTAATTGGGAGAAATAACAACGACTCTAAAATGCCTTAAAACAAAACATTCCTCACTTCATGTCAAATAGTGACAGTTAGCATTACCTTTCGTTTCCATGAAGGAGCACCAGCTTGTTGATATAACTGCCATGCCAATGAAGTGTGGCTGAGGCATATTTTCAAGAATTGTTACTGAATGTTCCTGGCCGTGTTTAGGTAAGCATTATGTAGGTTTAGGGTTAAGACATCTGGAAAAGCCTTGCGCTATTTAGCACCATATTGTTTAATGCCGCGGAACATGTTTGTGTCACTTAACTCATATCTCTGTAAAACAACAGCTGGGAAATGCTAACAGACAACAAGCATGCCATCAGCACATTCAAGCGGTTGTTGACGTCAAACGGCTTTAACACGATGGATAATTGGGAGTATGGACGTGTTATTTTTTTTTCCTTTGGTGCTGCACAAGCATTCCACATTTTAATATGTGCATGATTTAGAAAAATTGTTACCTATTTTCGGTCCAGCAAAGGTGCAATTTATGGTTAATTGTTTTTTTTTTCTTTCTGGTTTTGTTATTGCACTTTAGTAGGGGCTTTAAGTGGAGGTCGAGAACATCTGGTGTCCAAATGCAGTGGTTATGATGGTCTAACTACATATATGAGGTGGCAAACCAAAACAATACATTATGGCACCTAAAGTTTTACAGCAGGGATCACAACATGGAAAAATAATATTGCATAAACAGTTATCTTCAATGAGCACCTTGTAGCTCACGAAATTGTGGTTTGTGTGTGTGTGTGTGTGTGTGTGTGTGTGTGTATGTGTGTGTGTGTATGTGTGTTTGTGTGTGTGTGTGTGTGCGTATTTCAGACAGAAATTACTCAGTTGAATGAAGTTTTAAAGAAATGAAGTAGTCTAATGCATTACACCAATAGAATAGATACTCAAAATCAAAATACACATCTGTTGCTGCTTTCATTTTAAATTCGGCACATGTATTCATGAGCAGGAGCATATGAAAACACTATTCCAGATAGGAAATCATCAGTGGCCCAAAAAGAAAGACCTCAGAGACCACGGAGGATGAGAGGACTGTCAAGACAAAAACCGCAGCGCATAAACCCATATCCCAGTGTGGATCTTGTCTGAGGCAGCTTGAGAAGCTCCAATTAAAAGAAAAAAAGCACCAAATGGATCATGCTTGCTGTCCTCTGATTCATTTTGACATGTATTCTGCATTTGCCGTGAAGAGCTGCTGATTTGTGGCTGCCTGGAATTGCGTGGCTGGAAGGCTTGGACACCAGGGGAGGGTGTGTGTGTGGGGGGGGTGGGGTGGCAGCGTCCAAGCTCTCCCACCAGTGCAGCACCCCGGTGCCAACAATGTGCAGGTCTGACCAGAGGGGTCCAAGCACATTCCCAACCCATGCCTGTGCTAATTTACGGGCCAGTAAAAGCTCGTAGAGCCCCTTGTAAAGCTTTGATAAATTCATCATGATGATGGCTCGTAAATCCAGATACCCCACGGGAGATTTCAGCACTTTGTTTACAAGGACCTGTTGCCTGATGGGGGGTAGGGAGGAAGGAGGCCAGGGAGGGAGGGGGGACTCGAGAGCAGGTGGTGCTGGAGCAGGTAATGAGTTTGGAGTTTAACATCCGTCGTTGAGGTGGTATGGCTCCCGCTGCATGGGCCGATATGAAACAGACAGAGACGAGGTGAAGCAGGGACTCCTAGACCCACACCTCTAGCCACCACTGACTAGTTTAGGGACAGGAGCTTAGACCTGTATAATAGGATCTACTCTTCAGAAATGTTGACATAATTTCAAAAGACATGAGTCATATGCAACCCCCCTCCAGATTTTTAACACAGTGATTTAGTCCAAGGGTTACATTTCCATCATGACAGAAGTGACAAGCATCACTTTCCACTGTTGCAGCAGCAGCAGCAGACCGACTTTAGTGCAAACGTGTACAGACCAAGCATATGTGGGTACACAGCCTTCTGCAAAAAAAAAAGGCTGATATAATAGCCTTAGCAGCATTACACTGACATTCCCCACTGGGGTTTCTCATCAAGCCGCTGTCTTTACCCAGCCAGAAGCTGAGAGTCAGGAACTGGGCTTCGAAGTTGTCAATTAGCCACGAGTGTACAGGTGATGGGCTGTTTGGAGAGTGACGCTTTGCTTACCCCCCTCTCTGGCTCGCCTTGACCTTGAGTGGCAGGCCTTGCATATTTCAGCTTTCATGTGCAAAATAGGAAGCCTCACCAAAACGAGCCAAGCTGAATCAGGACAATGCATTAAGTAAAGCAAAAAAAAAAACATTAAGTCAGTAGTCGGCAATTAAAACCTCTGGTTAACATTAGGCCACGAGTTTATGTCATTGTTGGAAGTAACGGAAGAAGTAGAACCATTATGCCCAGACCTTGGAGCCAACTTTCAAAAGCTTTCTTTGGAAGGTAGGCAATGGCCATACTGGCTCACATAAATGCACCCCTTTGCTCATTTGATTCTTCCCATAAGTGAGGCGCTTGCGCGTCTAAGTACCTTTGCAGCGCTTGGTTTGCAGCCCCTATATTCTGCCCAGAAGTGTTAGCTCTTGAAACGGCACATTTGATGTGACAACAGGCAGGGGAGGGTGGACCGGGCTCGTTTGCGTCCGGGCGACTCTCGGGTTTCCATTCGATACGACCTTCGCCGGGGAATGTCGACAGTAGCGATGGGTCTGGCGGCTCTGCACCCGCTGGGGGGAGGACTTTTGCCAAGAAGTGCTCGAGCTGGCCTCACAGTTTTCTTGGTCTAGCTCCTGGCGTGGGGGGGAGCGCCTTGAGACATTCAGAAGATATTTCCACTGCGTAACCGCAAAGCTCGCCGCGTCCAGGTTATGTGAGAGGGGGACAGGTTTTGGCTCCCACACAGAGGCAGTAATGATGGCTTTCATCTGAGTCGTGTGTGCCACAAGGTCTGAAAACTGTACCAGATCCTAATCTGGTGACGACGCTTGGCTCCATCACCACGTATATGACATAAATGAGGCTAAAAAAAGGAACACGTCGTTAGTGGGTCTGTACTTGTATTTGGTTATGCGGTGTGTCATCTAATCCACACTGCATGGTATTACAGACTTCTGGATGTACATTCACTTCTATTACCATTATTTGTGGTAATTGTTTCCATAGCAAATGTAAGGCCATGTATTCTTTGGTTTCGTGACATGCTGAATTCATCAGATACAGTATTTTTGTTTTGCCTGTAATTATTTTAACCCCACCAGATAATTAAATAGCGCCTATAACCCCAGAGCCCCCTCGCTGTTGTGCTGGCTCATGCTGGAACTTATTAATTGTGTGTCATTGGGTAAACAGGAAGCTTTGACAGTGCGCTTTAAT
>CM059278.1:14769232-14854232 GCA_030347295.1 Setipinna tenuifilis | reverse complement strand
CAGCCTCTCGCTACACGCACGGTTACCCAGGAGACCTTGGCCATGGCGATCTCGTCACCTCGGCTGATTGCACTGGGGGAGACTCAGGGAAGATGACAGAGATCGGTGGGCCCCTTGTGGATGGAGGAGCTCGTTGCCCACCACCACATTTTTAAGGCCACATAACCCAACACCCAAGTACTCCTCCCTCCCTTCCCCCACACCCCCTCTTCTTTTTGCCATGAAATAAGTATTGGCTGTGGTAAGGGCTTTTACCCCCTAATCAGATACGCTCAGTTCCTGCAGTCGAGCAATCTTTCGTCTGCATATTAATGAAGCGTGACCAATTCAACAGATGCAATCTCTCTGCCATCCAGAGTGTCATGTGTACCAGGTTACAGGGGCATGATATTCGATAAATAGGTGGGAAGGGGATCCAGACTGCACAGAGGTATGTCAGCTCCCTAATCATGTAAACACTATTGAAAACATATGAAGGTCTGTGTGTGTGTGTGTGTGTGTGTGTGTGTGTGTGTGTGTGTGTGTGTGTATGTGTGTGTGTGTGTGTGTGTGTGTGTGTGTGCGTGCGTGTGTGTGCGCATGTGTGTGTGTCTGTGTGTTTGTGTGTGTGTGTGTGTGTGTGTGTATGTATACGTGTGCATGCTTTTCTTTCGGTAGACACACTCCACAATGCAAAATAAAATCTGTATATATTTAAGGTTTTGGGTTTTTTTTTTTTTGCCTGTTACCACTTCTTGCCAAATCTACTTGCTGATTCTTATGTTACACTGTAGATATGCTCAAGAAATCAACTCAATATCTGATGACTGTCCAGTGACCTCTGACACGATATGCCCTCACAGCATGTCAGAGCGTCTATAGTGAAAAAGCATATTTTAGAGGGAAATCGATGTACATATATTTGTATCAGACCACGGCTGGAGCAGCTGTAGGCATCCATAGGCTAACATGTGAGATCCTATCTGAATGTTGAACACAGTTGCCTCTGATCTCTTCTGTACTCAGGCCAGGTCCATCCACCAGTGAACTGCTGTAGGCCTGTGGGACGATACAGGGTGTTCTATTGCCCTGCGGTGTGGTGTGGGGATCTCGTCTTTATTCATATGCGTGCCACTCATATTCACTCATATTTTCCCAGCGTCAAGCGCTCTCAGAAACATAGATAGGGAGAAAGAGATAGGGAGAGAGAAGCAGAGAAAAAAGGTGCGTTTTCAAATTAAAATAACTTGGCTTGACCTGTGAGGTTTTTCCTTTAGTTAGAAAAAAAGAATGCATGCCCTGTGTGCCACTGTGCGGACTGCTATTCTAACATCTCACTTTTCACACGCGCTCATCTGGAGGGATGGTAAGCCGGCGGAGCCGAGGTGCTGGGCAGAGACGCGGTGGACGGCGTAAAGAAAAAAAAAACGGAACCCCAAGGAGAACGCGAAGCCTCATCGCCCCCAAAAAGTAAGCCAAGCCGAGATTGAATGACAGCCGTCCTGCCGAGAGGAGAAATGAACAACTGTGCGACTGCGCCGCAATGTTTACCTTGAGTGGGAGCCGGGGCGAAGAAGACGGCGGGAAGGATGAAAGGGTGGGCGAGGAACGAAAGCAACGAAAACCACTGTGGCTTGGGCGATCCGCACTGCTCCACTTTGTAGATCTAGTTTTTGCGGGTTCCCACTAAGTTATAATATAAGCAGTGCGAACCGCGTGAGTTGGTTTGTGTGGGCAGCGATATGCACAGTTGGCTCTCAGCTCTGATATCCTGTCAAGTGCTGACAAGGGGCTCTGAGGAATCCGGGGCTGCAGTGGGCATGAAGCACAGTGGACACTCACAAGGATGATAAACGGATGTCAACAACTCTTCTAATTGGGATAATAGACAAATTACACACTTAGAGTCCAGATTAATGTCCTTATAATGGGATCTTTTCCCACTGGTCACAGGAATACAACTGTAACCACAATAAAAAAAAAAAAACTAAAATGTTTGATTTTGCAAATAAGTGCAGTGAAAAAGTACTGTTGGAATTAAAAGAGATCAGGTAGAAACATGCAGGAATGGAGTGCTTAATGTTTGGCCTAACTAAGACCTGAAACTTTTCTGGTCAACATTTCATGTGTAGACAGTGGCCCTGGTCAGTTACCTCATTCAGCACAAAGTAAAAGTTAATATCTCTGGAGATCGGAGGTCAGGACTGTCAAACTCATCCTTTCCAACACAACAGAACATTCATAAGCAAAAAGCCATTTGGAATAAGTAATATGTTTGTCTTGCATACCAGAAGTGTTAGTCTTAAAGAAGTTATTTACTTGATAACAGTGACAGCAGTGCTATCACAAGCTCATTTACAGCAGATGTGGAAAGACAGCACCAGTTTTGTGGGTTGGTCTATTATCATACTTATTTGTCGCTTTCTGGACAGGTCTCGTCAGTTGGCGCGGCGGCAAAGTAAATGAAACTCACAAAAGCAGTTGGGATGCAACAGGCCTCATTCCACAGACGCTTGCAAACAGAGACACCCGGACAGAAACAACGTCGGCATTCACGATCCACACACAAAGCTCTATTCATCAGGAGCCATGAAAAAAAAACTTGCCTTTCCTATTGTGTGTGTGTGTGTGTGTACGTGTGTGTGTGTGTGTGTGTGTGTACGTGTGTGTGTGTGTGTGTGTGTGTGTGCACACGCGTATGCTCCTGCAGGTGAGTCCTCCTGGGCTTGAGGCCACTTGGTTGGCTCTCCACCAACACTTGTTCTGTAGGCCTCTCAGGTTTCAGCCTGCCGTTGCAACATCGATTCACAATAAAAGGTTGAATGTGGAAGCTTGTTGCCACTTGAGGTATACTGGTGGCGGAGGAGAAAGGGGATTTTTGACTCCATATGCCAACCTCAAGACATACCTCGGGGTAGATAGGGGTAGATAGTATTCCTCTGAAAAGGCGGTACGCAAACATTCTTAGGAGACGTTACTAGTTGTGGCAGCTACTTCTCTGAATCATTCTGAGAGGTAGTTTTCATGGTATCCAATCATAACACAATGTTCTACTCATTTAGTTGCATCAACATATATCTTATTGGGTGTGTTTATTTGTTGTAATGAGTCATAATGGTGTGGAACGGAATATTAAGTACGTGTCTAGACCCCAGAACATTTGTAAGGGAGCCAAAGTACATGCAGACACAAAAAAGAAAATTTGTTTTGCAATATCATATGCATAAACTTGTCATCAGTGGCCTAGAAGGCAAGTGTGTGTGTGTGAGAGAGAGTGTGTGTGTGCTGCCTTATTGATGTGTGTGGTCCCACTGCCAAAGCATCTTGTCTTTTAACTCTCTGTAGCTTTTTCATAGTGAAATCAGAAATCGACAAACTCGAAATTAAACCTGACAGACAGTCTTTGTGTGAAGCATATGTGTGTGTTTTTCCCATGCAAACAAAGACAGAGTGAAATATGCAAACGGTTGAATATAATACTTGTCTTTGTGCAGTTTTCCTTTCATTAAGGTACTTGCATCAGATTAATCGTGACAGGTGAGCATGTTTCTGCATGTTAGTTAGCACCTGTCTTACACTCAGGGACAGATGCATGCACGTGTGTGGACACACACACACACTCTCAAACACACACACACACACACACACACACACACACACACAATGACATGACGGCAAACAAATAACAAAACACAAATCAGAAGCTAGGACAAGGGTTGACCCTTAGTGTCAACAAGAAACTGTTGAAACAAACTTTAGTGGGAACTGCTCTTGAGCCACTAGGGCTGGTTGTTAACAGGGGGATGTTGCACAAACTTGCTCAGCAAGGACCACTACTAAAAGTCATTCCCTTTCACTGATGATTGTAATGTATGACTCCCATCAATGCCAAACTAGACTTATCTACTGAAGTGTCTATTATTATTATATGTACCATTTCAAATGCAATGCATTCTACTGCATTCTATGTAATCCTATATACATACATACTTTATATAGAAAAACACACATAAAACAGATGTGTCTGTGTGTGTGTGTGTGTGTGTGTGTGTGTGTGTGTGTGTGTGTGTGTGTGTGTGTGTGTGTGTGTGTGTGTGTGTTTGTGTGTGTGTGTGTGTGTGTGTGTGTGTGTGTTTGTGTTTGTGTGTGTGTTTTGGTGCTGGCTGGCATGTATGTGTTAGGTGCTTCATCTGTTTTTTTTTGTAAATGATGTATGTTTTATAATCTGTGTCAGCAAGACCACATTAATTTATTTCAATGTATGTACAGTATATCTAAGATTAGATAAATATTATGACACAACATTAGAATATGCAAAAACTGTTTAACTAGTACGTGTCTAAACTTTTCAGCATCACTGCCGAGTCCAGGTATAGACAGAAAGACAAACACACACACACACACACACACACACAAACTACACTAAGATCATCCCCCTTCACAAACATCTGCCATTGGGCAAAAGCCTTGATTTCTCAAAGGACCAGCCAGACTGCAAAGCGTACACCGCTCCCAATTAAAATTTATAGCTACTTTGATTCTGATGTGGGCAATTTAACAAGTACCCTGTAAACATGTTCTGTTTCACAAACTGGGGTTGCTTCGTCCTCAGTATTTTTTAATAAGTTGGACGGCACTTCAAGTAAATCTTTCCCCTACACATGCATCCCAGCTGTCAAGGGTCACTATAAATGATTGTGCTTTTTAGAGTGATGAAATGACAGATTCTGCAGGGGAAAAATATTTGCATGCATGGACCCAAATAGTGTACTGAGATTCCTTTGCCGTCTTAGTCTGCCAAAACATGCGCAAATGGCGGAGGAATGCTTCCCAGTATATAGTGCCTGTTTTTCACAAGCTTTTAGCGCCTCCACACCATGTGTTGTGGCAGTCTACAACCCGGCGGCAGCAGAGTCTGGCAGGTCCGTCCCGTCCAATCCACCAGGGCCCGATATCATCCACAGCTTTCAGTGACCTCTGCATTTCAGTGGATTCCAATGGCCCGGTAAGAAGTGGAGAGCCGAGCGGCCCCGGGCCCCCTTTTTTGTGGACACTGCTGTGGACTGCTGCTACTTGGAATGGCCCGTCTCAAGTGGCTGGAGGTCCAATGATTCAATCAGCGCTCCCTCCCGTAGTGCGGCTTCCCAACCCCCCCCACCAGTGACAGACCGAGAGGAGAGGAGAGCATAGGGGCTCGTTCACTCCCTCATCGGCCTGGCACCCAACCATGTTTTCCTAACCTTTTGAGTGTTTATGAATCACCTTTAGGCAGTTAAGTGTGTGGTTCATTTATTTCAGCTTTACTTGTTTTCCCTGGATGGCTGCCCCTAAGATATTAATAGCCATTTTAATCACAAGCAGGGCATACGTTTTTAAAATCTCAGGCATTTGATCAGGCTAGTGTACGGTAACGGGTGGAAGGAATGGAAATCAGTTCCTTGGTGCAAAAAAAGAGAAGAAATTATTAACGTCAAACTGTACCATATACTTTTTTTCCCCCTGCAGATGTTCTCAGTTATTGTAATGGAACCATTTTCAGTGATCAAACCAACTGCACTTGGCCTGATCCAGATTGTTGGAGAGTAGTGGGTTTGAAATAAACCAAGTGTGCGTTCCCTTTTTTTTTTTGGCATGACACATTTAATCTTACATGCAAGTATGGGACACACACTCATGAGTCCAAAAATATTATCAAATCCATTCTCATGACGGTACAAGATGTCCTGACTATGTCAAGTCAAAAGTCATGTTTGCTTAAAAATCCAGCATTTGATTTAAAAAGATTGAACTTTCCTATGAGATAGGAGAATGAGATTATTTTTTTTATTAATATAACCAACTTATCAGCAACTAAGGGGTTACACCTACACACCCAGTATACACTGAATTGTACCCTACTTTAAAATATATATATATCATTTTTTCCTTGCTTGTTTTGGTTTTTTTTGTTTGTTTGTTTGTTTGTTTGTTTGTTTTTTTGTTTGTTTGATGGGGGGTATTTGGTGATAGAATGCCGATATGCGAGAATTGTGTGATGCACCTTAAATGTCATAAGCATTTATTTATTTTCTGCAAAAATAATTAGTCTAGTAGTGAGCGCCTACTAGGTCGGGACTGAATGCACAATAGTGGGCCTATAGGCCCATTCCCTGGTTTTGATGTTGTGCCTACTCCGATCCAATAGGTGGCAGTACATGCTTACTTCCAGAATGTGATCCCATGTAAACCATAGAGACATATGTAACACGTGGGTTTCCTGGCAAGCGTGTCAACATGGGGAAGAGACAGAGACGGCAAAACGAAGCTATTAACAAATTAACCAAGAAACAGAAGAAACACTTGAAAGAGTTTGGCGAAGAACATCCCTTCCACGACAGGTAAGTTAAAAACAAAAGGGAAGGCATTACTGAATAATGTCGCATTCTTCCGGTGAAAAAATAACC
Organism: Setipinna tenuifilis; assembly: GCA_030347295.1. NCBI lineage: Eukaryota > Metazoa > Chordata > Actinopteri > Clupeiformes > Engraulidae > Setipinna > Setipinna tenuifilis. Next base: position 14,847,810 of record CM059278.1, on the reverse strand, counting down.
ATTCTGCTAGAAAGCTAATCTTGCAGCTAAGCCAGCAAGCTAGTAGTGGTATACTTATATTGGTAAACATTGAATCATTTTGGTTCTCGACCTTAACCCTGGTTTTCTGTTTCATTGTCTTAGTGTTGTAGACCGAGATGAAAGGACGCAGATCGTACACCTGGTGAGAACTTGTGATGCAAACTATGTCAACTAATTACATGCGCATTACATTCCTTGGTTGCTATCGACTTGGCTAAGGGAGGTTAGTCAACAACTGTCATTTCAATCTGCAGCGCGACAGTCCTGAGCGTAGGAATGCTGAGAGCGATGAGGACGGCGAGCTGGAGGAACAGCCATCAGCTTATCAGAAGCTACTGGGCACGCTGAAGCCGTCAGAGGATGATAGCGAGGAGGATGAAAGCGATGATGAGGAGGAGGAGGAGGAAGAAGAAATATTTGAAGAAGGTAATCTTAATTATATTCTGATAGAACCTCCATATACCATACACAACCTCCTTTCCATAGTTGTTCTGAAACTTTATACCATATTTTCATCTGCAGAAGAAGGAAGTGAACTTGAAGTTGAGGATGATAGTGAAGAGGAGGAGGAACCCGAGGCGGTGGAGGCTAAGCCTATCTTAAAAGAGGATGAAGCTGTGGCAGATGTTGATGAATCATTGAATGAGGGCAGTGAAAAAAGGGGGGAGCGTGGAGGAGATGGATTTACCGACAAAAAGCATGAATCCCAGTTCTCTCTGGAGACAAACATCCCTGCAGAGGGAGATCTAGATGCAGCTGATCATGCCACCACAGAAGGAGAAGAAGGTAAAGGATTACAACTAATAACAGAAACCAAAAAAGAAGCTAAACATATGGTAATGCTTACGGGCATCACTTTCAACTGTAATTGTCATCCATGTTCTACTTCAGTGTTACGTCTTGAAATATGTTTGTTCCAACCATCATGTAATAATAACCATCAAAACAAATATTGGTGATGGGATCAGTATCAGTAATGTGGAAGCCTTATATTTCTTTTCTTTTACATTAATAATCCTGTCCTTTCAGACACGTTCATTAAACACATGGAAACAGAACTTAGTGAAGAGGAAGTGAAGCAGCTAGCAGATGGTAGAAGAACTAAGACCCAAACAAAGGTAATTGTCTATGCCTATGCCTTGTGTAGTGTAATTGAAGATTTGAGACCACACTGGATTTAAACTATAACAAAATAAATGGTTTGTCCTGTGTTTCCCCACAGTGGCTCAAACTGGGCAACCTGCTCTGCAGCTCTTCCCTGGAGAAGTTTCCAGCCCCAGGGCAAGCATCAAGCATCAGTACTCCACCGCTCCACAAGGCCCTGCAGGCTAACTGGACATCGCTGAACCAAGCCATTCAGCCACAGGGGGCACCCCACAAAGAGCTGAGCGAGCTGCAGAAGGAGCTCCTGGGTCTAATGGGCACCTACAGAGACGTATACATGCCTGAGTGCTCACCCTTAGCCGAGGGGAAGGAGGTGAGGGGTGCCTACTGCCTGCACGTCCTCAACCATGTGCTGAAGGCCAACTCAAACGTGCTCACCCACAACGCCCAGCTCAAAGAGGGCAAGATAACGGATGATGAGACCAGGGACCAGGGCCTTACCAGGCCGAAGGTAGCATTCCCCTTTTCCTCTTTTAAATCTCTTATATTCCTGGATCCAGAATAGGTCAGGATGATGTTCTATACATAGCATGTGTGGCCAGTTATGTTGAAGTATGGAATTGGCAAATTAAATTGATAATACTATGTCTAACTTACTGACTTAGATATACCAAAAAAAACTTTTCTGAGTCAGTTTTGTGAGAAATTGTTCTGTCAAATTGTGTGAAAAATCACCTCATGCTGACATATGAAATATTTTTATAGGTATTTTAAATGTCTGTGTTTTTATTACTCATTGCTCATTTGCTGGTGGCAGTGCCAGATTATACATTTAAAAAGTGCAGCGGAAGTGCACTCCACATGAGATGTCTTCTTCTTAGTATGTTTTCATTCCAAGTCTCTCATGCACTGGTTTCTCCTTGGCTGCCAGGTGCTGATTGTAGTGCCCTTCCGAGATGGTGCTCTGCAGGTGGTACAGACCTTCATCCACCTCCTGGAGCCCAAAGACAAGAGGATGGACGTGAGCAACAAGAAGAGGTTTAAGGATGAATTTGGGGAAGATCCAGAGGACCGACCACCCAACCTCATCAGACCTGATGACTACCATGCCATTTTCTCTGGAAATGTAGATGACCATTTCAGAATAGGCAAGTTAGCATTTCAACCTGTTTGCTATTGTTGGGTAGCTTTTCCTCAATGTCAGGAAAATAAATCCGAATTTTCTGTGTATTTTTTCCTGTGCACTTTTAACTTTTCCTTTGGTGTGTTTGTTTTTTGTAGGCATCTCCATATTGAAGCGCAGCATACGTCTCTATGCACCCTTCTATTCAGCGGATATCATCGTCGCCTCGCCCCTTGGCCTGCGCACGCTGCTGGGAGTCGAAGGGGAGAAGAAGCGTGACTTTGACTTCCTGTCCTCCATCGAGGTTTTGGTGTTGGACCAAGCCGATGTCCTGCTCATGCAAAACTGGGAGCACGTACTGGTAGGTGTCTAGTGGAGGCAGACTATCCTTGCAAAGCTGTCTGCAAGATGCTAGCATGAACCAGACTTACCAGAGGTCTTGTACTATTAGTAGAGAAGCTTAGTGTAAGGGCTTCCAGGCCTGTTATGGCCAACAATGTAAGACACCTGTGAACCTGTTAAACCCATTTGTGTAGTATGAGATAAAATCTGTCTCCATAGTGTTGGTACATTCTTCTTAGGCAAGAGTTATGGATAGCTAGTTACAGTAGGTATTTATGTAAGTAAAGGTGTATTTAACAGAAAGTGCACAGCATAAGAGTCTGTGCCCATATGCAGTCCACTCTAATGTAGTCTTCTGTGGTATTCAATATCTCGGGGTACAATATCAACGAAATTTCTGTTTTTGTCTGTGACAAAAGCTCTTCTTTTTTTCCCCCCTCAGCATGTGATGAAGCATCTAAACCTGCAGCCACTGGACTCCCACGGTGTGGACTTCTCCAGAGTTCGCATGTGGAATCTCAACAGCTGGGCCAAGTACTACCGCCAGACACTGGTGTTCAGCTCCATCCAGGAGCCACAGATCAACAACATCCTGACCAAGCACAGCTTCAACTACAGAGGGCAGGTGAGGCAGCCAGTCACAAGTTCACATTCTGCTACATGCACTTGTTACTTCCTGTCAACACATTTCTGTGCCTTTTTATGATTCACTTAGTAAAGTGTTTGTGTCCAAGACACTCCCAACATACCTTGAAACGTGCAATTAAAATAAGCTTGAATAGAGACCATAAGTAAGTATTACGTCTCTTAAACCCTGGTTTTGTGTATATCACAGTCTTCAGATTAGGTTCAACTTTGTCATTACACATTTATAAATACAGGGTAATGAAATCTGGTTTAGCATCTAATCAGAAGTGCAAGGACAAGCAAGTGCAATATATACAGTATATGCAATATACAGTATATTACATTGTAATTTGTAGTGAATTATATACAAATAAATAGGGCAGTATGAACAAGTCGGAAAAATAACGTATTAATATACATGGGGATATAAACAGATGAATTATAAACAAGTATACAGTTGTGCTATTAGAATATAATGTACTATGAACAAGTATACAGCTTTTGTGCTACACAAAAACAGATATTAATATGTATGATATATGTAAATTAGCACATGTATGAACAGGTATTCAGGTGTGTTACAAAAATATATATAGTCCTAATCATGTAAATCAGAATTCCACTCTTTTTAGCAACTCTGGATCTCAGGAGCACAGTCGAGAGAAGTGTACATTACATTACACTTAGCGGATTCTTTTATCTGAAGCAACTTACAAAGGAGGACATAATAAGCTAACAGAGGTGTCGAGGAACATCGACTAAAAAGAATACACACAAGGAGATGCATGTGCCATAAGTAAATTTTCCACAGCAGGGGTGCATCAGACACACACACACACACCCTGCACACGCAAACTTATAGAAGCATGAGGCACCTAGGTAAAGAGTTGGTTAGTACAGATTAGTTTTGTTAGAAAGGGAAACCGTCTCGGAAAAGAAGGGTCTTTACAAGCTTACAAGCCTTTTTACAAGGGTCGAGAGGGATGTCGCTGCTCTTGTAGCAACTGGTAGGTTGCTCCACCAATGAGGGACAATGACAGAGAAAAGTTTAGAGTGATGTCGTCTTGTATGAAGAAAACGTACGGCCAAAAACTTTTCACCAGGATCAAGGACTAGCCTCTTTAAAGGGTTGTCAATATTTAATGTTTTTTTGTGCTGGTTCAGGACTAATGAGATTTCATTACTATGCATTAATTTTGTAATTGCCTTTGTTAGGTTGCCACCAAAAACCTGCCCAAAATAGGTTCCATCTGCCAGGTGCTTGTGCAGTTGCCACATGTCTTCCAGTTATTCAACGCAGACAGCTTTATGGATCAGGATGCAAGGTGCGTCTCTCAGAAAATTGTACAGCCCTGTGAACACAAGAGGGCGCTGTTGATCATACCAGTTTTTGTGGCTTGCTACTTTGATTCCTTTGTTCTACCATGGAGTTTGTCACTGTACTTGAACCACTAAAATCCGTGCAGTGGTTTTAAACTTAATTCAGTGCTGTTATTCAACTGGCTGTTTTTATTCTGGCAGGTTTCAGTTTTTCGTGGACAAGGTGTTGCCCCAGTACAGAGATTCTGTCATGTCTCACACCTTCATCTACGTGCCCTCATACTTTGACTTTGTGCGCTTGCGCAACTACCTGAAGAAGGAGGAGGTGAACTTCACCAGCATCTCCGAGTACTCCCAGCGGTCCGAGGTCTCACGGGCACGCCATTACTTCCAGAAGGGCAACATCCAGTTCCTTCTCTTCAGCGAGCGGTTCCACTTTTACAAAAGGTGAGAGAGATAGACAGACCAAGAAAACAGACATTGGGCTATCCCATAACATCTATTCACAGCAGAAGGTGTCCTCTTAATGGTTGTGCAGTAGTGATGAGCACAGGCTGTGCTGATTTTTGGCAGATCAAAAATTTTCTGACAGGATTTAAGGCTTTTCCCTGATGGGATTACATGAGATGAGAGATATGAATTACACCATGTGCTGTGGGACTGTATCGAGTGTGGAGGGTGTTGTTTCATACTGTCAAGAGATTGACGAATCTATCAAGGTAAACAGGCAGACAGAAGATAGGTAGCCGACCTTTCACTTAAACTAATATACATTACATATATCAAAAGAATTTTCATATGTTTTAAATGTTAAGATAAGTGAACTGGCAGTGTATACTTGCCTGTTGACCATTCCAGGTGTATTATCAAAGGTGCTACAGTATATTTGAGGATTGTGGCCAAAAATGGCACTGATATGAAATTCAAATATAAAGTAAAGCATTAGGCAGGGGCAAACCATAGCATCAAAACATAAACAGAATTTGTGGGCTGTAAATTGACTTTCAAAATATAAATAGTCTGGCAGTACTGTTGGTGCCAGTGAAAACAGTATTTTAATTTAACATGTTTTATTAATCTCTGGTGACGCATATCTGCAGCATTTCATGATTACTTGCCATATATTCTTTGTATGTAGCATCTTTATCACTCTCTCTCTCTTTCTCGCTCAAATAACAGGTATACCATCAAAGGGATCCGACACCTTATCTTCTATGGGCTGCCCACCTATTCCCACTTCTACAGCGAGGTGTGTAACATGCTACAGGCAGGCACCGACGGGGCCGACTCGGCGAGCTGGACCTGCACGGCCCTTTACTCCCGGTACGATGCCCACAAGCTGGCGGCCATTGCTGGGGCCGAGCGGGCGGCCCAGATGCTGCAGTCCAAAAAGCCTGTCCACCTCTTCATCACCGGCGAGGACAAGACGTCATGAGAGCGACCTAAACAGCATTGGAGGTTTTAGAGGGCCTGGGATCGGGAGTAGCATCTGAAGAGCATTGCAGACTTTGCAGCCACTGAAGGTTTTTGCACACTGCCTGGCCAAATGGCAACAAACTCCAATACCAACAGTTGGGTCAGTATTGGCCATCCGTCTGTGTTTGCTCTTGTTGTATAATAGAGCCAGCTTAAAAAAAAACTTACTTGCGTCAGTAACCATCTTGGCAGTTGCTTAACTGAACATTCCAAAGACTGACATCTGTTAGGTGCCAACAAACATGGGTATCTATATTGTAGTGTATAGACATCTATGCCAACAACTGACAACTTTAGAGTGCTGGTGTTTGTCAAGGCAGTGTACTGTAAGTGTGACAAGATTCTGCTCAGATTGAAAGCCCTCCTTTCCCTCAAGAAGGAAGCTGCTGTTTTTTTTTTCTCCCTCCATTGGCCTAAATGGAACAGCAATGGGAGCGTTAATTACAAGTCTGACTGTCTGACTCGAAGGGCTCTGTGAAATTGAAAGCCCGCAGAGAAGTCGGCCTGCTCGGTCACACCCCCCTCCGGAAATCAATGGCATGCTTCTTGTGTATGTGTCAGAGAAGGATGCAGATGGCACTGTCGCAGTTAAATGGCCAGGATGTTAGTTTGATCATTGCCGGGAAGTGCATCTGCTGGGGCTTTTGAGGGGGATTTGATTGACTTCTGTTTCGATACGAATAAGTATGGAAATATTTTAGGACTTGGTGACGCAGCTCTTCTCATAGAGCTATTTATCTTCCAAATCGTCTCCTCAGGTTTTCTTTGATGATGGCAGATGATCACATATAACTCACAACATTTGTAAGGTTTTCTACCTCTTGTCCCTAATGTATTTAATAAATACTTTTGATATTTCCATCACAAAGATTACGACTGTGCTGCAGTGTAACTTGTAGGATATATGCAGGTTTAAAATTGCTGTAATGAATGTTTTTGCAACCTTACACTATAACATGCTCTGAAAAGCTGACTTACAGTAATGCATAGGTGCGGTTTTCTTGTGGCTTTGGAACACATCACATAAATCTTTCTAAAGCAGCCAGCAATATGTTGCCTGTCACATCTCCGATTGTGCAGTGAAGTGTTAACAGCCACAGCGTCCATCACCCACCGTATCCCACCGCCCTCCCATCCACTCATCTCCACTTAATGCTGATAGGAGCCTGGCAACATATCGGCATGGGTGCCCCTTTCGTAAACTAGCCAGTTAATCTCCAGGGAGGGCTGGAAAGTGAAGTCCCTGCCCTCCCATCAAGTTATCTCCGCAAAGCATCCATCTTCATGAGGCGCCACAGTGAGATGGGTGGGTTGGGCTGCTGGAACTAGGCGTGTCTGCAGGTATTGACAGAATGCTCTGATTCCGTCCATCTTTAGCCACTTGAGCTTTGTGAGGGAATACCCAGTGCCCACAGTGAATCTGAGGCAAAAAGAAACTGTTAGAAATGATTTAGGCCATGTCTTGAAATGATGGTTTAGAAAATACTGTGCTGCTTTTTTGAACTGCCAGCTAGACTTTGCCAACCCTACGCTATTTTACCCAACCCAGCTAGAATTACTTGGATCATCAATGCAGCATTTACATATTCATCCACCCACATATGTGGTGCCTGTAGCCCCCCCCCCCCCCCCCTTTGAATGTCTGTGACGCTACTTAGCTTAAGATCCTTCCACTGACATCTTAAAAGCTTCAGCTTGCCCTTTTCCACTGCGTCGCCATGCCGTGTGTCAGGGGTCTCAGCTGTGGCCCCGCACTCACCCCCACTAAGAGTGCCAGTGTCACTCTCCCATGGTGACTTATGTTAATCCCACGCCCTGTCAAAATGGGAGAGGTCATTCATGACAGCACTTTGTGACTGTCCAGAGTCTGGGAGACAAATGGCTGTGCAGAATGAGTCAGGAGAGAGGTGCCTTTTAGCTTACATCACAAAAGCTAATGTTTGTCTTGCAATTACATTGGGCAGCAATTTTTTATTGCCAGTTGAGCTGAGCATTGTTCAGTGATTGAGAATGCATTTTAGTTAGAGAGCAAAGGATGCAGTTGTGCTATTTAATGTTATGTAATTAGCTCCCCATTGACGCATCAGTCACTCCGAACAGAGGAGTGTTGGAATCGACTGCTGGCAACACAAAGGGGCCGCCTCAGGTCAGGTTTCAGGAAACGCACAATCACATGACGCGTATTCCCCAGTGTGGCGTCCCAGAGTGTGAAGTTGTGTAATAATGTCAGCAGCGCTGTCACATACAGTGGCCAGCTGAGCACAGCAGGAAGGAAGAGAGAGGCTGACATTTAACCCAGCGCTCTGTCCACCACGGCAACTCGTGCTGGCCAGGGCACCAGTAAGCGATGGGTTAACTAAATAGCTAATAATCTTTTTAGATGTACATGAAATAATGATACATTTACATTTTTGGAGAGCAGGCCATACACATATACTATTTTATTTATTTTAAAGTTAAAGTTGTTGCATTTGGTTAGACCCTGATGCAAGTATAAACAATGTAGGCTGAGACATTTGCTCATCACACCACAGACTTTATCGTTCTCCGTTGCCCTGTTTGGTTATCTTCTCCCAGCTCTCCTACTCTACTTTCCTCTCCCTCCCTCCATCCATCACTCTCTGTTTCTCACTTGTCAGTTGGGAGATGAAGTAGCTGTTGCTTCCTGAAGCACAGACACACTGTCGTGGTGAATAATGAATATGGCTGGGCATTTGTGTGGCTTGGCCTTGGTCCAGGTTTTCTGATACAGATGAATTCTACTCCAACCCCACCCTAATTCGCCACTATTTCTATCTTGATTGGAAATAGGCATACTCTTCCACGCATACTCTTCCACACATACAAAAGTGATGAACAGAAAATAATGAATTCTTGAAAATTCTAATGCTGAAACAGAATAAAACCGATTGTTTTTTTCCCACACAGGCACAAAAGCCGCTTTTACATCATTTTACTTCGTGCAATGCGTGTGAAACCTCTGTATTGGCATTTATTCTCTCCACAGTGGGTGGATGCTTTCTGCTTCAACCAATCGCTACTGCTTGGTAAATTAAGCTTTTACCGAAACCTGTAGGAAGTAGGCCAATAACGATAATTGGCCTCGATAAAATTGCTCAAGCATTCTTCTTTTTCTGGCTTTAAATCCTCAATTTTGGGAATAGTTGCTGACATAGAATGTATAGCTAGAATGTAAACTTACGGCATGCTCCCAGAAAAAGTTAATCAGCGTTAATGAAAATTAAACGGAAGCACTAGGCGGTACTAGCCTGGCTAAAAAACAATGGGATTTCTTTGACATTTGACTGCTGCAACAGCACAACAGCTTTGTGTTTTTTTTCTCCTGCACTTGAATGCTGCTCATTAAACTTTAAACGGTGTTGGGTGCGCCATTGGTTGCGTTATGCTTGAGATGGAGTATAGAGAGGCATCAGAGGGTGCAGAGTGTATTCACCGGCACCACAGAGCACTTTGTACCACTGAGAATGATGGAGTGGTTTATAGCCATGATCCATTTTCTTCGCATGAAGAGCTGCCCCCTCTTTTAGGTGGGCAATTTTTGCTTCTATGTGTTGACCTGTGACCACACACCTTTTACCTAAGGCAGTTTGATGAAAGTGCTGTTTTTCAGTATGATCATTTATCGTCTGTGTATGGCTTCCACCTTTTGAAGTTTTAGCTTCCATGAAGATTAAATGAGCAAACCCAGACCACATGAGCATGTATAAAGTTCAACATTTGAATGAATGATCACAGCATTCATCCATGGCTAACAGCCTGCTGGGATATTCATGAAAGAAAAAACAAAAATGTTGGGGCTTTGTGTGTGTGTGTGTGTGTGTCATGGTGGATGGGCAGATGCGTTAATGAGGCTTGTGCATGCTGTCTGCAAGTCCTTGGAGCCCACTGGTCAGTGAAGGTCACCTCAGTCCCCTTCATCCATTAAAGACCCCCCTCCCCCCCCCCCACACACACACACACACTCCTTATCTCACCCGCACTCCCCAGTCTCGGTCCTTGTTATTCTCCACCATGTCTGCTGTGTTAGTTTACCCGTGAGTGGGAAGCCTGTTACCGTGGCAACCCCGCCTTGGTGGTCGGTGTGTCTGCAGCAGCGGCCTGATCTGGAGTGTCGAGTCAGGCTGTTGCTGTCTTTGTTTTTTTTTTTGTTTGTTTTTTTGAGACCCAAAAAAAGGGATTGGAAGATGAAGAGAGCAACAGCAGATTGCTCAGGCCTGAGCATCAGTGACATAGCAGACGGTTGAACAAACAGCAGTGTCCCTTCAAAAGATCACCACCAAACTGGTTCTTCAATAAACAGACACATCCGCCCCTTGCGCGATTAGTAGGAGTGTAACCTCATCTGACTGACAACCTTGGTGGCTGCCTGTTATCCTGAGACCGAGATCCTCACCCGAGGTGGGCTGAGGTTTATTGTGACGATTTACGCCGATGGATGGGATGGGGATGGCGGTGTAATGTGACCTTCCTCAGCGGACCGTACCCATCTACTGTGACAGCCTCATAAATCACCAGACCTGACAAGATTGCTGATTCTGTGCTCAGGGTGCTGCACTGTGATTGGTCCCTTGTCCTCTGAAGCACTTTTTCTTTACGTGTGGATAGGACACCAGTCACAGGCTCCCAGAGCTGTCTCCACCAGCAGTCCTGCCACCTGGCCTGAGCACCACGCCACGGCCAACTTGGTTTCACTCGATCCATACAGGCCATATGGCATAACGGAAGCCCATTTACGTCTGTGGCACCTCCCATTTGAGTGATGACCCATATCCGTGCATGATTGTGTTACATAAACTGCATCATTGACTTGGAGGAGTTATCAGTGGCCAATCCCTATGTGTCAATGTAAATATTGATGTCTCAAATCCCCTAGTCAGGGAATCATGTATGGATATATCCCCAACCCCTACCCCCTGCAAATGCTCACACACAGAAAATCTGAAAGAAGCTGCAACTTTACTGCTCCTATGAACGCTACAGCCCATTATTTGATCTAGGTAAGTAAATTGGTATTACTTTTGTCAAAACAACATAGAACAGCTGTCCCATTAGTACATAAGAGAGAATGCCTGCCCTCCTGTTCACATGCCCACACACACAGCCCACTACAAATCCAACACTGATGTGGCTTTGCAGCCTTTTAAAGGGTTAAAAAGAGATGCCGACCATCACTATGACAACAGCAGGAAGCTTGGTGAACTGTGAGGATGGGGCTAGTATGCCAAGCCAAAAATAACTCAAATGCAAAACAATGGTGATGCTGAGGAAGGGAGAAAAGAGGAAAGAGTGTGCTTAGGGCAATAACAGAGCGTATTAAAGAGACTATATGTGCCTCCATTCAACTTAAGTGCTTCATGTATATGTTCTGTCATGTATTATCTAGCTGTAAAATGTATCTGTTCACCTTTGAGGGTAGAGTTAAATCTAAAAAAGTCTCAAGAAACTAAGACCTTAAAATGTTAAAACAAGCATATGAAATCTGATCCACCTCTATTCCCTCCTTGCCTCTTCCAGCTTTGAAATTTCTTACCTCAGTGTGAAATCTTCCTTGGTCATATTTCAACCCATGCATGAGAGGGCTGTTTAAACATGATGAAAGGTTACTCCATCTTTGCCCTCAGAAATATCAAAAACTCTTTCTTAGTATATCTTAGCCATGCCTGACATGTTTTGAGACTACCCATCAGAGAAAACAGGCTCTGTCAGACACAATATGGTTGATTTATTCTGGATAATGGAACACATCTGTTCATTAAGACATATGTTATGGCCTTACAACCCAAGGTCTGTGCATCCAGGCTTTGCTGTCATAACAAAATGCAATAATGTACTTGCCTAAGAATGTGAATAAAATATCTGACACCTTCTTTCATGTTGTAAAGAGATTTATACACAAAACAGGTGATGTCTCCATGGTGATACTGAGGGTAATTTTAACTCCATTGAGAGCCACACTTGTCTTACCTTAAAAGGCATTGTTATGGGCCTGGCCAATAATTTTTGGCCCTACTTTTATAAAGTGCCTTATGTAACATCTGCCATGGTGATCAAGTAAGCGCAGAACCATTTAGCAGATTGGGTTACATAACCAAAATGAATGCTAATTTTGACTGATCCATTTTTTGCAATGGCATCCTTGTTTACCATATGAAATATGTATGTTCCCTGAAAGCCTGTGCTTTCCGTAATTACAGATTCTGATAAAGCATGGTGCTGCTGTAGAGGGGAAAAAATTGTGGTCCAATTCCATGATGCATTTCCTCTCGTCATTTGTCTTCATTTCCTACAACTATTGCCAATAACCAAGTTTGAAAATGAAAATAAGCTTCATGAATGGTCTGCTCAGCGGATACTACAGCGGATATTTGGTATTTATCATAAATCTCCTTTTTGCTGCTTAAAATGTGTAATAGAAAGACACAGGTCTATCACACCCTATATATCTTAATTAAAGATATTTCTACAGCATTAATCAGACAGGTATAGCCCAGATGGTAGACTTGATGTTAGATGTAAAGATTTTTTAACTATATCAGTGGAATTAACGACTATAGACACACGCTTGAAATACTGAATGTGAATATGAAAAAAAGCCAAATACTTCCATGAAGGTCAATAAATAGCCAATAGTGCTCATTTAATAAAGAAAATCAGCTGAAGGCGGTTTCTTTTCTGTCTCAATGAAGCAACGTGAGGTAGGTACCATTCTCATAATACAGGAGTTCTGATATCCATATGTGATTATGTAGTATTTTGTGATGATGAAACCGAAATTTAGGAGATGAGCAAACTACCGTTAAAATTAATCGCGGGAGATGCATAGGGCGGTTCATAATAGCAGTAGAACATACCACGTCGTAATACACTCTCTCCGCCTCTCAAGCATTCCAACATCCTGTCCCTCCCCGTTTTAACCACTTGCCTTGGTTGAGTCCAACCAGAACATCATGGCGATTGATGGTAAGTAGGCCAATAACGGTCTCCTCTTCTCATAAATAACTTCTGTTTTGTTAACAATCATTTGACTTGAGCTTATTTGGACCACAGAGGTCTGCGATGGTGGTTTGTTACCGTTGTTAATGTTGCTATACCTTATTGTCGATTTTAAAAGTTGTAGGCGATTGTAATTCGCAGAGATTGAAGACAGGACGATCCTGAGTAATCCCGAGTCTGCACAGTTGGAAAGCTGTTGAGTTGTCGTGCTTGTGTTCTATAGGCTACATGTGGTACTGAAGGGACAGCTCCTAAAATTCTTCCACCATGTTTCTAGCATGATGGTCGCGTGTCGTAGTTTTACGCCTTTGTTTAGCATGTCACCGTTTCAGACTTCGCATGTATTTACGAACTGCCCTCCAGTTATGGTTAGAAGTGCAAACTGACAGAATATTGATCACTTTTCACCAAGGGCGCCTTTCTAAATTGTTAACTTCTGCCCATGAGGCTCGTGCAACACATTTCTCCAATAATCACTGCGCTTCGACACACACACACACTCTCTCTCTCTCTCTCTCTCTCTCTCTCTCTCTCTCTGTGCTTATGGGTGTGCTTATGTGTGTGCTAATAATAGGTAAAAGTATAACATTTTACCTGAATGTAGAATAGATTATATCCCCTTTCACTGTGACGACTGGCTACTTCGTGAAAATCGCTGCCAGCAACAGACGGTAATGAGGCAGGATTCAGTATTGGCATCATTTTTGTTAATGAGTGTAACCCACGTCGCGTCATTACTGACATTCTAACAGGTTAGATTGCCAATGCTCTGATTTCATCCAGCTCCTATCTTTGTATGAAAATACGTAATAGAATCTTTGTAGTGATATGAGTCCTTGCCTAATATCTGCAGCAAACATTTTGTATTCTGCCTTTAAACAATGACTGTTAGACTATACCCAATTCCCTGTCCCCTCTGTTGCCAATGGAGAATATTGCTCCAGGTCATCATGAAATGTACACTCCAGCCGAGCAGCTGAACCACATTTGCTCCCACACACAACCTACGCCTGTGGTGAGTTTTAATAATATATTTAAGACAGACAACCATGCATTTATGGTGTGTGGTTCTGTACAGAGCCTTTACAACGTGTCCCCATTATCTTAACACATTCACTTTAAAAGCATTTGCAAAATAGCTAAACTTTAGACCTTTTCTATGTGTTTCTGTTATGAACAGTGTGTCTGTAATAGACAGTAAATGCATTTAGCAGTTTCATTCAGTGTTGCCAGAAGTAATTGAACAAATGATCTTCATTATCCATAAAACGTCAAACCGCACAGTGTGGTTTCTGTTAGAGTAGCTGAATTAGTTAAGATAAGAAAAAACAAGATAACTGGTTAAAATGATGGAAAAGCATACTATAATAATGACAATTCCACAAGGGCTGTAATGGTGGTCAACACCATATGTGATACGCCATGCTTTGATTTCAGTATACTGGATAAGTAACAACTGCTTACAAATGCACTGGACACCGCACTAGGATAAGGCTACATGAGACAGTTGGCATGTGCAGGAGACCCCTGAATAAGTGATGATACTCCAACAAGCAAACAGCAAAGTTCTTCACCCAGGATAAAGCTGAATTCCATTCACCTTCAATGCCTACCACACAAGGTTCACTGAAATATTTATCGTACTGTGTGCTTTAAGGAGAGGCAACAGAAATTCTCATCCATGCATAGCGGAGAGATATGTTAAAGCAGAATCCCTTAGACTGGAAAATCAAAGCAATTTTAGGTGCATGTGGAGCTACTGTATATTCTTTCCCTTGCAAATACATCTTTGCTTAATTATTCTTTCCTTGGAGGGCAGTTGTTGTCCAACAGCAGTAATATATTAATGGGGTCTTGCTCAATTTCCTTAATGTCCTTGCACGATGAAAACTGTGGCTGAGTGACTGATGCTAATGAACTTTGTGACAAATCTGTTCATAGTAATCTCGCAATGTGGTTTAGTGAGTGGTGATCTTAGAAAATGCTACTGTGCAATGGGATCTGAACCATAACAAAATTTGAGACATTTTTTTGGGCTTTGGAAATCAGTTGCTGTTGAGCTTACGCTGACTTTAACCATTTTTATCACTGGTATCCCCAAGTACGATTAAACATATATCAGTATATAAAATCTGAAACATGGATTACTTGTCAGAGTTTATTTTCAAAAACGTTTTCTTCTTATTCCAGTCTTCTAAATATCCACACTTTTTAAAATGATCTTAGCTCTTGGTATGTGGTCAAAGCAAGATTTTCATTTCAACCTGGCAATGATAGTCTCATTTAGATAAATGATCAATTTACCATTTCAGGTAGAGTCCTAATATGGTGCCAGAAAATGCCAGCGATAACAGCAAAAGCCTTTGCAAAATAGTTAGTTTAGCTCTCTCTCTCTCTCTCTCTCTCTCTCTCTCTCTCTCTCTCTCTCTCTCTCTCTCTCTCTCTCTCTCTCTGTCTCTCTCTCTCTCTCTCTCTCTCTCTCTCTCTCTCTCTCTGCATATTCTGTAGCTAAAAGTTCTATATTTGTTATGACAAGATTTTAAAAAAGATTATATAAAATCATTGATATGAGTAAAATTGGAGAACAGCAGCATGCACATGGGGTAGATGGAAAAGAGCAGCTGCCCTTTTGTTTTAATCCAAAAAATCCACACAGTCCCTTTTTATGCTCCAAGCTTTCTGTGCGGGCATAGTGTGCCCTATCACTCTGATAGAGCATGCCTTATTTATTGGCTTTTCAGTGGCTGGGCTCATCTTTCAGTGTGGCATTCTCTAAAGAGGCCGTGGTGCCAGCAGCCTTTGCCATATTTTATTGTGTGGCTCGTGGCAATGAAGCTGTAAGATTTAGGTTTCCGGCAGAGAACAGGCCCAGAGATTTGGTCGGGTCTGGAGGATTAAACAGGGCTTATGGCGTATCGAGTGGTTGTTGTTGTCAGTGGGCTCAGCTGTGCCACTGTCATACAGATACTGGACCAAAATGTGTCATGAACGAGCCTAATTTAGAGATGTGTCATGAACATTCTGTCTTCAGAGCAGAAAAGTGATAAAAACATTTTTGCTGCTATGTTTCACAGTGTTTACCGGCTGCTTCTCAGTCTTTCTCTACAACTCCTTTAATTAACGAAACATCCAAATGCTGTTCCTCCAGTGTGCTCATTTTCCAGACAGGAAATGAAATGTGCTGTAACCGTCACATTGTGACTTCTTGGATTGATTTTAGGAGTTTTTTTTTTCATTTCAACCTTGTTCAGCCAAACAATTAGAGTGCTCCATGTTCCGTGAAAAGAAATTGATTGTCTTTCGTGTGAGGGACTCTTTACTAAACTTTGTGAGTGTTGTAATTAAGGGAGGAAGGTGAAGTCAGGGTCTTTCTATAGTTGTTAAGGTGAGCTTTAACTAATACAGCGTAGAGGCAAATTCAAAGCAGTTGAGTTCATCAAGTTCACAATGAAACTAACATGACCTGTATCATATGACACTTGCTTCACTGCAAGACAATTCCCTTTGTAGTAGTCCACGCTAGTAGTATCAGTGGCTACTGTGACTGAGGTTTTTTGTTTTTTAAGATTCAGGGTCTATTAATGTTTTATGCATTTGGTCTGAATTTAAATCATCATCTTAACTGTTGGTCATGGGAATCTAGAATATTGTTAGCTTATGAACGGTTTGGGCTAATCAGTGTTTAGAAAGATGGAGCTGTCAGGACTGGGGCATGGTGAGGTGTGAATTCTTCTCTTCACTGTGGCTATATGTGGTGGCTTTGAGTCACCATCTCCCATTCTCAGCAGTAGGCTATGTCAGCTGGAACCTATTTGATTTGACTCTAGACATCTTCTGTTTGTTTGACTGCTAAACTATCATTGCCGGCAGACCTTCACAGAGCCATTTAGAGGACATTCATCCTCAAAAGTCTGGCTTATGGGTTTTCCCAACAGCAAGTCTGTCATTCCTCATGTCGTCACTCCTGCATTGTGTTGAACAGTGTGTATCTAACTGTTGGCTATTGCTGTAGGTTTTACAGCCATCATTTATAGCAGCAACTGTTTGACAATATGTGTGGTATGAATCACACTCATTCCAGTGTAATGGTTTCTAAATGATTACGTTAGGGCTGGATTCAAAGATACGAACATTTGAAAACAATCCAGGTTTGATGGACAGCACTGTAATCCCTTCCCCTGCCTTCATTAACAGAGCTAAGGCTAGCTCTTATTTGTTTTGGCTGGTGGCTAGCTCCTGGCCTCTGCTCCTGATGACGTATCTGCGTTATGGCTGTTAGCCCTCCACCTCACCTGCAGGCCCGAACAGGATGGCGTGCAGCCTCAGCCGGCCTCATCAGCCCTGACATTAGGTGAGCGGAACGAGGCGAGGCATGGAGAGCAGCTGTGCGGTGAGAGATACGGCCGTCACTGTCAATGGGGGGGACGCATAAATCATGCATTAACTGTGAGCAAACATGCATTTAAACCGATGTTCCAACTGTCTAGTTGTTTATTTGGGGTGTGGGTGTGCACGCTTGTGTGCGCGTGTATGTGTGTGCGTGTCAGTGCATGCGAGTGTGTGTGTGTGTGTATGTGTGGGTGTGTATATATGTATGTGTGTGCGTATATATGTGTGTGCGGGTGAGTACATGCATGCATGTATCTGTGTGTGTGCGTGCGTGTGTGCGTGCGTGTGCGTGCGTGTGTTTGTGCATCTCAGAGAGCCCATCCCCTAGGCATATGCTGCCTGCCCAGAGGGGGGGAGTGTATTAACAGGGATTATAGATAATGAGAGAAACAAGGCGGAGGGTCAGTGGCACCTTTACCTTGGGACCATTCCTAGGAGCACTTTTTACCTGCTCTGTCAACCAGGGACAACTACAAGCACACAGAGTTCAGCTATGGACATGAAGAGCAGAGCACAGAGGTCGTAGACTTCTAAGCAAAAGAGGAAATGTGAGTAGTAATATCTGCGGTGTTTCCCCCAGGGCTTTTTAGCTAACACATCCCTCCAACGTCACATATAAGTTGGCCCAATAAAAGACTAAAATTAGACTTGGGCTTAAAATTGGGTGATGAAATTATAGGAATATGTATGATGATAATAATAGACTAGTTAATCAATTGCCTTTCATTCATACCAGCTGGAAAGCTTAAAACTAACACAATGTAAGGAAGTGGTATGAATAATTTTAAAGTGATATATTTCTCAACCATAACACTGCACCATCCTGGACAACCACCACCTTACCTTAGAAATTTGCTGTGGGAAACAGTATCCATTGAAAAGTGAGCTTTAGGATTTACTGGCTTTGTGGCTTGGAGGATTACACCAGGAGATGAGAAGCAGGCAGAGCAAGTGAAAGAGAAAGCAGAGGCCCTGTCATGCATCACTTTTCTACTCTTCTTTAAAACAAACTGGTCATGACTGATAGCAGCTGCCACACTCTTGTGTGTGTTTTACACATGCACTCATGCATAGAGTAAGCATGTACTTTATCTATGCAGGCTGTAACTCATAATTTGTTAATGAGTACAGCTCCATCCTTACCTGATGATATACTGTATATACAACATTGATATAATAATATGGTGTATATTGTATGCTACTATTTCTAAAGTTACCATGGAACTTGTGCATATCTCCAGTGGGTTTATGAGGATTGCTCAGCGACTCACACTCCCACCACTGCTGTGAACAACTCTCCGAAGAGGGCAGGCTTGAAAACAGCCTCCTTGATAGCCCTCTCAGGTGGGAGTTGGTGTGGTTGGGGAGAGTGGAGAGACAGAGAGAGAGAGAGAGAGAGAGAGAGTGTGAGCGAGAGGAGGAGGAAGAAGAGGTGGAGGTGTTGGTAATTGGTGCGCCATGTTACAGAGGTCTGTAGGGAGTCTGAAACTGCATGCGTTGTACTCGGAACCTAACTGAAATAAACAGGGTGGTCAGCCATTTGCGGCAGCACTGGTAGTTGTCTTACCTACTGAGAGAGACAGACAGTAAGCATAAAGAGCATTGTGGAAGAAGTAGTCTGTGGTTGATGAGCTTAAAATGCATCAGCTGTCTTTTTTGTGCATGAATTCATTTTATAACAGTTAAGCTTCAGTGAAGATGCTAAAAGTCATTATTTTCTCATGAATTATACTAGGCCGTATTAAACTAATAGCACTCCATCTCTGTGTTGTCGCTATGTAAAGTTCAGTGTACCCAAGGTTGGAGAGTGAACAATGTGGGAATGAGAATATAGGGCACAGTTGTTTTCACGCTATAAATGACTAACTGAACCAGAGTACCTCAAAAGCTAATGCTCTTTGTGAACAAGTTCATCTTTAAGCTCACCTCTTGTCTTGTGCATTTTCTACAGTGAACAACAAAAAAAGTGTTTAAATATTATGACAATGGAAAGCCCACTATCTGCCTCACCATCTGTTTAGTGTGTTCCAACATAAAGAACAAAGCTGTCATAATTTTTAGCATGTGTATATGACCACCTTCTCCACCTTGCTGACGGTAATGTTGAATGTAATTATGCCTGGACACAGACTGTCCAGTTATTAGTTCATAATTAGCTGAGACATCTCAGGAAAAAAAATCAAAGCTGGAGTAAGAAATGGCACAGCAGCAGTGTTGTCCATGTGCTTTGATCCTCTGTGGTCTCGTTGGTGTCATGTCTCCTGTCTGTCTGTTTTTTTTAATTGAAACTTCTGGAGAGCTCCCTGTGCCAGAGTGTCTGGAGCTATATCACCAAATCAGCCAACATGACTAATTAATGAATGGAGTTAGGGGGGCGTAAGTGTCAACTAATAGCTCTATTCAGTATTGAGAAGCACCTCGGAGGAGTTTCTTGTCGTACTTTTTGTACCATTCTCCACTTGCAGCAGATGGAAATCTGTAAGGTGCCCCAGATTTACAATGTTCACATTTAATTTAGTAAGAAATGGTTCAAATCTTGATCATCTGTGCAGTGCTCTGTGATCGCCTCCCTGTCCTGCTGGCATCGCTGCCATTGATTACATTCAACAATCAAAACGTTACACTTAAAAGTGAGAAGTGCAATGCTCTGGCATGCCATTCAATATTAACTTCGAGAGAGGCCCTTGTAAGGCAAGGCCAGACAAGGATTAAGTTAAACGCTGTCAAGTCTGTTTAGATCAGGATACTCTTTAAGGGTTTGTATTGCGCTTTTAAAGGAAAGTGTTTGATTCAAAGGTAACTAGATAAAACTTTGAAACTTCGAAACGCTGATTATTTTTGTCTTTAAACAGATAGATATACAAATAAAGTGTGGACAGGAATGCCTTGGATTTATGCTTGGGAGAGTTGCATTACCAATGTTTTTTGATGTTTTTTGAGCACCTATATTTACCTTTGTTCAAAATTAACTTTTTTAGAATAGCTTTTAAATGTCAAGGTCTGATAGACAAGTGATGACATTCATATCTGTCAGAAAAATATGACTGCATTTTTGACATTCAGACAAGCAGACACGTGGCGTACACACACACACACCCACACACACACACACACACACAGACACACACACACACACGAAAACTAAATAATCTATTACATTATCAGTGTCCCCTTGGGGTATAACTTGGAGCCAGTGCAGCTCTCGAGCCCTCCTTAAATGAGGCCATGCTGGTAATTGTGACCATTTGTCTGATCTAATATAATATAATGCAAACACACTATCATAGTTAGCAGCCAGTCTTGTTAAATTAGAATTAAATAGTGAAGGTATTGGGCATTTATTGCTGTATATGGTTAACTAAGTCATTGGTAGTCTCTTCTGCAAGTGTGTAGGAAAATGAACAACTAATTGTGTACCACAATAGCTACCTCCCAGTTTTTAAAACAGTCCATGATGTAATCAGTGTTGATGTTGCTGGATGATCTGTTAAAAGCTCTTTTACAGAAATACCCTGAGTTTACAATTCATACAATAAAAATAAACAAATAACAAGTAGTAATAAAGAAAACAAATAAAAGTGGAAAAATTGTGCAATAGGCATATCATCCAGAAAAAAGTGCCTAATGACACAAGCTGGTCTAATTTAATAACAACTTGTAACCTGCTCCATTTTGCAAAGGAACTAAAAGCTAATTTACCAACCTCAGATTTCTAGGGAGATAAAACTGTGTGTGTGTGTTGTGAATGCTGTGCTTGACTTTTAAAAGTGAGTTTACGTAAGGAGGTAATTTACCTTGTAATGATAAATAAACAGGAGGTAGTGTCTTTCTCTCCTATCATAGAGAGAAGACCAGCCAACATTCTGGTTAAGGTTGCAATGATGAGTTTGGAAACCATCACCAGTAATAAATCTTAAAGCACTGTCATAAACCTTATCAGGTAATTTCACGGTGGAAGAGGCTGCATGCATATACAAAACATTACCACATAGCCTAACTGACATTATAGTAGACTGAACAATGGACATAATGTTCTGTAGAGAGAAACATGCCCTTGTTCTGTATAAAGCATCCAATTTAATTGTCCCCTTCTTTGCAAGTTCAGCTACATGTGTTTTAAAAGACAGCTCGTCATCTAACCAGATGCCAATATATTTGCATTGAGCAACTTGCTCAATTTGTGTCCCATTTAGAGAGGAAATTTTGATGGCATGTGAATCACACTTTTTTGGTTTAGAAAAAAATCACAAATTTAGTTTTAGATTCATTTAAAACCAATCTTTCAAGGAGTTCTGGACATGGTCAAAATGGTGAAAATTTGATACTGCTTGCTCTATGGATGTTGCAAAAGTGTGCAGAATTGTATCATCTGCATAAAAATGGACTTTACAGTGGTCTAGTGATAAACAGACACCATTTATGTAAAGTGTAAACAGTAACAGGCCCAAGATTGAGCCTTGTGGAACACCATTTCTTAGCCTTAATGCCTAAAACCATCTACAGGAAACTTCAACGCCCAAAAAGGAGAGTTTTTCAGGAAGGAGAACATGATTGACAGTGTCAAATGCCTTTGATAAATCAATAAAGAAAGCCGCACAATGTTCTTAATATCCATAGCAGTGACTATATCGTTTGCAACAACTGTAGCAGCTGCAATGGTGCTGTGGCCAGCTCTCAACCCAGATTGATATTGACTTAAAATATTAGCAGAGAGGAAAGGAACTAATTGTTCAATTACAAAGGACTCCACAACAACATCTATCATTTTGGCTAAGCATGGTAACTTGGAGATCGGTCTATAATTGTTTAAACCATTTACATCCTCTTCCTTATGTAGAGGGGTCACTAATGCTGATTTTGATTTGATTAATTAACCCTGACAATTATATTTTTTTCACATTCAGAGGAAATATCTGATAAACACTTCTGTCATTTTTCTGAAAATACTTTGCCACGGCAACGCATCTGCCATGCTGCTTGAATGGCATGTTGTCATCGGAACCAGACAGTATGTCAGATACTGTCTCCACAGACGAGACAGTGTTTGTATGTTCAGTGTAAGAATCTGTCACCCGTAAAAAATAAGTGTGTGTTTTCTTCAGGGAGGGAATGGGTGAGTCAGTTGAATCGCTCAGCACCTCTTGAGGGTCCAGCAGTCCCAATTCTCAGAGCAGTGTGAGGTTCCCTGTGGACCAGTAGAGTTGTTAAACCTGTAAACACAACTACTGAAAAAAAAACAACATAGCAAACAGGACTTCAGATGTCCTCTATCTTAATCACAGTTCTGTTTTCTGGACTTCTGGCCATTAGTCTTATTACAATTATGAAAATAAAGAACATCAGGGACCATAGCTGTTAGTAAAGCTTGGTCATATTTGGATGTAGACAGTTTCACAAACCTAGAGGTCCTACCACCTTGTTAGCTATGTGATATGTCATTTACTCACCAGAGTAGAATAGTTAATTTATCCCAGACTTCAGAGGAGGCCCTCCCATAGTGTTAATTGGAGTGGTAGCAGTGGGTGTGAGTCACACTTGCTTTCCCCTGTTTTTTCTTTTCTCTCACAGACATACACATGCTATCACCCTCCACCACACACACACACACACACACACACACACACACACACACAGACGTTCCATCTTTCTCTCTCTCTTTAACTCATTTTGCATCCCCCTCTTCTGTCTGTATCACTTTTTCCTCCCGCCATGCGGTCGATACCTTTTATTAGGCGTGATTTAACAGTGAGGCTCCCCCACATCCATTTTCTAATATTCATTTCAGCATATAATATCATTCCAAGCCTCTCGTGTTTATTCATTTATTTTCTGTCTCTCCATTTCAAAGTGGTGAATTACAATCTTATTACTGAGCCACACCAACAAATCAATAGGCTACAGCAGTTAACTGGTTGCAGAGAAGTAATCTCATGTATCACAGGTTATTAACTACAAAAAAGATGGGATTTTCAGATGTGCTGACCCTGCGATGACAATAAATTTAACAGCAGTGTATAATGGTGGTGTGCAACTTGTTGAGGTAAAGGAACGGGAGTAACGGCATAGCAGGGCCATGCTCTCTACAAGACTTGATGTGCTGCCTTTTTTGAATTAGTCTCCACAGAGGAGATTTACTGGGTTTTGAGGTGACAGAACTTCACTTAAGCCTGCCCAGTTAAGACATTTTTTTCTTTCTGTCTCTCTATTTCTTTTCTTTTTTCATGGTTCCCTTTTTTCTCTCTTATACTCTTTACTGGGTTTTATTCACAGTGCTCCAGGCTCCTACAAGTGTAGCCTGTTTTTCCTTATGTAGGTGGCCAGAGATTCGTCTTTGAATCTAGGACAAACTTAAAAATACAGGTGTGGCTGGAGACAACAGTAAATCTGGTAGATCCGAAAACATCACCTTGGGTTAGTTTACCCTCCTCTAGTTTACCCAGTCTCTTCTCCTCCTTCATTATAATATTTCTCAGTCACACTGAAATCAGGTGTTACTTCACCAAGTCAAAGCAATAATGAAACAACTCACATCTTGAGTTTGCTTATTCACTTTTGTAGGACTTTTAGAAATATTTTTGACACAGGTCAGGGTAGGCAGAACGTGACACGTTTTTGTGAAATAGCTCTGTCCATCTTGGTGTGTTGTCATGGATAATTTGAATAAGTGTTTATCAGCGTAGGCACAGGTAATGAGAGCAGATCATGCCAGCTGTTTACCAGCAGCAAGTGGGGACAGGGGGGATTAGAGGGAGGCAAGGGGGAAACAGGAGGCTGCATTAGAGATTAGAGAGAATGCATTAATGGTAATTTATATCTGATTAAAATGCAAAGTATGCATATTGGTAGAATCTATCTATATAAATGTTTATATAATTGTGTTTATATAGATGGCCAAACATCACATGCGTATTCTACATATTTGTAAAACAGATATATATTTTAAGCCAGTGTACTAACTGTTTAGACATAAAAATTGTCATATTTTTGTCATACACATATACATTAATCCTTAATGTTTCTTCGAATTTTATATGATGTGCCCTGTAGCTGGCATGTGTTGGTAGCAGAATACACCTGCTGGAGTGTAGGGGAATATCAAATGCTACATGCTCCATCACACACAGATGTTCCTCTGACACAGTAAATGACTGCATTCATATAGCCCTTTCTCACACTCAGTAGAGTGACCCAAAGTTCTTTACAAGTTAATGCCTCATATTCACCGATTCACACACTCACTCATACACTAATGGCGGAAACCTAACATGCAAGGCAGCAGCCAGCACATCTAAAGTGGCTTTTTGGCAAAGTCGGCATGTTGAAAGCTGAGAAAGTGCACAACAGAAAGCAGAGAAGGTGAATAGTAGGTTGTTGAATAGGCATTAAGACCATGACTGAGAGAGAGCACACTGATTGGCTTTCGTCTTAAAATTAAGACATGAATGATCAGAAACATCTGATGCAAATCTGTTCTAATGCAAAACATGCAAATCAGTAAGTCCACCTTATTAAAACTGAACATTTCAAGCATCTCAAGCTAATGTGGGTAACCTTTCTCTATGGACAGATGTCAAATAAAGACAGAAAACTAAGTTCACTGGTCTTGTGTCTTCAAGACCTTAACCCATGTTTGCATTGCCATAACAAAAATGACCTCAACAAACTTCATGGAAGAGCAAAGTAGTTGGGTGGTCACTGTTACTTTGATTTGCTAAGATCAAGCACAAGAAGTGCAGACAGGTTTGCTCTCCATCTCTGTTTCATGCCTCTGGAGGCACCCTAGACTGCTCTCTGTTCATCTTGCCGGTGGTGGTGGTGGGTTAGATTTACTCTCTCCAATACATAATGGAAAACATCACTGTTCTAATTAGTGGGTGTCCATTACCCATTTCAGATGTTACATGCAGTTGCAATTCCATCTGAGGAATACTTGAACCTGAAAGCTGAGAAGGTTTAAAACCTTATACTGCATTGACAGTCTGGGCAAGAAACTGTTTCGCACATGCTAATATTTGCTGCTCGTTGCTCAACCATGTTATTACCATGTGTTTATTTACCACTGTTCATATTAAAACAGCAGAACAGTGCAGGAGTTAGGAAAATTTATCAATCAAAAGCTCCTGCCAAAACGTCCATCTCCAACTCCACCTCATTCTGTGAGGTGTGCACAGTGGCTGACCGTAAAACTGTTTGGAATAGATCATCATGGCTTATGAACAGCAGGGTGGATGGCCTGCCAGCTGTTTGCATTCTGCACAGAGAATGGCCTGTCTGGCCTCTGAGGTGGCTAGGACAGATGCCTGGCTAGAAAACACAATTTCATGCCTCATTAAGTTGGCTGTAGGTAGCATTTGAATCCGATTTTAATTTGTTTGGTCAAGTGATGGAGTCTGAATATCGTGATCAATTTGCGTTAAATTGCACTCTTAGCGGACATGGACATCAGTGGCAGCACAGCAGTATCGCTTTTTTTCCTGTGTGCTCTAATAGTGGATTGGCCTACCTGACCTCAAACTGTAATTTTTTGTAATTTGCTTGTCTGCAGGAAGTGTATATAAGTGGTCATTTATGTCATCCAATGGCCATTGTCATCCATCAACTTACTTTTTAATGTGTTGTCTTAACACTATATGTAATATTTTTCCTGTTCCTTTGGATGTCTCTGGTGCGTCTTTGTTGGTGTCTGCATTTTTTTGTCTGTCCTCATTTAATGTCCCAAGTGTGTTCCATTAAAGCATGAATTGTTTTTCCAGGTGGGGAACGTAATTGTGGAGTACATGAGCTCATCTGCATCAGAAAAGGTAAGCAGGCCATTGATAGATCCAAATCTAAAATGGCTGCCATCTGACCTGCTCCTGTCTGTGGCCTTTAACTCATCACCTTCAGCTGTCAAATAAACTCTAAGCATAACACTGTTAATGTATTCATGTTGTGGACAGCCATACCACCATGTAATATCCTCTGCACCACCCGTTATCTGTTCTTCGCAAAGGCTATATGTAAATGTGAGACATTACGTTTGTTTATTTCACCTCATCCTGTTCAGTGTTTACATGTGAGATTCATACTGATTCTTGAATACTTACACTGCTGTGAAGTAATTGCACTGTTGTATTGGGATTGTGTCTTGTTTATGATTTAAGAAGAGTTCAAGGTTGTGTCTGGAGCGTGCACTGCAAACAGCATGTAACATTTTACACTGACTAACAAAAAAAGGTTAAACTCATTTATGGTTCCAACATAACTGTCAGTACATTAAGAAAACACGTACACATAGACATTTGCTTTTGGAACAACATCGCCATTTGCTTCAAACCTGGTGGTTAGACTGGTTATGCTTGTGCTGAAAATGTAGTTTCAGACTCGTGATGAAATATATATGTATGGACACTTAGCACCTGCCGTGAAAAAATAGCATTGTTAAACTTTTTTATGCATAAGCCTTTTTAAAGAGCAAGACTGAGAAAGAGTTTGTTCTTAAGGGAATTCAGTTTATTGTTTAGACCTCTTTTATTTGTTAAGACCTTGAGTCTTGTGTGGGCACAGCCTGAGCTAATTTCTCAGTGTAAGCCAAATCTGGAAAGAGAAAACAAACAGAGCAAAATACAGGCCTTGATGTCCTAACCTCCAGGAGAAGCACTGTATACGAGTGATGAATGGCCTGTGTTCCTCCCTTCAACTGCCCTTCTTCCTGTTTAGACCTCCACACAGACCTAAGTCGTTCCATGAGCTGATTAGCTGAGCAGAGACAATTCATGCTCTCTTTCTGGGACATTTTTTAACCAGTGTCAGACACATGGACTTAAGCTGACAAGATACTTCCAGTGACGGGAAACAGCAGAATGAGTCTACCATCGGCCGCTCTCTGTGCCAGGCAACGTTATGAGTCCCATTTGTTGCTGTTGACATTTTCAGCTCTGGAAATGGTGTCACACTAATTGCACTCAATAGTTGGCCCCATTTTTATAAGTCGATACATCCTGATGTATGTCATAATAACTTGTAATGACAGTCTCTTTTTAGAAGACAGTTTGATGCCAATAGAATATTGCGTGACAGCTTCATAATCAAAAGGCACCCTAAAATGGGGAGACTTGGAGATTTTAGTGGCGATTTCAAGTGATGCCATCTCCCTACTTGTGCTCATCAGGTTATATAATATTTCTCAGTTAAGGTTATTACATTCTTACTGAACTGCACATAATGCTTCAGAAGACCCAAATTGTCAGCAAATCCAGTGTCCATCTGGCTTTTCACTTGTTGATGTTGTGTCTAGGTTAGTAAAAGCAGCTTTAACATGATCTCAGACTAATAGAGGCATTTGGCTTTTATATACCACTTACTCGTGGCTGGTAATCATGTCAATTAAAGCCCACATTGTAATGTTAATGTTCAGGTTGCCTGCCGCTTTTAACGCTCTTTGTGGAAATGAGTCACTTGTTACTCGGTGAATTGCCAGAGGTGGCAGCTGTCAATGGGCTGTCTTCATCCATTAGCGTGTTCTGAATTCCATATTCTGTGGGTTGCGTGTTCCACTACACAGCAGTGGGTTTTTAAATCAGGGACAGTGTGTCCGACTGCACAGGCAATGGCGTTTTTTTTTTTTTTTTTGATTGCCCTGTGCTTTTGTCTGCAAAGTGGGCTTCGCAATGAGAGTTTTGTGGTGCGGCTGGTGGGAAGCGTGGGACCCTAAGAGGGCTTATGCAGTGCCTCTGTGTGGGTGTTTGCGCTGGTGTGCAATTTGGAAATGGTCAGAGCCTTTTGATGTGCATGTTACCATGCCAACCAAAACAGGCTTAGATGAGAGGAACTGCACAAGGCAATCACCCGATTTAGAATGAATTCATACATGTGTATTACTGCTTTGATAAGGTGAGTGATAGAGTAATCTATCGCTCCACTTCTTAACAAAGTACATATACTGACTGTGCTCTTCTATACATTGTGTGCTTTGTTTCACTGTAATAAATTGATGGTTCTATGTATTCAGAGGTTTTACTTTTTAAACCTGGATAATGAGAGAAAGAATTTATGTTTTTAACATAAAAATTGCTATTTGTGATTGTAAATATTCTGAACATTACATCATTAATCTAGTTTTATGGTGAGAACTATGTCATGTACATACTACTTTAGGTGGTGCTTTAAAATCACAGCTCTCGGCCATGCATCCTGAAGTTGCTTTGGGCAGGACGACTTTGGGAATCCTTCTCAGTAATTCCCTCTTGACTTCTCCTGTCTCTCCCTGTACCTGGCCTGCTTAGAAGTGGGCCCTGTTGTGGGGCACAGCTGTTTTTCACTCCTCGGATGATCCGCTCTGTCCCAGATTGCGTTCTGGCCAGGGTGAGTTGGTGTGAGTCTGATGACCTGGATTCGTTCGATGCCGCATATTAGGCACGCATTGCCTCACCTCAGATGCCAGAGGCCTTCGAGTACCCCAGGCTGAGCCCTTGCAGAGGACCCAAATGTGTCTGCAGGGGCTTAATGAAGCTTTGGGGGCACAGATGAAGAGGTGCTAAAAGTCCCCTTATTAGTTGCACTGTGGCCACAGTAATGATGCAGTGAGTCCCCATACCCATTTCATGCTGATAGATTTCACAGCCGATGTTTATGGATACATCATTTGCATTGCTAAGGGAGTCAGAATTACTCATTTCATAGAAAAAGAATTAAAATGATGCTTGAGGTTCAATCAGCATTTCTTCAGCAAGTTCTGGCTAAATGCTGTGGATGCAGTCCCGTGGAACTGTGTGTGAAGTTTGTCCAATAAAAAATGCTGTTTATTTATGTTTTGATGAGTTCTTCGTGTTGGAATGTAAGTTTGTTTTGGCTAAACCATTGTGGCTACCTGCATGTACACCTTTACCAGCTTCAGCCAACACGTCTCTGTCTGCCCAACAAAGCCCTGCCAGGAATGATGGAGGGTGTTATGAGGCCTTTTTGCTGGATCAATAAGATCCAGCCCCTACTGAAAGCTTTGATGTATGATATTCTTTGTTTTTACTCTGTGTGAGATATTTAGCTTGTTAAGGATGTTGCTGTCTGACAGGAAATGCAATTTATCTCGACAAAGTCAATGTTTGGCCAACTGAGTGCATCCACTATCATTATATCTCCAATCTGCGCCATTGTGCTTTTGTTGTTATTGATGATGACATGGTCACCGGCTGACAGATGACTTTCAGTGAATATGTGAATGTCTGTACAGAGGCCTATGATGCACCCCAGCAGAGCTTGTCAAGCCCTGAGTACTGATTTTAGCCAGCCTGGTCTACTGATCTACTGACATCTAACAATGTGGATATAGCTATGTGCCTGTGGCTGCTGTCTCAGACAGAAGTACATGACTGTAGCTTAATTAAAACTGGCCCATTTCCTAAAAATAAATGGCAAGTTCAGAGATCAGTGGGTATGTGTGTCTGGGTCCAGCAAAGCCAGATTCTGGTTCAGTCTCTGTTTCTCTTGTTATGATTTCTTTCATCCAGTTTATAAGGAATTTCTTGTATAGCATAGCAGCAAAACTAAGCACAAGTAATGCAAAGAGAGAGACAGAGACGTTATTTGCGAGGGACTGATGTGTAAAAGAGAGTGAAGAATGAAGAGGGTGAAAGAGAGGGGACAGCTAAACAGATGGCACTGCAGAAATACATTACAGTGGCATTGATTATATCCTCTTTGCAAATGCCCATGAGTAAATCAATTACATTGCCTCAAAATAGCCGGGAAGCAGAGGAGGAGGAGCCCTGTGATATGATTGGGCTTGTTTGTTTTTGTTTGTTTGTTTGTTTGTTTGTTTGTTTTTTGATGTGTGATCCTGGTGAGATCAAAGCTGCTGTGTCCTGTCTGGTCTAGTGTCTGTTACATAACAACGCGAAGAGGTGAGCTGGGGAAGCGGCTGCCCTGGATGTGACTCGGGCCAAACTGGTCCTAATGAGAGGTCCATTACAGACATGAAAGTTTAATTACATGTGAAACCTATACTGCGCAGTGGCAGATCCGTTAACTGGACACTCATTCCATTGTGGTATTTCGGTGACCACAAGCCGTTAGTGGATAGAGCTCAGCTTCGCTGCTGAAAGGCACACTGCAGGGTTTAATGCTCCTTATAGTCTATAACTTATCCTGCACCAATGTGTCACTCCTGGACACTGCTGTAACCCAGGTGATGGGTTTTTATAGGTGATGATTCATCAGTCAGAAATATCCATTAATCATTTTTCGATAGGACCTATAAGTCATCTTTTTATTGCATATTTAATATTCCCCAAAGGGACTCACAGCTATAACAAGATAGCTAGGTTCCATAACTAGATTTGGATAGGATTAGTGTTACTACCAGCTAGAGCTGTAGAACACCTACATAGCCAAGCCGCAGGAGCTGTACTGGTGGTGGCATTACATAATACCTAGCATTTGTACTGTAGGTGCTACTATCTTCTAAGACAACCTTACAGATAAAATATATCAGGAAGATATTAGAAATATAATTTACTATGCGTTGAGAAATATTTTTTTTGTTGTGCCTGTGGAATCTTTGATACACAGATTCTTAGTGATTGCTTTCTTCTAAACATGGTGCTGATATGCCCATTTATTTTTCTCTTTCTCGCTCACTCACTCACTCACTCACTCACTCACTCACTCTCTCTCTCACTCCTCTCTCTCTCTCTCTCTCTCGCTCTCTCTCTCTCTCTGGTTGTATTTATATGTGTTTAAAGCATGTGTTCATCTAAGTGATGCAGTCCTCTGGCTATGACACTTAAAAATACTTCCAAGTGATGCTGTGCTTTACAACACTGCATAACTTCACTAAAATAGAACTTTAACTCTAAGGTCGGTGCTGACCATAGTGTCTCTCAGTGTTCTCATGCTTGGCTTAGTACTCTAAATAGAGTGTGCCTGACCTTCGTGTCACTCCCAGATGAGATTAGAATGTAAACAGTGGCTCCCACTATCAGGATCAATGTCAGACTACCACAGTTGGAGTGTGTGTGTGTGTGTGTGTGTGTGTGTGTGTGTGTGTGTGCGTGCGTGTGCGTATGTGTGTGTGTGTGTGTGTGCGCATGTGTGCATGTGTGTGTGCCTGTGTGTGTGCGTGTGCGTGTGCGTGTGTGTGTGTGTGTGTGTGTGTGTGTGTGTGTGTGTGAACTTGTGCATATTTATGAGTATGTGTGTGTGACTGCGTGTGTGCAAGTACTGTACATGCCTGTGTGTGAGTATAATTGTGCATGCGTATGAGCATGTGTGTCTGTGTAAAACAAAAACAGAGAGGAAGATATAGTATTCCAAACAGCCTTGCTGTTAGAGTCTGTTTTCATTTTGCTTAAGGGGTGAAAGCATCTGTGAAGGTTCATTTTTTTTAGCTTCCGTGGTGCAGTGGTCCCCTGAAGCACCCTGAGCAGCTCCCATGTTTCATTAAGGAGCTGAGAGCTGCAGCTGTTGTTAGGATGCGCTGTGGTTTTGTGAAACTTTTTTTTGCCCTCGCATACCCTCTCCTCTGCCGTCCTTTCCAGGGGTTACCACTTCGCACCACAATGCATTGTGGGCCTCCCTTAAATGTCAGTGATCATTAGATGGACTCCGAGGACATAGAGGAGACATGCCATGTCACGTCTCAGTTATAAATATCTTCAGCGAGGACAGAAAGTTGAAATACTTCAGAGCAAAGATGTGGCTTTTGAAACTCAGAGCCATGTTCTTTTGTGCTGCCATCCATAGTAGTGAAGTGTCATCTTTGAAGGCATAGTGCCTTTTTAAAGGAAGAGGAAGGTATTGAACGCTTCTTCTGAGCTTGTTATATTAAATGAATCTGGATTACCTCCGACGGGTAATGATACTAATTTGTCTTTGCTTGTGTTTAACTGGAGGACATTTCCTGTCAGTTGATGTAGAGAGGAACCCTGGCGTTTACCTAATTGATTTATCCATTCAGTGATATCTATGCTCGGATAGATCCTGCTTAATATACACTGCCACGGCAATGGGCACTGTGCTACCAAGACATGATACTCTAGCTACATTATTAATGACACGCTGGGCCAGTTTTTTTTTTCTTAGCTTTTTTTTATTTTTGTTGAAATACTCCACATATACATGTACTAGGAGTTGGTGGTGACATGGCCATTCAGTAAAAGGTCCTCTGTGGATTCAGCTGCTCTGGGCTCTAATCACCACCACTGCACCTGATATGAAGACCTTATATTGGGTGGGCTGGGGAAAGATGCATAATCATTTAACATAACATATGAATGTAACATAGACTTGTGTTAATGAGATGTAGCACACCTAACACAGTCATTGCAGCCTAAAAATCAATATATTGTCCACACATACTACTGATTACTCAGTAAACAATTGTTTTCATTGCCCACTGTCTAAAATATGAAATAAAAAACAGAACCATGCTGTGTATTTTGAAAGTTCAGTAAAAAAGTCCTTATGTCATGAAGAGTTTAGTTGCCATTATGCTGATGTTTCATAGAGCTCCTTAGACATTAATTACACTTGCACCTTTTATCTTTTTCTATCTGGCACAGAAGGATGATTTCCCAGATCAGTCATTATAGGTGATAGGCTGCAGACACAAGATATGTCTGCAGAGATAGACGTCTGCAAGATAAAATCATGAAAAAGCATTTCAGAGACATCAGAGGATACATTCTCTTTCCTGCTCTGCAAATTCACCTACCCTCTGAGATCTATTGCCACTTGATTGTAGGTATCATGCATACTTCCATATCAAAAGCTACTGAGCTGTTGATCAGATATTTCAGCTCTTAGTTGATGGATAAGTGTGTAGACTTGGTGTCAACTGTGAATTGTGAGCTCTCTCTCTCTCTCTCTCTTTCTCTCCCTCTCTGTCTGTCTCTCTCTGTCTGACTTTTTCACTCTCACTCTCTCTTTTACACACTTTTTGTGTGTGAATATGTGTTTATTTGTGTATATGTGTACACCTTGTTTGTGTGTGTGTATGTGCATGTGTGTGTTTGTGTGGATGTGGATGTACATGTGCATGCGTGTGTTTGTGTGTCCAGTTTGTTACTGACTGCTGAAACTGATGTGCTGGAGGCGCCATTGATAACACCGTGCTCCCATCACATGGTTGTTGGCTAGGGAGCCCAGACGGTGTGCATTTCACACCCACTGTCTGTCTATCCCTAGAGAAGAATGAATGCAAGACTGTAGCCCTTATATTCAGGGAAGAAACAGTCGATTTTTACAATACAAACAAGAGGGAATATCAGTAAGCAAGCGCTCCATAATTAAGCATATGATGTCTCTTAGGTAGGCTTTGGAGGTCTCGTTGTTTTTGTGGAGAAATCACTCAACTTCAACACCAAATTAGTATCACCCTTTTATGCAAGCAAGGAATTGAGCCTCAAAAAGGAAGCACTGAGTGTCTGCACCATTGTATGTGTGTCTCTGGCTTACATATCCTGGCTGGGAAGGGCCTCTGGCGGCGGTGTAATCACCTTTAATGTTCCCTGGAACAGGAGCTGGCTGCTCTCGGCCTTACGGCCGCCAGACCAGATGGGAATGGCCGCCTTAATTACCAGACCCTGGCGTAAGTTTAGACACAGAGAGGAGACCTGCTGTATCACTCTGAGTGAGAGGAGATGCGCAAGTGTCATCTCTGTGCAGCCCTACACACATGAATGAACCCCCCCCACACACACACACACACCAAGACACTCAAACAGCGACACACACTCTCTCTATCTCTCTTTCTCTTTCTCTCTCTCTCTCTCTCTCTCTGTTTGTCTCTCTCTCTGTTTGTCTCTCTCTCTCTCTCTCTCTCTCTCTCTCTCTCTCTCTCTCTCTCTCTCACACACACACACACACACACAAACAAACACATACACATACACACACAGACAAGGTCTACCTAAACAGTAAGAGGGGACTTAAGGACAGGATTCTGTTGCACCTCCGACTAAATAATTTAAACAGTGTCAGTGTGATGTAAGATACAGAGTAGAGTGATTGGCTGTTTTGATAGATTGTGTCCTTACCCAGAATGCAATTCTCCTCTCTCAAATCTAAGGATGAATTTCTTATATACAAATTAACTTAACAGTCCTGTACTTGTTCTGTCCTTTTGATCCTAAACTGATATGCTTTCCTGGTCTATTGCTGGGTGGGTCACCTGTTTTGTTTATTTACCTGAAATATTTTTTCTATTAACAAGGTATTTACATGAGGTTGAAGTTAGCTCCTTGGCTTAGCATAAACAAATCTGTTTTTGAACCAATATTTTAAATCAGCAGCAACATGAGGTTGAAGTGAGCTCCTTGGCTTAGCATAAACAAATCTGTTTTTGAACCAATATCATTTTAAATCAGCAGCAGTTTAGCAATGAGAGCCTGCTATAAATCCTCCCTCAGCAGCTATGTGTTGGACATGTACTATGTAGTATATGGACCTGATTAACAGAAAGCAACAGACATTCACTCTTAGGTCACTGAGTTTACGATTGGCCTCCCTGATGTGCTAGAGTCTCATTAGCAGATAAAGGTGGTATTAACGCAACCCTAATGAAATAAGTCAGCCATGTCATACAGGGGGGTAAGGAAAGATTAGAAAAGGGTACGTTGTTGTCTTTAATGTTGCTTCTTTCTTAGCCTCAGTTCAATAAGTTCCTTATTGATGACAACCCTCAGATTTATTGATTGACTGTTGATTGATTTGATTGATTCTTTTAATCGGTTTTGCAGATTGATGGTTTTACTTTCATGTTGAACATTATATGAAAAGTTTATTTCTTCTTGGTAATGCACCATAATGGTTTCTTTTGCCATTTCAGCCACAGGCCACTTTAAATGGTGCAGTGTTTTAACACGCTATCATGGAAACAGTATATTGTGGCTGAAATCAGGCCTCCTGACACTTTGGCTGGGCAGAGGTCAATGAAAGCTCTGACTGAATGTCTCTTGTGGGATCGGGTTAATCCTCGCCGAACGTTGGCACAAAACAACAGGAACTGTCTACAAGTGACCAATCAAGAGACGTGCCCTCTAGTCTGTACAAGGATGGCTATCAGGCAGACATATGAGACCGTAGACAAGTAAAGTGAAGGGCAGAGGTGCCCATTCATTGCCTACGGGAAGAAAGTTCTAATTTGGCTGCAGTTTTAGCAAAGCCACCAAGCTTGAAAGACTTGTCAGTATTTTGACAGCTATTTATAAATACCTCATACTCACTTTGCTTGACAATTTCTCACATCTGTGGGATTTCGTATTTGCACACTTCAAAATAGGGGCAAGTTATGAGGCAGCACACAAAACACGAACATGGCAGCTTGGCAGCAGCAGAGACTGACATCCTCCCCTGTTGAACCCAAACACCATGCTGGTAAAACCATCGATGCCCACTAATCAGAGGCACCTGCAGGAAGTCAACATCAACAGAGTGCAGCGCAGACAGCTTCCATGGCAACCGTTCCATCATTTCTCGAGGGGCGACCTTTCCATCTTCCCCCATTAACCCCCCTCTTCCTGCTCGTCAGAACCCTCCTCCGGTTTCCCACTTGCTTGCCTTCGTATCTCTCTCTCTCTACCATCCCAACCTGTTGGTCTGCTGTGTTACTTCTACATTCCATACCTCCATACTGTGGGGTTACTGGGTAGAAAATTAGTAGGACTAAATCATCAAAATCACAAAATCCTTCACAGATAATAGGCTTTTTCTGAATTTTCTCTCTGAAATATTACATGCCATGCATACTTAGTATCATATTTCAAAACAGTATTGTCTATTTGTGGTTAACTGAAAATAAAGGAGCTACCATCTTCCATTACCCATAGAATTGTCAGAATACATTGAAAGACATGAAATACCAAGGGTATAAAATTCCTCTTTCAAATAGCTCTTTAAAACACCACACTTGTCAGACCACTCTTCCTGTATAAATTAGTTTTCATTAAATTGTATTTTTACTTAACATTTTGTCCGGGACAGCAGACAATACATTAAAGAAAAAAGGGTTGGATAATCACTTTTTTCATTCAAAGATGAAGATTTTCAGCACAAAAAACACACATTGCATATCATTTGTCATCCTGCAAAGTACATTCACAATCTGGAAATACAGGAAGCTGGAAGGAACTGGTGCTTAACTAGATTACAGCACTTCAAGTGTATTAACAAACTCACCACAGTGCGATTCTCTGAAACGAGAGGATTTAACTCCTTTTTTCTATTAGGGAACCAGTGCTCTTAAACATTGAGTGACAGCACTGGCTGTGTTTGTTCATTCCAATCTCCAGTGAAACGTGCTGCCGCCCTGACTTGGTTATCTAAAGCAAAATTGCAATTGTTTTTTGAATCAAAGCCAATAGCACAATGCCTTTGAGTCATGCTTGGCTCTGCAACTGGAACAGGTGCTTTGATGCGTACCTTACATAGAGATTAATAAATCTGCATGACCTCAAAAATGTGATAACAGAATGATTTTCAAGTCTGTTCAGTATGCAGAGACCTCTGCTTTGATAGTTTACTTATTAAATGGCATTAGGTCATTATTGAAAGGCTGCATAATCTACAAAAAATACTTGACCTTTATTTGCATACTATCTACTTTGCAGAATGGCAAACTGCTTTCCTACTGCCACCAGCACTTGCAACTGCTCGCTCAGACTCTACATGATGACATGACCTCATATTAGTGGCGAGTGACACCCTGACACTCTGTGTCAAGCCCAGAGAAGCCTGCACTGCCACTCGCATGATGTGACAGTTTGACTAATTATAAATGTCAGCCAGTGTTTTCAAACACCTCATGTGTGAGACGGTATTAATCATGAACTTGTGCATTCCGTCAAAACAAGTGACACTGTGTCTACTACATGGTCCACTTGCTGTTCTTTTGTGCTGATTTGAGCTGTGGTCAATATATGGCAGATTAACTTTTTTAAGGACTGAGAAAACCATGCAGAAAAACAACAGCACAGCTGGCCCTGTTTTAACAAGTTTGCTAGTATGCTAACTTGTGTCTGTAGGTGATGTACTGCTAATTCTGTGCCCTAGACACCTTTCTTACCTTTGGCACAAAACGTGGCACACACTGCTGTATGCAGTTGTGTTGGAAGTACAGGAATACAGAACATTTTCTGGAAATACAGAAAATGAATGCATTTTTAAATGGATGCCGTAATGCTGCTAAGTAAGGCCATTCTAGGCTCTCATTGCTTTCTGCCTCTCTCTGCAGTGTCTCCTGAGGCCCTGGGGTTCCTGACGGCCATTGGGGTGTTCATCGTTCTTATGATCCTGCTCTTTCTGTACCTCAACAACAAGCTGTCCCTGGAGAACGCTGGGCCCCTGCCGTGCCTTGATGACTACAGGAAGAGCAAGGAATTGCAAGGTAAGTGCACCATTAAAGTGCTGTGCTATTATATGTGACTTGTCATGAAAGGTTGTTGAAGGACTTCAGCAGCTGCTGCCATTAGGTGATCATTTTGTGTGTCCACAAGATTTCTCATGTCGCACGGAAGCTGTCAGTTACAGTCTTCATAAGGTTTTGTGTCGGTCTATTTTATTTTTCTGTCCATCTTGGTGCTGTGTTTTGTGCCATTCTTAACTGAAAGTTTGACTCAGAACCTGTCAGCTGAAATCAGAACCGCTCACGCTTGGCTGAACGGTTGTTCTCTGTGATGGCCCAGAATGGGCTAAGGCCACCTAATGCCTGCCAGCATCCCAGACAACATGTAATCGAGCTGTAATCAGCGTTCTCTAAAGGGTATCAAATTAGCTCCCGTGGCGTGCTTTTGGCAAGGGGAAGGGCACACACGTACGCACATTCGCAGACATACGTAAAAGCATACTCAGACAACACGCCTGTAAATTACCCTCTAGAACAGGTCTTTAGGCTCATTGGTCTGCTTCAAATAAGTTTACCATTCAATGCAGCTCTATTCTAAAAGGTCCAATGTTACACTGTTGTAAGGAAATCATATTCACTACAAGGCTCATAAACGTGAACATGACAGCAATACCTAATCTATTAGGTCAGTGCCTTGTATTTTAATTTAAGTTGCCAGATGAAGGGTTTTGAGTGGTCTGGCCTTATATCCACACCCAGCTGTCAGTAACAAAGCAGAACAAAGTTGATGTTGCGCCGGACCTCTGTGATTGATCAGAGGGGTCAGACAGCAGTGTCCAGCCGATATAATCAATAATGAGTCGTGATGGATCATGTTGCACCTCTGCGCACACATCTGAGACTGCTCCAGCCAATGGTACATTCTTCCACAAGCGAGTGAGCTCAGTGAGAACTGTACATGAAAACATATTTGCATACTGAACATACATGCAGAAACAATTACAGGCAGTTTTTGGCATCATCCAGCATTGATATCATATCAAAGTATTGATAAATGGGAGATGTCCAGTATTTAGAGTTTTCCTGTGGCTGACTTGCAAAGTTAACACAAAAGGTGCATTGAAAGCTGTCATCTAAGTCAATGTGTATGTTATTTTTTATTATTAACTCACAGAATCTTATAATCAGGTCCCAAAACCTGAAAGTAAGTTGAGAAACGATATAATATCACTGTTATATGAAAATCAGGACATGAAAAAAGGCCAAGCCTTGCATTTCTCTGCCCTATCAAACTATGGATTCCTCTCCACTTATTTGGATTATGTGGAGTTGACAGTTTGTATGTAGGACACAATCAATATTTTTCCACCATGTTGTAGTGTATGATGCATGTTTTATTGATTGTAAACACATTATAATGGTGCAGAAGAACTTGGAAAAACAGAAGAGAGGGCATCGTGATTGGTTTATCGTTGGCACTATTTGTGCTATAAATATGACAACGTCATGTTAGCGTCAAGAGACCCGGACGGTATCTTCTGTATAATTCAAAGTTTCCCAAACATCTACACTGGATTTGCATAGCGTCAGTTGAGTGTGGGCCACAATCCAGGGCAGTGTAGTCGTTAGGGTGTATGCCGCAGAGAAGTCAATCAAGGCAAATGGGCTGGATTGTCCCTCTCCACTGCAGCACAATAAATTTGCTCAAGCGACTGTGATGGCGCGGATAAAGTCTTACATCTCTCGGAAGCCCTTGCCAAACGTCACAGCCTACTGAGCTTCTCGTCTCAGCCGCTCTCTGCCTCCCTCGTTGTGCAGTGGTTGACAAAAGACATCAGGTAATTTATACTGAGCTGAAAGTAATCGCAAACTTCCCCTGGACCAGCTGTCCTAGCATCCCGCTCTTGGCGCCTTTCGTCACATCGAGCCACTGGTGACGGAGCCCATGTCCGATCAGGTTGAGAGGAGACCTCTCTGCCTGCTTACTCTGGGGAATCCCACGGTGATTAATTTCCTGGCTCCAGTCTGCATGTACATGAGGCCCAGTGCTTTTTTGGACACTGTCCAGTGGGACTCCCCATCCCTCGGCGAGGATGGATGGGACTGGGTCTAGAGTTTATTTTGAGAGAGAGAGACTGAAATAGAGGACACATGCTGTCCAAAAGTAGTGATTAGATATGCCAATGTCTTTTATAAAATGTGCCAATTGAGAACTGCCTGTGTTTTAGTCGGTTTATATGAATTTATAAAAAAGACTCTTTTGCCAGGACTGGATTGATGGTTTACTGTGATAGATTGTGTAGGTCCCTTTGGTATGCAAAGTTATGCATGAGAAATATAGGACTAATATAGGATAATCATAAAACAGCATTTAACTCAGTTGACCATGCTAAACTTTGCAATTGATTTTACCCTAAGATGTCTGTCTTTTTCAAATAGACCTATGTATTCAGTGACTGGGAATCCTTCAAGAAAATCCCATATTTGTTTTGGGAGAGTTTCTTGAAAGCCAACCACGCTGTACAAGAAATCCAGGACATCCTCAAGCCAGGCAGAGTTGAGGCTCTTCTGCCTATGGCGTCATGGCTTTCTTTAAGAGCTTCGGGCAGAACCTCCCCTCTGTCACATCCATCTCCACCATCATGGAGTCCCTGTCAGAGAAGGTGGATGACCTGGCCTTTGCCATTGGCGATGTCACATATACAGTTACCGGCGAGATAGCCGAACAGGTCAACACCATTGTCCATAAAGTGCAGGAAAAGGACCATGAGAGACAATGGAGGGTGGAGGCAGCTGAAAAGGAGGCTGCTGCCAAGCAGGCAGCTGCCCTTGCGGCCTCCATGGGCCCTTCCCCCTCCACAGTGGTGTCAGGCCAGGAGGGAAATGTGTCGCCTGAGCAAGGCAAGCTGAAGCAGAAGGACTCGTTCAACAGCAAGACTTCGCTGAGTCAGTCCAGCCATAATGCTGATGCCTACACCTCAGACTATGGTACAGGCACAGACCTGTCCACAGAGACATTCTCTACAGGCAGTGACCTGTCCCAAACTCCCCAGGGCACCAAAGACATGATCAGTACCCCACAAAGTATAGAAACAACCAGCTGTAGCCACATAAACCTCTCAGACAACCTCAACAGCTTGCCACCTCCCAGCTTGCCAATTAAGGGTTCATCAGATGCCATTAAGAGTTCACTTTCCCTAGAGAATGCCAAAACAGACAGTCCCAAGAATCAGGAGGAGCTGGCTGA
This sequence comes from Setipinna tenuifilis, assembly GCA_030347295.1. Lineage (NCBI taxonomy): Eukaryota > Metazoa > Chordata > Actinopteri > Clupeiformes > Engraulidae > Setipinna > Setipinna tenuifilis. The sequence goes on along the minus strand of CM059278.1, from coordinate 14,806,830 downwards.
AACCCAGAGGACAAAGAAGAGAATCATTAAACAATTTTCATTTAGCTCCGAGGACATGCCAAAGCCAAACAGAACCAAGAGGCCAAGTGAAGGAGTCACCGCTCACCTGGAGAGGCCCATGAAACCAGGTGAACAAATAAATGTTCACCAGGACAGGCCTATGAACCCAGGTGAGCAAGTCAATGTCCACCAGGACAGGCCTATGAACCCAGGTGAGCAAGTCAATGTCCACCAGGACAGGCCTATGAACCCAGGTGAGCAAGTCAATGCCCACCAGGACAGGCCCATGAGGCCAGGCGACAGAGTGAATGCCCAACTAGACAGGGCCAGGAGACCATGTGAGAGAGTGAATGCCCAACTAGACAGGCCCATGAGGCCAGATGAGAGAATGAATGCCCAACTAGACAAGGCCAGGAGACCAGGTGAGAGAGTGAATGCCCAACTAGACAAGGCCATGAGGCCAGGTGAGAGAGTGAATGCCCAACTTGACAGGGCTAGGAGACCAGGTGAGAGAGTGAATGCCCAACAAGATAGGGCCAGGAAACCAGGTGAGAGAGTGAATGCCCAACAAGATAGGGCCAGGAAACCAGGTGAGAGAGTGAATGCCCAACTAGACAAGGCAATGAGGCCAGGTGAGAGAGTGAATGCCCAACTAGACAGGGCTAGGAGACCAGGTGAGAGAGTGGGTGTGCAACAGGATAGGACCAGGTGGCCAAGTAAGGGAGTAAACATCCAACACGAGAGGACCATCAGACCAGGGGAAGCTGTGACTTCTCATCTGGACACGACCAGAAGGCTCGCTAAGGGAGTAAGTCTGCAACTGAACAGAACCAGCTGGCTAAGTGAGGGAGTACATGCGCACCTTGAGAGTCTCAGGAGGCCAGGCGAGGAAGTGAATTCACTTTCTGTAGAAGATTTTGAAACGGATAGTCCCAATAATCAGGAGCTGGATGAAACCAAAAGGACACAGGAGAGAATCCTCAGACACTTTTCATCCACCTCCAAGGACAGGCCCAAGCCAAACAGAACCAGGAGGCCAAGTGAGGGAGTGGATTCCCACCTGGAGAGGACCATTAGACCAGGTGAAGGAGCAAATGCCCTCCGGGACAGGACCATGAGGCCAGGTGAGGGAGTGAGGGCCCAGTTTGAGAGAACCAGGTGGCCACGTGAGAAAGTAAATACCAATCAGGAGAGGCCCAAGTGGACATTGGAGGGAGTGAGTGCCCACCTTGAGAGGAGAAGGAGGTCAGGTGAGGGAGTGAGTGAGCAACTGGACAGGCCCAGGTGGCCAAGCGAAGAAGTAAATGCCCATCAGGAAAGGACCAGGAGGGCAGTTGGGGAAGTGAATGCCCGACTGGAGAGAACCAGATGGCCACGTGAGAGAGTGACTGCCCACAGGGAGAGAACCAAGTGGCCACATGACGGAGCTCATGCCCAGCAGGAGACGATTATGAGACTAGGTGAAGTTGTGACTGACCACCTGGACAGGACAAAAAAGCTAAATGAGGGTGTTAGTGTGCAACTGATGAGGACCAGGTGGCCAAGTCAGGGAGTTAAGGCCCACCTGGACAGGACCACGTGTCCAGATGAGGGAGTGAATTCATTTTGCGTAGAGGATTTCAAAACAGACGGTCCTTACGATCAAGAGGAGCTGGACGAAACCAGGAGGACACAGGAGAGGATCCTCAGGCACTTTTCGTCCCCCTCCAAGGACAGGCCCAAGCCAAATAGAAGCAGGAGACCTAGTGAGAGAATGAACGCACACGAGGAGAAGACCAGGTGGACATTGGAGGGGGTGAGTGCTCACCTTGAAAGGACAATCAGACCAGGTGATGGAGGAAATGCCCAATTTGAGAGATCCAGGTGGCCACGTGAGAAAGTACATACCAATCAGGAGAGGTCCAGATGGACATTGGAGGGAGTGAGTGCCCACCTTGACAGGAGAAGGAGGTCAGGCGAGGGAGTGAGGGAGCAACTGGACAGGCCAGGTGGCCAAGCGAAGAAGTAAATGCCCATCAGGAAAGGACCAGGAGGGCAGTTGGGGAAGTGAATGCCCGACTGGAGGGAACTAGGTGGCCATATGACAGAGTGACTGCCCACATGGAGAGGACCAGGTGGCCGCGTGAGGGGCTAAATGCCCACCAGGAGAGGACTATGAGACTAGGTGAAGGAAGGGCTGCCCAACTGAGCAGGACCAAGTGGCCATCTGAGAGGGTAACTGCCCGGCTGACCAGCACCAGGTGGCTATGTGGGGGAGTGAGAGGCCATCTAGAAAGGACCAGCAGTTCAGGTGAGGGAGTTAAGTGCCCAACTGCTTTGTGATCTGCTTTTCTTGCCCTGCCAGTGTCTGTCAGCTGGCCTAATTTGCTATGTCTTCCTTCCTGGATCTGTCTTTTCTCTTTATGGACTTTTCAGCCCTGCTGCATGTCTCTTCCCTTCACTTCAGGCTCAAAGATTATTATGCAGTAGCTTCGCCATGGTGCCAACTCCTGTCAAGCCTTTCTGCTCTGCCTGATGTGTGCACAGACACACTATCTGGAAGAGCAGCAGTGAGTGACTCATGTTCATGCATGGGGCAGACGCAATGCTGTTTAGCAGAGGCTAGAGACCGATGTCAGCTCAAACAAATGACCATTGTGCCCAGTGCTGTCCAGGAGGTATTCAGTTTGCCTGCCTTTGTACTGATACTCAAAGCTCTTTTTGATTGTCATAAAGGGCCTAGAAAAAAACTACTCTGTGATGAGAGGTAAAAACGCTCTGGGGTGATGGATAAGCTCTACCCACGCAACAGATAAACACAGGCTTAGGTTGCTGCTGGACAATGTGTTCACGATATGTACACGTCTGGCGGAACCCTGGGATGACAGTGTCCCTAATCCCCTATGAATATTAATGTGGGTACTGTGTGTGCTCTTTGCCTTAGGCAGTGCCTAGTTAGTAGAGCACCTTACATTGTTTTCATGTTTCAAGTCATGTAAAAGCACAAGGTCCCAAATATATACATAAAAACATTTTTAAACATTTCAACATTAAGGTAGTTATTCAACAAATCATCTGTTCGGTGAAATATTTAAGTCAGTTGCCATGCTAAATCCATTGTTTCTTAAAGGAAGTGAATTATGTAATACATTTGATAAATATGTTTATTGTCGATATGGGTGTATTGCAGTAGTTATTAAAATGTATCATATAGTCTGGTGTTACAGTGACATAGGTGGAAAACTTCAATATCATGAATAAATGTTACTCTGCTGAACCCTAGTGTTGAATAGATGGAAGTGCATGTGCAGTTGATCTGGTGTCTTCTTCATGTGTCCAATCTTGATTTCCAAATTACAGCTTACAAGCTCTTCTTTCCACTCTTATTTCTTGGGTGTTCTTGGTATGCCCATATTTTAAAAGATGTGGATAGAATAATCCTGACAAAATGGTGTATGTTGCACTCATTTCTATCTCCTCTTCTGTTGCTGCTAGACACAAACTATCCAGATGGGGACTACCAGGGCTCATCGTCGGACAGTGAGGACGAGGTGATAGGAAAGTATCAGGAGGCTGTGAGTCGATCCCAGGGCTTGCGTGGGGGTTCGGCCAGCGCACGGCACCAGAAGGGTTATGGCTGGGAGACACGCCAGAAATACAGCCCGCTCACCGCAGAGTATGATGGGTACAGCAGCGAGGCCTCAGCTGAAGATGGTAAGATATCAAGCACGGGGTCAGGGCAGGGAGGGCTAACCTATACACGAGCATCACACATTAGTGAAGGACAATTGCACTGCATGTGTGTGTTGCTACAAATTGCAAAAACAAAGATTTCACAGAAAATTAGATTAGAATCGTGAAAATAGATACACAATGAAATCATTTTTTATTGAAGGTAAAATAGCACATTGAAGATTATTAATAGTGAAGTTTTATTATCTCAGAACATATGGTTCACATCACATTGTTTACTGTGATTAGGATTATACACTGTGTCATGTCCTCTTAGGTGTTTCACTAACCCCACCATTCCCCTGTATTTCATTCATGTTTTTGCTTACACTGCTCACTTTTTCTGATATTATACCATCATTATAAATCTAAATAAGATGGTTGTCATGTACGTGTCAGATTTCTAGTCAGACCCTGTAACATAGTCTGGGTCACAACTGTGAAATCCAGCTCCATCTAGTGGCCATACAAAAAGCATATAATAAGAACTGAGAAAAGTTGATATATAAGAAATATTTTAAATGTCAATTCCTACATTTTTGTCTGGAAATGTTTATTTGAATTATGTAGAGAAGAGATGAAATGTTGACCCGAGACGGCAGGAGATGGACATATTGTTAAACAGCAGGATAAAATTAATAGAACATCTTTTTGGGGGGGAAATGCTGTGTACACTTTCAAACAGACACCTGATCCTTGGTTGCTTGCCATGCCACGTAATGGACTCCCCAGCTCTGTTGTGGTTAATAAAATTACTTTGCTTAAAGCTTCATGGTTGGCTGGGACGGGATGTTTCATCCTTTACAGAACCTTGCTTCCCAATCTTTAAAAGGTGCAGCTACAAGCTGTTCAGTTCTGCAATTTAGCTTCACTGTGCCCCCAGTGATATCACACTAATCCGGTGCAGTCTGTCACTTTCACTTTTAAGCTGTCGCTTTTATAGAAGTGTTAAAAGTATTCTCAGAGGTGCCACATGTGTTGTTTAGATAGGATTCTTGGGGAGAATTAATTTGAGAGATAAATCGTAACGCCAGCCAGCCACCTTGTGATCATTCAAATCCCTGCAGCACATGTTTTGGAGAAACTGGTGATCACATATGGCACCAGTAAACTGAATATAACCCTGTGTTAAGCCAAGGCAGATTTGCAGAGTGAGAATGTTTGACAATACAAAATAAGACATAGGCTCGCATGTAATATAAATTGGAATACATACATATATAAAATATAGGTCAAAAGAACAGCAAAATAGGGTCTTTGTAGCACAACATCCTACATAAAAGCATCAATAAATGGCATATAACATAGCACATTAAATTTGATATATAGCCAATTTGATTCAAAAACATTTGATGTTTTTAAGCTGTTGACATAAAAGAAATTGGCTGAGTTGTATTTTAATGTTTTGCCACTAGAGGGACACCTGGATCTGTCCAACTGTGAGAGCTCCAGCTGTAGGCTCTATCTTGATTTATGTCTTGTGTACTGTAAAGGAACTTTATACATGAATATTTCTGTATCTGAGACTTGTGTTATGCTATTGTGTATCGGTGCTTGATTAATGTTCCATGTGTTATTCATAATAACGTGCTGAAATGACAGATGAGGGGGCGTGGAATGTGATTGATGTGACGGGACAGGAGCTCATTAATTGCACAGTGATGTTTATTAACAGTGCGATTAGGATCATATGCAGTCAGAATGAGTTTATCTGTGTAATGGCCCTTAGCAATTACACACGGAGTGTGCCTGAAACAGACCTTAGCAAACATGCTCCGGTGACAGCAAACCCCTCTGTTCTTGAACCAGTTTGGGAATTGGCAAAATAAATAGCATTAGCAACATCTGAATACCTTTTGCATCCACAGTTCTTTGATTTGAATGCTGGCACCACATAAATCAGGGGGGCCTCTGAACAGCGTTGAGATTCCTGCTCTTTGTTCTACACGGGATTATGTGTGCCAGGTGTGGAGAGCTCGTACTCCAGTCCGTCTTTATAAGCCTTTTTACTTCTTCCACCAAACAAGCCAAGCTGAAAATTGTGGCTAGGTACCCAAAATGTGTTTCAAATACAGTCTGGTCTCAGTTTAGCAAAAAAAAGGACAGTGGGGGAAAAAAAACCCTTATGCATTGATCTGGCAGAGGAGCAGTCCTTAATTTCATGAGGTACACAGATATTGTCATCGCTGAATACCTTATACTGAACATCAGAGACAAATCGTGACAAGCCTAACCTTTTTTCTTGTATACATATATTTTTATATTTTTATTTCTCCCCCCTTCTTGATTCCTCTTCTGAGAAACACACATTGATTCTGTTTTTCCATTGTGCAGAATGGAGTGAATTTGGAAAGGAGCACTGTGTCCCCCTGCAAAACACACACACACACACACGCACACACAGAGACACACACAGTACAAAACAAAAGCTGGTTTCCATTTCTCTCTAACAGCCCCGAGGTGGTCGGGGCCAGCTCCCGCCCCTGGAGAGCGGTGGTCCGGGCACCCTGCCCAGACTCCTCATGTCAAAGCCAGCCGGCAGTCCTGCAGGGTGCTGGGCTGGGGTGGGGTAGGTGGAGTGGGTGGGTGGTGCGGAGGAGGGGAGGGAGGGGCTGGAGCGAGCGAGAGCGAGAGAGAGAGAGAGACAGAGACAGAGCGCGGGCTGCGGTGTTCTTTTGCCCTCGCGTCACCGGAGATGCTTTGGCAGCCATGTTCTCTTTGCCTTTCTCTCTGTTTCCCCACTCAGTCAAAGTCATGCATGGGCGGCCATTTTCCTGCAGGGTTCCCCCGCTTCACCTCCTATCCCCCCATCCCAAAACCAGTCATCAGGTTGGCGGGCAGGTCTGGGAAATGCCAGAAATGAAGCGGGGTGTGGATTAAACGGTGGCTTGGGTTACATGCAGCATTTGAATGTGAAACAATACGAAATGTAAATTTGTGAATCGAGCGGAGAAGGGGAGGAAAAAAAAGAATCACATAAGAACACTGGGTTGTGTACCTCAGATGGAGCAAGGGAACAGAAGCAATGCCCATGCTGTGTGCTCAGGGCCAGCCAGCCAACCAGCTAGGCAGAAGGACAGCACAGAGAGAGGCAGGAGTCCTTATCCACACGAACCTGTCAAAAAAGCTGAGATTAATTCGCTGCCTGTCTCTCCAACTGCACTAAGGGGGCTGTCAGAGAGATGAGGAATGGGTGAATGAGAGGCAGAGTAAAAGGAAGTGGAGGAGGGAGGGGGCAGCAAGAGAATGAGAGGGAGAGTGATGTCCTGTTGCCACATGCTTTCCTTTTGTTGTGTGTGTGGTTGTGTGTGTGCGTGTGAGTGTGTCTGTGGCTGTGTGTGTCTCTTTGTGTGCAATGTTTTTGTGTGTGCATGTGTGTGTGTGTGTGTGTGTGTGTCTCTCTCTCTTTGTGTGTGTGTGTGTGTGTGTGTGTGTTTGTGCTCATGCATGCAACAGAGAAGGAGAGTGAGTCAGAGACACAGAGAGCGCTGCAGGGCTTTAGCCGGAGGACATGTGTATTATACATGAGGACACTGCCACAGATGCTGGGAGGCCAAGGCTGGGCTTGGCATCACGCGCATGCAGGAGACATGAAGCTTAGAGCAGGTTGCAACACAAGACCGGGGCAACCACAGGATCCCAAGGAAGCTTTACGTTGTCTGTGGGGCAAAAAGCACGGCCCGGCACAGCCTTCCTTTTTCGATGTGTCTCTAGCGGCTAGCAGTGTTAGTGTTTATATTCTCTCTTGGTTGGTCCAGGAAGATTTTGTTTTATATAACTTGTCATCCTTTCACCAAGTGTATTGAATCTTCTGACAAGCCAGAGTACAAACAGCATCACGCCAGATGACATTGGTGTTGACAGGGTGATAAGACTTGCCTGGTCTCCCTCTGTTTACATTCACAGACAGCTGTCTTTGGCTTTCATTCTCTCTGGTGCTTGCAGGTCTGCGGTAGGAGTGAGCAGACTCAGTCCTGGTTGAAATTATGAGACCCTAGAATTTTTCCAGAAAGTATGACCAGAATATTTTAATAAAATGTTCAAGGTTCCTGAACAAAACAAAAACAACAAAAACTTTAACAAGAAAACCCTCATACAAGTGAAATGAACACAAAATCTATCCCAGACACCATTATTGGCACCCTTTGCTAATATTTGGCTATAAGTCCATTGACATCAGAAGTTTAAACAATGCAGTCCTTTTGAACACTGGGTCCCCAAACATTCTCCTTGAGCCTTTTTGACACTATTTTGTGGGTAAAAATGTCTGGGCAGTCCTCTGATTTTACCATTCAATGCGTTTAGCACCAGAATATACTGAAAAAGTGTGCCTTCAGACTGGCAGCTACTAAAGAGATAAAGCAGCTGAAGATGTCCAAACAGCAACGCTCTTGTTAGCTCATGTTGCTCATTCCACTCATGATGTGAAACATCAGAATGTTCAATCATACTTTACTTAATTTACAACATGTCAGTAAATGTACAGGTTCCAATTGGTTACTGATGAACCGTGTCATAGCTCATTACCATAACATGAACTAGATTTTAACCTGTGTTTTTCACCAAAATGCTTCGCTGACGGACTTGTCACTTGTGTCACCAAAAGAAAAGAAAGATTGACTTCTGCCGCTGTGGTAGCTCTAGTCACTCCTGGTCTAAACATGCAGTAACAGCCCAGCAGAATGAAAAACCCCAAAGCCCAAACATGATGGAGGTCTTTTCATTATGGTCTTCAGTCCCCCTATTAACAAACTGCATACCCAAAGACCTCTACTTTGGTTTAATCTATCCAAAGAAGATTATCCCGGAAAGACTGTGCCTTATCTGTGATAGTCCCTGCAGTCATGAGGCTTGCCTTTTTGTGCCTTGCTTTTATTAGTGGTGTCCTCCATGAACCCTGTACATGCAGCTCTGTTCTTCTGTAGGGTGTGTGTGGTATGAGCTCAAAGCACCACTGCACAATGCCAGGGGTCAGGATGAAGCTCTTCAGAGGTCTTGTGTGGTGTTTTTTCCACAGTACGGACCAAACTTTTGCAGTTGAGTTTCCTCTGAGTCCTAAGAAGTGTCCTAACAGTTTTGTTAAATGTCTGGCATCTTACAAGAACTAAGGGACCATCTGACATGCTAAAAACCTACCTTCTTTTGTATTGCTAAAATACAGTGTGGTGCAAAATAATAATAATAATAATAAGAAGAAGAAGAAGAAGAAGAAGAAGAAGAATGCATTATTTATACAAATAATATTTCTATTTGAATTTACTATACTTTGTTGTTTATTAAATATTATGATTATAAATGTGGTTTACTTGCACTGGTAAATGTAAATACTTTACTACTATATTGTTTTGTGTTGCATCCAGTTTTTACCTAGTGCACTATGCTGACAGGGCTGTAAGATCGTAGTCCACAGAATAAGTACTGCATAGTCATATTTTTTCAGCACTTAGTCAACCTGGTCTCGTTAGATATGACTAATATTTTACCTGAATGTCTTGCTGTTGCAATTCACCATTTTGTAAAGCAGTCAAGATGTCATTCATGTTCCTAATATACAGCATAATTTTAATTTTCCGTACCGGCATGTAAGTGCTGACTACCAGCACCAAGCGATGAGCAGCACCTCCCAAATCCCTAGCTGCACCCCCACGCTCCTCCCCAGGCCCGCTCCCAGTGTCATGCTGAGGCCAATGATGAGAAGAAGCCGTCCTTAAGTGTGGCGTCAAACATTAATGCCTCCGTCGGAGGGAAGGGAGGGTTCATTCTGTCATCCTCACCTCGTTAGGTGGGGAGAGGATGAGCCGGCGTGACAGCGAGGGATGGGGCGGGCGGTGACAGTCCCAATTAGCGAGCCCGAGCCCCATCAGCAGCAGCTCTGCCAAGGAAGCGCTCGCCCCCGGCTCGAATCAAAACAGCCCGGGGTTCAAAATGGCGCCTCGCCTTTGATCAGATCCTACCTCCCTGTCACTCAAAAGTACGTCAAGGAGCCTTTCCCACACAGATCTCCATTTTAAAATCATTAGAAGGAGAAAAAAAGTGTGCCTCATTGAGTTGAGCCTGCAGTTATGTTAGCACTGAGTTTGTGAGCATGCTGCAAGGGCAGAATTCACCATCGCACCACCCGGGCAAGTTTGGTGCATAGCATTCCGTTAGACTTTATGGACCCAAATAATATGCACATATTGAAGGAGGTTTCTGTAGTCTGTGACAGAACTGGATTACTTAGAATGAATCCTTTTTTCTGTAAGGACAAAGCCAGGCAGTGATTGCTGCCTCCCATATGCTCTTGTGTCCCTATAGCGGAAGGCCTTGAAAGTCCAACATTAACCCTTTAATGCATAAGCTATCAGAACCCCCACTAATGCATAACATGGGTCTAAAAAGACCCGCATTCATTTCCAATGTAATTCCAACCATTACTGTGATATTCTCTCTCATAACTTTTAAAACCAATACAATTAATCCCATAATACTTATAAAAGTAATTTTGTAGGTAGTATTTAATGCAAAGAACATATTTTATATTTTATATTTAACATTTTTCATTTTATTAATAAACATGGATTTGGAATTTCTACTCTAATTTCCAGACATGGGTCTAAAAAGACCCGCATTCGTTTCTAATGCAATTGTCAGCCAAATTGTTTTTTTTTCCTGTTGCAACTTCCATAATTAATATATTTCATCCAGGAAATATGTTCTTGTTATGGTAAGTCCTTGAGCCTAGGGTTTTCCTGCAATGCTCTGACTGATATCCGATACTGCACTATACTTACTGATGTTCACAGTCTCATATTAAAACACTGTATTGTTTTATACTTTTAAGTGATTTAAATATCATCAGTCAGATATGAAATAATTGTCATTTAAATAGGCCTAATTAAAAACATTTTGTTCAAATAACTGCTACTTTTTGATCCATGTGTCTAAATAATGTACAGTATGTCACAAAAGTGAGTACACCCCTAACATTTTTGTACTTTTTCAATTATATGTTTCCATGGGAGAAGTCTAAAGATATAATACTTTTCTACAACGTAAAGTAGGCAGTGTACAGCTTATATAACAGTGCAAATTTACTGTTCCCTCAAAATAACTCGACACACAACCATTAATGTCTAAACCACTGGCAACAAAAGTGAGTACACCCCTAAGTGAAAATGTCCAAATTGTGCCCAAAGTGTCAATATTTTGTGTGGCCACCTTAACTCTCTTGGGCATGGAGTTCACTAGAGCGTCACAAGTTGTCACTGGAATCCTCTTCCAGTCCTACATGATGACATCACGGAGCTGACCTTGAGCTTGAGACCTTGAGCTCCACCTTCCATTTGAGGATGCTCCACAGATGCTGAATTGGGTTCAGGTCTGGGGACATGCTAGGCCAGTCCATCACCTTCACCCTCACCCAAGGCGTGGTCATCTTGGAGGTGTGCTTGGGGTCGTTACCATGTTAAAATACAGCCATGCAGACCAGTTTGATGCAGTGTGCAGCGTATGGTCTGTGCACTAACAGGCGGTCTCCCTACCCCTTCAACCTCTGCAGCAATGCTGGCAGCACTCCTACACTTATTTTGAAGACACAGCCTCCGGATATAATGCTGAGCACATGCACTCAACTTCTTTGGTCGACCATGGCAAGGCTTGTTCTTAGTAGAGTCTGTCCTCTTGAAGTGCTGTATGGTCTTGGCCACTGTGCTGCAGCTCAGTTTCAGGGTGTTGGCAATCTTCTTATAACCTAGGCCATCTTCATGTAAAGCAACAATTTTCTTTTTTAAATCCCCTGAGAGTTCTTTTCCATGAGGTGCCATGTTGAACTTCCAATGACCAGTATGAGAGAGTGTGAGAGTGATAACACCAAATTTAACACAACTTCTACCCATTTACACCTGAGACTTTGTAACACTAATGGATCACATGATACCAGGGAGGACAAATGGCTAATTGGGCACAATTTGGACATTTTCACATAGGGGTCTACTTTTGTTGACAGTGGTTTAGACATTAATGGTTGTGTGTTGAGTTATTTTGAGGGAACAGCAAATTTGCACTGTTATATAAGCTGTACACTGCCTACTTTACGTTGTAGAAAAGTATTATATCTTTAGACTTCTCCCATGGAAAGATATAATAAAAAAAGTACAAAAATGTTAGGGGTGTACTCACTCTTGTGACATACTGTATATTATGTAAAATGACTTCTATTTCAAAGAGTAACCATAGAGTATTGAAATTAAGTATTGGTCCTGGAAATAAATAATCCATAAATGATGAAACAAGATGCATTATTGAATGAGGATTCAAAAAAAATTCACATTGGTAAGAAAAACTAAGCCTGTGGTGAAATTGCATAGAAAATGAATACGGGTCTATTTAGACCCATGTGTCTAAATAATGTATAATTATGTAAAATGACTTCTATTTCAAATAGTAACCTGAAAGTATTTAAATTAAGTTTTGGTCCTGGAAATAAATACTCCATAAGTGATAAAAAGATGCATTATTGAAGGAAGAATCAAAATCATTTTGCAATATAGCTAAGAAAAACTAAGCCTTTGGTGAAATTGCATAGAAAATGAATACGGGTCTATTTAGACCCATGTTATGTGTTAAAGGGGTAGTAACAAAAAAAGTATTTTTACGTAAAAAGCAATGATGCCAAAAATGAGGTGACGCTTTCTAAGGGACATAAACAAGTTAATTGAGGAATTCATGGAGCGCCGAGTAAAAAAAATGTATTATGACAAAGATATCAAAAATTTAAACTCTGCCGGGTCTATTTAGACCCATCTTATGCATTAAAGGGTTAAGGATAACAACTCGCCCTGCTTGAAAAGAGAATCAAACTGTCGCCGGGGCTTTTTTATTGCTAGTGCTCTCAGAGCCATTGAAACTGGTCTTGTTTATGAGTGCCGGTCTGAGTCCCAGTGGGCTTGTGCTAATGGGTACCAGACGATAATCACTGGATGAGGTCACCTAACGTGCCTCCTGTCCTGATCGGCAGCAGATTCCTGCGGTCGCATTCCGCCATACTCTCACAGTGTGTGTGTGTGTGGTTGTGTGCATACGTGCATGTGTGTGTGTATATGTGTGTGTGAGTGTATGTATGCGTGTGTGAGGGTATGTATGCGTGTGACACTCCACCGCCTGTGCTTAATGGAGTTCACATGTGTACTCACTGATGCCAGAAGGCGTGCTGGGTCATCTCTCTGACATGGTGGAGCATTGTTGAGTGTGACGAGGGAACTGTCGATGGGAACGGCCAGCAGAAAACTGATGGTATTCAGGCCAGAGTCACATGAAAATGGCTGCACTTATGCTTTAAGATCTATTTTGGGAGCTTATTTAAGGAGGTATGCTTAGGGATGGCTAGGGGGCAGCTGAATCATTTAGAGGTGGGATACTGAAAAAATCATATAAGGATGGTTAAAGTGTACACTGGTTCATTTTTTACAGCTCACATCTCGGATATTTTATTTATGCAGGTCATGCATCATGTTTGAATGGGGGTCTTAGCATGAACTCTTAGGAGTACCATTGTGAGAGTGGCTGCCTGCCTTTAATCTTTTGCAAAACAATAAGTCAGAATCCATTGAGACCGAGAGAAATTGTTGTTCTCTTGAGTTCGCTTCGGTTTTCATACATGATCACTCCTGACAAATGGGGCGTTTTACTGTCAAATTGTTCTCTTGCGTTCACCAGTGGAGTAGTTGCACGAGACATATTGTCAAATAAATTGGTTTAAAATTGAGACTCCGACAAACCAAGCGGCATAAAACTCAAGGGCACAAAAAAGCAGTTGAGGACTTGAACAAACTGTATGCTTTGTGTTTGCTTGTGAGATCTATGTGAGTTACATCAGTTAGTGAGTGACAGTGAAGTTCGTTATAGACAATAACTCAGAGTGGTTGACACAAGAGCATGCTTTGACACACTCTTTGGTCTAAGTGTTGCATGACACAGAAGGACTTTGTGCATGTTTTTTTCCCGCTTTTTTCAGCCTCTTGTGTAGATCTCAGCCTTCCCATATGTTGTTACTTTCCTTTTTCCCCATTGGCTGTAAAGAGCATCACAGTTGTGGTGGATGTAGTATGTTGTCACCACATGAAATGTCATCCCAGTGGTCTGCCTGTGTAGCATACACCACTCATCATTCATTCATGAATCTCACACCAATATGGTATCCTGATGTGACTTAGCCACTTTTTATATGATGGCACAAAATATCAGCAGTTAAATCTGGGGTGCAATCCATTACTAACATGTCAAAATATCCCTATGGGCTTTCATGTTTTAGTCACCACACCCAATGTAAAGTAGAACACAAGGTGTTAGATTGATTTGGATTTATTTCTAACTGAAGTTAACTTTTTAAAGTATGTCAACCACATTTTGATGTTACTGAACTTTGCACACACCACACATTATATATTTAACTTGTGTGTATACATTGTACCAGTAGTGATGTATATGTACATTATACCAGTATAGGTTAACCCATAGATGTGTATATATTATTCCAGTATAGGCTAACCTGCAGTTGTGTGTGGTAGCTCCACTTGAGCTTGGACTCACTCGTCCCTGTGTATTTCCATAGCGAACTGCATTCAGCGCATGAGACGCACGCCTCCGCTTGATGAGCTCCAGCCGCCACCCTACCAGGATGAGGACGGCTCGCCACGCATGTCCTGCACGCCCTCCGACCTGGGAGATGCCAAGTGCGGGCTGTCCCACGGCAGCGACAGCCCACGCCACTCGTACGGCAAATGCCCAAGCGAGGGCAGCGGCGCGCAGGAGACTGAGAGCTACCTCAACAAGGGCTATGAGGAGGACGTGCCCAGTGACAGCACAGCTGTGCTCAGCCCTGAGGTGAGACCACAAACACTAGCTGCCCCCTAACGGTGCTATATGTAAGAAATTTACAGCAAGTGATCACAAATAATCATAATATGGTCCTGATATGTCATCAGAGATTAAGAAAACATGAAATTAGAATACTGATTTTACTGACAACAATTTGCAAACTGCAAACCATTTTTAAATTTAGGGCCCAAGCACCGGAGACTGCAGGCTATGGTTTGCACTGGAGGTGCGAATCCCTATTTATTTTTGAAAGACTATTCTTCCTTTCTTCTCCTTTCTTTCACAAACTCTGCCTTTTCTAAGGCACTTCCTATGCACAAAAACTCTTTTGTACACAAATTCACTAGTGGTCGGCTCCCAGGGACAGAGGCTTGGCTGTAGGTGTTGTCCAGAGACTATAGCAACCCCTTATAACTTAGAACCCTGTGGTCGGCATATACTGTAGTTTCAGCTACACTCACCAAATTTGGAAGATGTGTTGGGCTCACCAGAACAACCAGCTTTTGTATATACATTGCATTAGCCACGTTCAACAGGAAGTCAAGTGATTGGGGTTATAAGCGTTTGGGCACATAATCAGTTCTAACCTACTTATCCTAGATAGTTCATCAGATTCTTGTCAAATTTTGGCATATACAGGTGCTGGTCATATAAATAGAATGTCATGAAAAAGTTTATTTATATCAGTAATTCAACTCAAAAAGTGAGACTTGAATATTCATTCATTACACACAGCCTGATATATTCCAAATGTTTATTTCTTTAAAGGGGTCCTTCCGTCAAAAACCACTTTTAGTAGCTCTATTTACAATGTGGTGGGTCACAACAAGCAGTATATGCACGCAGCATTCCAAGACGTGAAATTCGACCCTCATGGTTTTACTGGTCATTGAAGGGTATAGCTAACCAAAATGACCGGATCAGAGCATGCTAAACCTATCTATGTCACTAGGTCGTAAGCCCCGCCCAGAGCCATGTATGGCAAGCCCACATCCCAAAGGATTGGTGGACAGAAGCTAGGTGAGCGAAAGACAGCGAATTTGCCCAGTCAGAGGTGCCTTATTGACCCGTCATGGATATTCACGAGGGACACCGGAAAAGCCAGTCGTTCAACCGCTAGACCTGTTATAGCCTACAGAAAACAGCGTCAAACAAGAGATCTAGGACATAATTTTTCACAGAAATGACGCACTATGCGTTTAACCATAGTGGCGACACAGAAATATGAATAAAAATAAAGATGGAAGTTTAATTTTGATGATTATAACTGACAACTAATGAAAATCCCAAATTCAGTATCTTAGAAGATTAGAATATTACTTAAGACCGATACAAAAAAAGATTTCTAGAAATGTTGGCCAACTTAAAAAAGTATGAACATGAAAAGTACAGCACTAAATACTTAGTTGGGGCTTCTTTTGCCTGAATTACTGCAGCAATGCAGTGAGGCATGGAGTCAATCAGTCTATGGCACTGCTCAGGTGTTATGAGAGCCCAGTTTGCTCTGATAGTGGCCTTCAGCTCTTCTGCATTGTTGGGTCTGGCATATCTCATCTTCCTCTTCACAGTACCCCATCATTTTTCTATGGGGTTAAGGTCAGGCGAGTTTGCTGGCCAATTAAGAAGAGCGATACCATGGTCCTTAAACCAGGTACTGGTAGCTTTGGCACTGTGTGCAGGTGCCAAGTGTTGTTGGAAAAAGAAATATGCATGTCTATTAGGTTGACCACAGTGGACCAACAACAGAAGATGACATGGCACCCCACACCATCACTGACTGTGGAAACTTACACTCACCCTCAAACATGGATTCTGGGCCTCTCCTCTCTTCCTCCAGACTCACCAAAGAACATGCAAAATTTACTTTCATTAGAGAACATGACTTTGGACTACTCAGCAGCAGTCCAGTCCTTTTTGTCTTAAGCCCAGGCTTCTGATGCTGTCTCTTGTTCAAGAGTGACTTGAAACAAGGAATGTGACAGCTAAAACCCATGCCTTGCATACGTCAGTGTGTGGTGGTTCTTGAAGCACTGACTCCAGCTGCAGTCCACTCTTTGTGAATCTCCTCCAAATGTTTTGAATGGGTTTTGTTTCACAATCCTCTCTAGGATGCAGTTATCCCTATTGCTTGTATTCCTATTGCTTTTTTTCTACCACATCTTTCCCTTCCCTTCGCCTCTCTATTAATGTGCTTGGACACAGAGCTCTGTAAACAGACAGCCTCTTAAGCAATGACCATTTGTGTCTTTCCCCTTCTTGTGCATGGTGTCAATGCACCAGGTGTCTTCAATATTAAACCTTTCCACAATATTCTAGTTTTCTGAGATACTCAATTAGGGGTTTTCATTTGTTGTCAGTTATAACCATCAATATTAAAAGAAACACTTGAAATATGTCAGTCTGTGTGAAATGAATGTATACATTATACAAGTTTCACTTTTTGAATGGAATTACTGAAACTACTCAAACTTTTTTATGATCTTCCAATTATATGACCAGCACCTGTATGATGCCAAGATGTTGCTGGTGTTAAGCTGTTGAGGGATTTTTGATATGTTGTAATATGTTGAAATGGCAAAAGGATGAATTTTAATATCTCGCCACATAAACAGGAAATGTGGTCGTAAGGTCCAGTGCACTGAAAGATTTTCCTGAAACTTCTCAGGTTATTAGATCCAGACACCCATTATGTCTGTCTGGCGCAGCACCACCAGTTGGCCAAAGAAAAAATGGGTTTTAATTTGTGTGTTTTGACACCTGAATCATTTTGACACCCTTGTCCCAGCCTTTTTATAATAATATGATGATTTCCACATGCCCAAACTGGCATAGTGCCACCAACTGGCAAATAGAGGGAATGTTTCTCCCACTTTGGTTGAATTTACCTAAGTATTTCTAGGTTACTAGATTAATTCAGGTTAAGTATGTTAGTTAGTTAAACTCACCAATGTCCTGAGTGTACTAATCCACACAGCTATACACATGTGTATGCGCACACAGACACAGACACACATACTAGCTATGTTAAAAACAGCCTGTAGTCTAATGGCAAATGATAGAAACAATTGCATAACAGTCAGCATACATTGCAGGTTAATTGTACCACATAGTATACCATATTTGCAAGTTGCTGCTGTGGATGTGTGAATGACAACAGGTATAGGATGCAGCAACAGTTGCTCTTTTATTAAATAAATGATATTATGTTATCATAGTCTACAAAAAGTCTTTGTGACTTTGTAATGGTACAAACTACTAGTGATATTGACAAAAAAACGGCCTGCAGTTCAGTGGCAGAAGGAAACAATTGCAATACATCCAGCCTTCATTGCAAGCAAATTATACCACAAATTATCCCACAACAACCCATTTGTAAAAGTCGGTCTTGAAAACCGGTCTTAAAAGCACATGACAACGCAAAGGCGACATTATCAGAATTTTCTGTTCGTAAAAAAGCGAGCACCCAGAATGGCGGTGTCGTGTGGATGAAGGGCCCGAAATAATAAAAAAAACTTTACTGTTTTGACCTAAAAACGTTCCTGTTTGGACAGGCCCTAATTCAGGTTAGGTGTATGTAAACTCACCAGTGTCCTGACTTCACACATTAACACAGACAGACAGACAGACAGACACACACACACACACACACACACACACACACACACACACACACACACACACACACACACACACACACACACACACACACACACACACACATACACACACACACACATTGTTTGTGTTTAAGTTATTTGACAACTTTCATTTTGTAAATTCAGCACACGGTTTTTACATGGTAATTATGTATGTCATAAATGGTATGATCAGTTTGTTTTGCATCTAGACGTGGTATGAAATAATCCATAGGCTTTCATAAGCCATGCATATCCTGGTGTCATCATGAGTTCATACTGACTAACTTCAACCAAGCATAGAGGTTTTCACTCATCAAGATAATTATTTTAGTCAAAAAATATTGACAGGTTTTGGCATGTTTTGCTCCTCTTATGTATAATTCATTTTGCTGGCAGCAATGATATGCCACTGAACCAGCCTGACATGGTTGCTTAAATATGAAACATAATCAGTATTGAATATCTGCCAAAGTGGTTGCACCCTGGTCAAGGGCATGGTAAAAAACCGTGAGAGCCCCAAGTGGGGTCCTTTCATAGCAGGACACCCGTGACTTACCCAATAACGTTTCCCTTGTTGACGCATGTCTCCTGACATGTTTCATGTCAACGAGTTCACTTTGCTTAAATAATTCAGTGTGTTGCTGCATTTACTAACCTGCTACATTATGGATTAGCCCTCTCTGGCAGCTTCAGTAGTCATCACAGCACAGAAGGTTAAGCAGCTTTCCTCAAGCCCTTCATATAGTTGCTGAACTGAGGGCTGCTCTGGTTTTAGTGAACATCCGATTCATAAAAAATTATGGGAAAAATCATGAGAAACCTTGTTTTTCGTACACCCATGTGTACATCCCAAAGGAATTTTTGCTTGACCCTATTGATTCCTTTCATTACATTTGTCACTGTGTGTTGTAAAATGGTAGACCACTGTTGTTCCTACTTCACCATTCGGAAACATGAACAGTGCGATTCTCAGCACTCAGCCAAAGGAGTGCCAGTACAGGCAGGGTGGCTCTGTGCATCATTGTGGCAGAAACCATGGTAACCGTGCTCAAACAGGGAAAAATGCCATGAGAATCCGAGAGGGAAAGTTTATTTATGCGGCATATTGCGCCGTAGCTGGGTGATATTTTCCCTGTTCCTTGTTTTTTTTCCTCCTCTGGTGCCACCACCAAGAGCACATTAGTCTCCCGTTGCTTGGCAAAAGGAGCCACAGGAGTGGTATAAAAAGTTATTAAAAAGACATTTCACTGTATAACCATATGGTCACAATCTTTAAAAATGTCAGGCTCTGTAATGCAACTGTAATGCGCAGGGACATTTTTACTCATTTTTGTGTGTGTGTGTGTGTTTGTGTGTGTGTCTGTGTGTGTGCATGTGTGTGCGTGTGTGTGTGTGTGCATGTGTGGGTGCGTGTGTGGTTGCGTGTGTGTGCATGTGTTTGTGCAAGTGTGTAAACAACAGCGAGGGAAGGAGCAGAATAAAAGAAAGACAGAAAAGGAAGTAGAGTGATGAAGGGTGTTGCGTGTTTATGCAAGCACCCACTTGGATGCTGTGATATGCATGCTTAACTTAAATGCCCACCCCCCTAACCATGGCAAATCTGCCCATCAGGACATGTCAGCCCGTGGGTCTGCCGTCCAGCTCCCCAAAGGCTACGAGCCAGACCCGGTGGCCCAGTATGGCACCCTGGACGTAGTGTTCGACTACGACTCACAGGACCAACGGCTTGCCGTGACCATCACGGCCGTCACCGACATCCCTCCACTGAAGCGCACGGGCAACATCTCCTGGCAGGTGCACTTGGTGCTGCTGCCCACCAAGAAGCAGCGGGCCAAGACGGGCATCCAGAAGGGCCCGTGCCCGGTGTTCACCGAGACGTTCCGCTTCAGCCACATCGAGTCGGAGATGATCGGGAATTACGCCCTGCGCTTCCGCCTCTACAGCGTACGGCGCATGAAGAAGGAGAAGGTGCTCGGCGAGAAGGTGTTCTACCTCACTAAACTCAATCTGCAGGGCAAGATGTCCGTGCCTGTCATACTGGATCCCTGCCCAACAATACCCGTGAGTCAGAACCCCAAGAGATGACTATACATAGCCTTAGATTATATTACTGGAAGGCAGTTCTGACACTTGAATATATGAGTCCTTAGGCACATTTTTCTTGACTTTAAAACTTTGATTACATGAGGGATACAGAGACATTTTACCTTGTTTTGTACATCCATGGAATGCCTTAACATTTTACCTCCATCCTAGAAACCCCTGTTAATAAATTTAGCGAATACTGAGTAAGATTTGTTTATGTTTTCTCCAGCTTGTCACAAATAGGCCAAAAGTCTTTAGTGATTAATACTTGAGAGTGAATTCACGAGGCCAAGCTTCACTACAATTAAGAATTAAAACACTGATGACCTACATCTGGCTGTGCATGTGTGTTGTTTGCCCTCCGCCTGTTTTGTTTCCAGGGCAGCGAGTCCCAGGTCAGCATCTCCGAGATGTCCAGTGAGAGCGCGTCTTCATTCCAGTCGCGGGCCAAGGCTCGTCGCCAGAGATCCTGCTGGGTCTGGTTTACAACGCCACCACCGGCCGCCTCTCCGTGGAGATCATCAAAGGCAGCCATTTCAAGAATCTGGCTGCCAACAAGCCACCCAGTAAGTTTGCTAAAGCAGTTTCCTGTCAGTCGCTAGCTCTGCAGCTCACGATGCCAGCGAGAGCACAGAGCACCAGCAAACAGTACAATGCCTCACACTGCACTTAAAAAAAGTTACATTCCCACAGCATGTAGCATTTTATTAAATGTCATCCTCTGTTGTAGTTGGATAATAACTAGTCTAGTTGGATAACTCTCATAAAACTCTACCCTAATGATTGTTAAATGAGATGGTGGCAAGGGGTGGATTGTTTTCCCTCCCACTGTTAAGCTGTGGTTTACACTGTATGTGATGAAGTCACCGCAGATGTCTAAGGTTCCAATGGAAATTACATAGCTAACAGCACATGACTAGCTTCCCACATACAGTATGCGACTCAAGTGAAGAATGGAATAACTAGTGTGTATTAACTGCCAGAACCAACATCTGAAACTTAATATAACCTAACATAACAGTACACAGAGAAACAATCGATTCAAGTGGCTTTTGCTTGTTCATATAGATATAAGTAACCATATCATGTTATGTATTGCCTGCCTTTTGGTATTTTCCCATGCTGTGTTTACAGACACAATATTGAATGTGCATGGTGAAACAGACAGAAGGACACTTGACTCCTGTGTCACTGGCATTCAGACAAGTGCTGTACAACCCATTATAGACCATTACATCCTGTCAAAACACAACCGACCTGACCCAAACTTTCCCCTCTGTCTTTACCTACACTCACCTCTGCTGCCCTTCTCCCTGTAAGGAGAAAGAACATTCTCAAGAGCGTCATGATGTCATCTTGACAAAAGCACACTCTGAAGCCTTGTGTGACATCATTGACCTGGATTCTCTCTCCTTGTTGCTGTTCTTTGTTTTGTCCCCCTTGATTGTTTTGTCTGGCTGTCTACTCTAATATTCTTCCCTGGACTTTTCACCCTGTTACTGACATCTTGGTCCATTGTTTCTCTTACTGCTTCCCAACCCTTGTTGTCAGATGGACTATTCTGTTGTCTAAAGCACTTGATAGGTGGACAGGTTTATATTATTAGAGGTGAGTCTCTCAGCTCTGCAGATCAAGTGCGTCTGCTGGCTACTATCCAAACTATCAATGTCGGGACACTTGTCACATACACTCTCTCTCTCTCTCTCATTCTCTGTTTCTGTTTCACCACTTTCTGCCATTTTTTCCACACATTATCAGTGGGAGTAGATTAGTAAAGTTTCCCTCATGGATGGTTATGTGAGTGGCAGCCCTTTAGATCAGCTGAGGAGATAACAGTCAAAGGGCATTTTTCCCCCAAGTAGCCCATCCATGAGTAAAGCTTTCTACTTGTATCTGTGTACTACCGTGTATGGTACTGTATACCGTGTATGCACATTAGTGCAAGCCATCTCCCAGTGTCCTAGTTGCATTTCCCTGATGCCTTGCCTCCTCGTAGACCCTCGCTGCTTCATATTTTTATGTTGCCTGGGAAATGTGATTGCTTGTCTTTATGTAGCATGTCTTGCATTTTTTGTTCAGTTCAGTAAACTAGCCCGTCCGCACTACTTTGTAATGTGCATTGGCTAGTTACAGGACACACCCTATTTCATTGTGTTGTGGCTACCAGGGGGGTCACCATGTCTGTGGATGTAACATCAGCACTTTTACAATTTAATTTTGATTAACTTCAAAAGTGTTACTTGATCTGTGTTTGACCGTGAGAGTTGTATGTATTTGACATAACAAACAAGGTATGCACATAAGATGTGTGACTTCAAAATCGTACCATCACGGTTTGTTAGTCAACTGTCCACCACAAAAAAGGTCTCCTAATATATATCTGATAGATTATTACCGTTAATTTCTCATCATATCAGTAAGTGATGTTAACGTTCAGATGAATGACGACATGGCTGAGACAGGAAACAGGAATTGGCTTTCAGGGTCGTTATGGCACCATCTGCATTCAGCCCGGCACTCTCGCACGCTCATTAATTGGCACTCCCAACTCTTGCTTATTCAAAAACAATGGTGGAAGAAGAGTTCAGTAGCGCCGGCCACTTAAAGCACTGACAGCGCCACTGTCAGCTCCATTCAGTGGTGAGTGAATGAAAATCAAGCCTGTTTCAGCTGGTCTATTTATGCGAGAGAGGAGAGTGGAGAGAGACTTTATTCACAGCATGCAGATACGCCTCTGAAAGCATCTGGCTCTCAACAGCAATAAAAGCCCCTTGACATATTCCTGACACACTTTGACATTTTTAAAATGGGCTGCATTATCATAAAATACATGTAGGCCCCAGACAAAAACAAAAAGGAGTTGCGGCAATGTGGCGCAAAGCATTCACTGAAGCATTCAAGAACGCAAGGTAGTTTCCTGCCACTGGAGCTGAGACTTTGGTCAGAGAGTGCTTTTTTAAAGTCAGGAAGAAATGAAAATGAAAAGATCAACGACTAACACATATGTTGAATGTTTTAAAATTAAATCCCAATGACAGAAAATAACTAGTAAATTTTACTATGAAAGAAAAAAATACTAATGCATTCAGTACAACAGAAAAAAAATTGAGTCTAGAAAAAATGGTATTCCGAATTTGGTTGGTTTGGTTAGAAAATGGTATGCAATTTATTTATTTGAGGTATTTCTTAATACTGCGTGAATCTCCTCGGGAATATGTGCATATCTTGTGGACTGAGCTTTTAATTAGGTTTTCCTACTGCCAATGCTAGCAGTTTTCAAAAGATTAGCCTAAAACACACTAAAACACTTTTTCATAAATCCTCAAATTTTTACCAAACCATCCTTAAAATAAGTAAGTAGGGCCCTCCATGACATTGTAAGGCAGTGAGGCTCTCCATGACATTGATATAATGGACTTCCTTCATGCCCTCCCCCATCTGCCCTTCTCCCAGACACGTTCGTCAAGTTGACCTTGCTAAACTCCATGGGCCAGGAGATGTCCAAGTGCAAGACATCCATCTGCCGTGGCCAGCCCAACCCCACCTACAAGGAGACCTTCGTCTTTCAGGTGGCCCTCTTCCAGCTCTCGGACGTCACACTCATCCTCTCCGTGTACAGCAAGCGCAGCATCAAGCGCAAGGAGATGATTGGCTGGATCTCGCTAGGACTCAACAGCTCCGGCGAGGAGGAGCTGACACACTGGACACAGATGAAGGAGTCTAAGGGGCAGCAGGTCTGTCGCTGGCACAGTCTGTTGGAGTCATAGGGGACGGACAGACAGACAGACAGACAGACGGTTGTAAGTATGAAGAGGGAACACTAGATTAAGGCTGATAGGGGAGAGGGCGGGGACTGGCCAGAGCTGGCCAAGCTTCAGAGCTGGCCAGAGGCAAACAGAGCTGTCCCTCTGTGCACCCTGGGAAATGAAGTCAAGCTTAGGCCTCAAGGGGTGGGTTCTGAGAGGCAGGGAAGCCTCATTTGTTAAATGTATTATGTGATTTGTTCCACTAAATTTTTGAACCAATGTTATATGGGTGGCTCACTTCCTGCCAAGGTTTCAGGTTTTTTTTTTTTTTTTTGAGAAAGTGTTTTATTGTCATGGTACTGTAGTGTGTGTGTGTGTGTTTATGGGATGGACCCTGTGAGCTTTGTTAGTGGTATGGCATACTTCAGACTGTATTGTTGGAGAAAGATGACAGCCTAAACCCCTGATGACAGCCATTTCAAGTTCGAGGGATTAGCTTCAGCCAGTTGTTTGAGTCAGAGACGCAGGCAGAGGACAGGTGTTGGGACATTCCCAGCGTGCTTTAGTCTGTGCAGATGAGATCGGCCCAGTGGGAACTCCCAAGTTTCCCTCTCTCAGCACGAAGGCTGAGTCAAAGAATCCGAAGCAAATCTAAACATTTCAAGGACAGACTTGCATCACATTTGCACTCGTCAGTGTACAGAGAGTTCTTGCCCTCCATGACGCAAATGAGCCTCTCTTGACTCCACCAGCGGTGCTCCCTGGTTTCTAAAATCAGTTTTTAACCAATCAGTTGGCAAGTAGGCCACATGTTTATTTTAAAACACAGCCACTTGGAGTGAAGTGCTTTTCCCAAACATATGGGTAATTGTTTCAAGAATTGTTAATTCTGAAATAAAGAACAACCAATCTTTAATCATATGTAAGGCACTCAGAATCACTCTGATATAATTAGATTTTTAAAGTGTGCTGTTTTGTGAGCACTTGTTGGAAAGAGACTTATAATCAAGCAGTGCTGTGACAGACAAATGGGTGTATGTTTGTGGAATGGAAAGTGCAAGTAAGTGATTGGGGACTACTAAGAAAGCTACATCAGTACATGGCTATGCGCTATTCACATTCAATGATGGTAATAAAGCAAGACCAATGTTCTCACCAGCGCCTGAAACAGGTCTAAAACTTGTAAAAGTCTATTTTTGCGATGATTGCAGAGGACTGTGTGACCACACAATGATTTGTGGAGCTTTCTGTGGTGTGAGTGGGATGACTCACAGAAACTCAAACTCCTGGCCAATCAAATTATGTTTGAAGTTTTAAAGCAGGACACATCCATTTTCCATTGTGTGTCTCTGAAAGGCTTTCTTCTCCACCCACCGAAGAAAGCTTAGTGTTCCTTAGAGGTGCCCTGACTTTTGACTTTTACTCAGTGAAAAAGACTCTTATAAATGACATCAATTACATACCACCCGCCTTGTTTTATTTGTTAGTGCACTCATCCCCACTGTGCTGTTTGCTACGGCGCCACACCTAGAATGTTCTCTGCATGCCTTACACTTTTCATCTCTAGACTGCACACTATTCTATTTTTAAGCATGGCCGCCCATCCCCTGTGTGTGGGGTTCAGTGTGTCTGTTTCAAGGTCAAACCTGCACTGCTCACTTACTCCTCAGCATCTCCATAAGCAGGTTGAACAGTGAAGCAGCACACTGTAAACAAATGAACAAACAAACAAACAAAAACACACAAAATGGAGGGGAAAAAAACATTTGACAAATGTCTCTAGGGCCTGACGCTAAAGTCAGCATTTATGAATGAGTTTTGCAAGACCCAAACAGTGTGTGAAACCTGGAGTGGGTCCAGTGACTTTTGGTGGAGCCTCCCTCATTTGTGGTCTGACTCGTGAGGTTGGGCTGCTATGGTGAAAACAGACTCTGTCATTTTGTGTAGTTAGGATTCAGTTAGAGCGCTGGTGTCATGTGCTGGTGAGTAACCACTGCAAATGCAACGTTATGTAATTAGTTACTTGACATGTTCTGCCATAAAGCCCATTTAGTAGTTCTTTCTGAGATGCTGGCACATCTGCAGTTTTACCTTGTCTCATGAATGTGACCTACGCCTCTTACAGATCAGCTCTGAATGATGTGCTTCTTCAGATTACTGCATCTAGTTTAAAAGCTTGTTTTCTTAGTTAGCACTATATCATGGCCTGTAAACAAGAAATAATTTTACCATAATGTAACATTTATGAACACATTAACTTCTTGAAAAGCTCTTTACATGTTTAAAATATTCAGTTAGTCTGCCATCAGTAGGGAACATCAGTAGCTGCGGTAGGTGTTCCTCCATGAAGCTACAGCCTGCATCACGTGAACAATAGCTCATCAGACACATCAGAAGCACGACAGACATCTCACAGTCACTCATTATGCCTGTGATTATGCCTGCTGTTATGCTAACACGCTCAGCTATACGAACACATTATGATATGATTTCCTGTACTAATATGGCATATATAAGCATGACAAGATGGATGCTTGCTTTGACATGTGCTGATATTGTTCTGATAACGTTGCTCTGTTATCACAATGGGTGACTGCAATATGACTGTTTAGGGGTAATGTCAGGCACATTTTGTAGTATAGCGGGTAAAAAAAAAAACATGTAAAAGTAATGAGTTGTAAAAAAAAATGTAATTGAAGCTGTTTAAATATAATGAGAAAAATTGTGGTCTGCTTGTGTCAGAGGATGTCAAGCAGGGTTTCAGCCTCCCACACCCCCAGTGCAGCCCAGGGGAAATCTTAGTGACAGGTAAACTAAAAGTGGCCTGCTTGCTGGTGGTTGCTTTTCTAATCTGTCATGTGTCCTGATCTCTGTGTGATCTTACGACTTCAATGGTTCTAATAATTCTTTTTTTGAGCAAAAGTTAACCTCTCTTTATCAAATGTTACATACTGTATACGCTTATATAGAATTTTCCTATCTATTTTTGTATTTGCTTACAGGACTTATGAAGTTTGTTGTTACAAAGCTCTGTGAGCGGTATGATTTTTGTAGACCTTCCAGTTCAGTTGTCCTTTTTTTCGTACTTTCTTTCTCAGTTATGTACTTGATACACAGTTGTATTATTTTAATTTTTTGTGGTAAAAAAAACACAAAAAGATGAGATGAAAAGTCTTATCGAGCCACAAGGTACTGTTGGTCCAAAACATGAAATATGGGGTATACCAGTCTAAGTAGGTGGAGGTATCGTGACTATGTGTGCTGTTGTTTCTAGGTTGTGCTGATGTAAGCATCTGTTATGGTAATGATGCTCGTCTAGTGTTGTTCTCTCTTGGACAAAAAGAAAGTCAAAAAGGAAAAAAAAAAAACATTCAGTGGAGTCAGTCTATTGAGCTGGTATCCTTTGTGACTGCAAAAAAGAAGAAGCACATCCCTACAGCACAACAGTGAAATGCACCTTGTGAAAGAAAGTCAGGCAGAGTATGCAAACATTGCCCTAACGACAGGAATAGAATCAATCTACCCTGCCTTTCGCTCTCTCTCTCTCTCCCTCTTCCTCTCTCCTTCTCTCTCTCTCTCCCACCCCACCTCTCTCCCTGTCTTCCTCTCTGTCTTGTTCTCTTTCTCTTTGTCTCTCTGGGGGCTTGGGGGGGGGGGGGTTCTGTGTGCAGAGGCGTCAGAGGTTGCAGGGCTGCGTGGGAATGTGTTGCCGTGAGGAGTCAGTGCCAAGTCTGGGTGTGATCAAAGCCGAGCCCCTTTGCTGCAGGATTACTGCTTCTCTTGCTGCTCTCTCCATTGCGTAGAAGGGAGGGGAGCACAGTGTTAAATAGCCATCAGTCTTTAGCCTCCTCTACACAGTCTGCTCGACCCTTAACCTTGCCATTGCAAGGGTGCACAGCTTACTGTAATGGACAATGGGAAGTCAAGATGTGCATGAAATTAAGACGGATCAGTACCCTAGACCCATGTAGACTGCTGACAAAAGAATGTCTCTCGACACAGTTATAAGTAGATTTGATAGACAGAGACCACAGCTTTTCTGTAGGCCCAAACCACTAAATACTGCCATGGTCAACGTATGCACTGTACGTCTCCGAACCTTGTAAGTACAGCAACACTCACTTTGTAGTCGTCTCCTGCACAAATCCAGAGCTAGCATTTGAGGCTGACATGGCAGACAAAGGTACAGTCGTCTGCTTCAGTAATTGCAGGGTTTTTACACTCTCCCCATACAGCTTTTTCTGCCACGAGACAGGACTGGTGTTGCTTTTTGTAAGAAATGTCATTTAGAGTTTCTCTGCTGGTAGCTTTTAAGTAATTCCTGTCACATGAAAGCAAGCGAGAGAGAGAGCCCTAGCCACACTGGATAAGGATTTGGCAATGGACAAGCATTTGCTGTAGTAGAGTGCTGATGAGCGAAGAAGAATGTGGTGCAACTCAAAGGCCCAGCTAATTAACACCAGCACCAAGCACCCCAAGTAACCCCTGAGTTCAAGCTCTATGGTTTCGCCTACTACTTAAAGCTGAGACAAGCCCAGTCTTTTAATATTATTACTGATGATAATAAAAGTTTTGGTACCAAAGAGAGGCCAGTAAATTTTCATCTGTAATTCCATCTGTAAGTGCCTGGGTGGATGACAACAGGAATTTTTATGAACACCAGCATTACATCAGAAATATGTTAGGAAGCCCAGGGTTGCTATTGTATTTCAAGGCAGCACAAATACACACTATTCACACAAACTAATCACTTTCAGAGATACTATAGTATATATGCTTTCACAAGGTGTGTTCCCACTCATGTTTCTTAACATGTGAAACATTTTGTATGTACACGTTATGTGAAATGCTTAATTGGTCATGTTCATTTTGGTTGCTTATTGATTATTGTCATGTATTGATTTTTGTATGTCTCATTTGATTTTCCTTTAAAACAAATTGCCTCTACCCACCGATCTCTGTCGGTGCCTTACTTTTATCTCAGAAGCGTTCCTATGAAGTGATGCTGTTGTCACCTCATTGTATGTAAATGTACCTCCGTATTTCTATTTCATTTGTAAACAATGTCTTATGTGAGAATTTATGAAAACAAGATTTATATGTAATAATGTTGTTTTAAAAGACAAAATGCTTCTAATGTTGAAATACTGGTCTGTGTGTTTCTTTCTCTAAGATATCATTTTAAAAGGTGCTTGCATCAATGTCATAGAACTTCACTACTCATCTCTTACTGAAATGCATAAGGGTCATTTACGTTCCATTGAACAATGTTATATAGCATTATTTACACATTACATATGATGGTAACAGATTATAACATATTTCCCCTGTTTATGTCCATAGCCAAAAATACCATAATGTCTTTCCAGTACTCTAATTGCATATGTAATGATAAAATGCCAGTCAGATCACATCAGATATGACACATGTATTCTGTTTTTCTTCCACTGCTCTGTAGCCACTTTCACACCTATAAATATCCATGTGAGCAGTGTGAGCAACAGCATGGAACAAGCGAGGAGCCAGGCGCAAGTGCCCACACACCCACATCTAGCCATCCCACATAAAGGCCAAGACTTTTAAATGTGCTTAATTAGCCATCATTTGAATGTTACAAAACTATGTGGGGTGGCTTTCCTGTTCATACTCTCTGTCTCTGTCTCTCTCTGTCTTTCTCTCTGTGTCTCTATCTCTTTCACACAAACACACACATACACACACACACACACACACACACACACACACACACACACACACACACACACACACACACACACACATGCGTAGGTTGTAAAACCAACCTCTATCCTTAAAGTAGCAGCAGAGATTACAAAAAAACATCAATGATATTAGAAGGTGGCAGTGTACATGCTTAGATGAAGTGAGCTCCCTTTAAAGCTGCATTGTTTCTCAGGCATGAAAAGACTTCAATGTTGTAGGACGTAGTTAACACCATGTTTTTGCCCAATTTAGAGCAAAAGTAGATAATCACTAAATTACACCCAGTTGATGCTGGAGAGGTGGCAATTACATGGTATGTACTACTCCACTACAACCAGAAGGTGGAGCTAGTGTTGCTGTGGTTGTGGGTCCTAAAGAGAAAGTTTGGGTACTTTCATAACATTATTCTATACAGTGGCACCTATTTACTCACTCTCTCATCATTTAGCAATATGCGCCCGGTGATGCGGGCTTAATTTAAAGGGATCCTGTGGCAATGTTACAAGCATATCAGCCCACACAGTCAACTAGTTTTCCCTTTTCGAGTAGGCCAAATGTAAAAGAAAAAAATACTTATCTTGTCTTAATTACATCCTTAAAACTTTTCTCGTAGCCTATGGCTGATGCTTTATCCAGTCACCTGAAAAGGCAATTTCATAGGGACGCCTGGACAAGAAAAATAAACTACTAGGTTTGCTCCAGATGTGCCTATCTGTAAATTTGGACAACCTGGACAAACGTGTGGGTGACAGGGGAAAAAATCAGCGGAGTTGTAAAATAAAGAAAAGAAGTTTGCATAATGAACGGTGCCGTGAGGAGCACGAATTGGCACTCATCCGAAAGCTATTCTAAATAGGAAACACACAAGAAAATGCATGCTGGAATAAGGCTGGAAAATAAGACTCGACGCTGTTGGATCAAAGGGGAAATGTATAACAGATGACTGGGCCCGCGCCCTCCCTTTCTCGTTCTCGGTCACACGTTAAATCCATCTATACGCTGAAAGCGGTCCAACAGGGGACTACCGCTGGAACAGAATAGATCTGATTTGAAAAGTGCTTTTGACCGTGAGGGATGGGGCGACGCTGGTGTGCTCTCCAGACCTTTGCAGCTGTCGTTCCAAGCGAGAGAAGTGCTGCAACGTCGCACCTACGCGGATTGCCAACGAAGTCTGTCAGGACTACAAAGGAAAACAACCTGGATGGACGCGACCAAAATACCAGAGCTTCATCATAACGGCTTTGTTTGAATGCAGACACGGAGAAAGTCAGGACACCCGTCACATACCATTGCTGAAAGAAGTACGGGTATGATTACACGATCTGAGTGGCATGCAAAACCACTTCGCGCGATTTTATGTCGATGGAAATGTTTTCCGCTAATGATATTTATCGCTGTCAAGACAACTATTCCTTGGCGTGAAGAATATTGATGAACATTGTAAAAAAGCTTTTCTGCACGCCCCGGGAGACTAGCCTATGATCTCAGAACGAAGGACTGTTTGTAAGGGTAGCCACAATTACATTCACTTTACATAAGGAAAAGATATCCGGGCAAGTACATCACCCCCATTCAAGGTAAGTCACATATGGTTTTTGTTTTACACGGGTGTGAAAACTGTCTAATGCATATTGTATTAATGGACTTTTAATGTCATTATTTTGACCTCAATGATCATTGAAATCAATCAGACAGCGCGCTACCCTTAGTTGACATGACGGGACAATATGGCAAACCATTATAGCCTGCCAGTGTTTTAATAGTCTTAATTTTCTACTAGATTTAATCGTCATCATAACCTTATACCATCTCAGTTAAGAAATCATCTGGGCAGTCGCGAGGAGTTTGAGGATAATCAAACTGATTTATCAACTTTGATTCATATGACAGTAATTTATAGAGGTTTAAATACTCGAAGTCTGACAAAATAAACCTCAGCTTGTTTATATCTGACCCCTAGTTGTATTGTCACTAAGAAGCTGTACTTTGTTGATAACCTGCAGATAATGATGTCTTAATCTGTTATGTCGAAGAGCCGCGACATTCTAACAGAACATATTTTATGAACCGTCTTTGTCAGGGGAGTCCAAATATGTCTTTCATTATGTATTTTTTGGAAACAATGTAACATTTTGTACTGGAATTAGCTGGCATTGCCAGCCTGTCATGTACATATCATCAGTGAATGTGTGTGTGTGTGTGTGTGTGTGTGTGTGTATGTGTGTGACTGTGTGTTTGTGTGCGACTGTGTGTGTGTGTGTTAAGGGGAAAGTGGGTGTTAGTAGAGAAAGTGGCTGTTAGCAGCCACTCTCCCTCTTGCACGCCCTTGAGGAGAAAAATGAGCTCTGGAAGCAACTCAGTGGGACACGGAGGGGTCTGTTTCCTCTTCATTCCTCTCTCTCTCTCTCTCTCTCTCTCTCTCTCTCTCTGTTTCACCCCCCCCCACACCCCCCACCCCTCCTGGCTTCTCCATGCAGAATAATCCACACAAGCCTTGTGGGCTGGCATTAAACTTGGACGCGCTTGGCCCTGGTTGCTGCCAACAACATCTGGACTCACTTGCCAGGAATCCAACCTTTGCTGTTTGTTTCCCTTAGAAGGAGAAGTGCGTAAGATGGAATTGTGATAGTCTCACAGACACGCAGCAAAGCAGGCGAGCACGGCTGTGGCTTCTCTCTCTCTCTCTCTCTCTCTCTCTCTCTCTGTCTTTCTTTCACACACACTCACACACTCTCTCTCTCCTCTTTCTCTCCCCTCTCTCTCTCTTTTTCTCTCTCTCTTTCCATTGCTCTCTTTTTCTTTTACACACACACACACACACACATACACACATAATCTCTCTCTCTCTTTCTCGCTCTCTCTCATTCTCGCACTCTGTCTCCCTCTCTTTCTTTCTCCTGTGGAGATTGTGTGCGTTCCAGGCCAAGGCTATTGTTTGAGCATGGCTCCTCTTGTCAGTGTGGCATCTGTTCCCGAGCCTGAGGCGATGTGCAGGGGTGTGCCCCCAGAGACCGCCGTGCCAGATTGGCTTTCTCAGCTCCCTCCCATTGATCCTGCTCTCAACACTGGCACACACACACACACTCCACACACACACGCATATGTACGCACGCACACACACACACACACAGATACACACTCACACACGCACACACACGCATTCGCACACACACACACACACACACACACACACACACACCCAAAGCCCCCCAAAAGCCCACACAGTCGTTTACCTCCTAGAGGGCTCTCAGCGTTCCATCAATCGTATCAGTGTCTCTGCAGACTCCTATCCTCATTAAGGATGCATGCCATTAGGTAGCCTACACTTATTCCCACTATTCATGCCTCCTAGCAGGGGGACTGGGGCTGTGTGTGTTAGTGCATATCACTGAGTGTGTGTGTGTGTGTGTGTTTGTTTGTGTGTGTGTGTGGTTTTTTTTTTTTTTTTTTTGGGGGGGGGGGGGGGTAGGGAGTCATCTCCTGTAGCATCACACAACAACAACAACACAGACCAAAGACACAATTAGCAGGGGAGAGTGAGGTGAAAGAGAGGTTAAGACAAGTCAGTTTATCAAACCGATGAGTCGTGCCCCCCAGACACACACACTGTGTGTGCACTGCAGTGGCAGATTTGCCATTGCTGTGACATGTAACCATTCACTGACAGACAGATACAGACAGACAAAACACAGAGGAAAGGGGAAGTGTGTGTGGTGTGTGTGTGAGAGAGAGAGAGAGAGAAATAGACAGACAAAAGGGAAAAGGGGGGTGGGGGTTGGGGATAGAAAGAAGACAGACAGAGAAAGAGAAAATGATCAAAAAAATAATAAATGGGCTCAGACTCCTGTCTACCCCAAGCCATAAGTACAGTTAGGCAGAAGCAGGCCAAACATTCCTCTGACACTGATGTGGTGTTGTGTCAACACGATCGTGTTTCTGCAACGCCTCTCCTGCCCGACTCCTGGGGCCATACTTTGGCTTTGGATGGGTGTTGGCCGATTCGTCTGTAATTTCCTTTTTTTTTTTTCTTCTTCTTCTTCTTCTTCTCCCCACCTCACCTCCCTTCCCTTCTTTCTTTCTTTTCCCCAGCTTTGCCTTTTTTTTTCCATCTTTGAATTGGACCTGGGCTAGACAAGCTGGGAAGCCACACAGGATCTGGCAAGTCAGAAGGGGTGTTTCTGGCCTTTTTTTTCTTTTATTCTTTTATTAGTTTTTCTCCAACCACCCCCCCCCCCCTCCCCCTCCCCCCTTTAAAAAAAAAAAAAAAAAAAAACGTGCTCTACTTTTCCAGTTTGCATGAGTCATAGCCACACCACACAGATCGAGGTGTGACCTTTAATGGCTTGGTGGTCTGTGCCTATTTTGAACATTTTGTACCTTTGGCTGCCTGTGTGTGTGTGATTTATGCTCCCTGCTTACCAGCGGTATTAAAAAGCCATTCGCCGTCTGTACCTGGGATGTGGGCTAGAAGCCCCCGCTGTACATGTATCATTTTCA
This sequence comes from Setipinna tenuifilis, assembly GCA_030347295.1. Taxonomy (NCBI): domain Eukaryota; kingdom Metazoa; phylum Chordata; class Actinopteri; order Clupeiformes; family Engraulidae; genus Setipinna; species Setipinna tenuifilis. The sequence goes on along the minus strand of CM059278.1, from coordinate 14,772,575 downwards.
CTAATGTGCTGTTTCAACCACCAAAGCCTGAAGACTTAAGCCTCAGAATTCTTCCCGTTTCATTTTCTTTTTTTTTTCTTTTTGCACGGGTGAATGTTACTTGATAAATTGACTGGAAAGAAAGAGAGACAGTTCCCTCCCTTTTAATGAGACTCTGCGCAGCTGAAGGTTAAGTCTCGAGAGAGTCATCGACGGACAGAAAATGTGTTCCCCACATGTTGATGTCTTTTCCTGCGTTCGGTGGAGTGATCCAAAACAATGGAGCTGTGGTTTGATGAGGGCTTTCAGGTTCAAGCACAAAGAGCCACTTATAGATGAAGAGAGAGAGAGAGACTGAGTGAGTGAGTGTGTGTGTGTGAGAGTGTGCGTGTGTGTGTGTGTGTGTGTGTGTGTGTGTGTGTGTGTGTGTGTGTGCGCGCGCGTGTGTGTGTGTGTGTTTGTGTATGTGTGTGTACATACGTGTCTCTGAGTGTGTCTGTGTATGTGGAACTGTGTGTATATAAGATTGAGTGAGTGAGTGAGTGAGTGTGTGTGTGAGAGTGTGTGGTGTGTGCACGCATGTGTGTGGCTCACATACAGTACCCACATGTGGCTTTACCTCACTGTATTAATTACAGTTTCCATACACTTCCATGCAGCAGACATCAGTGTGTCTGTAGCACCCCTCCTATTCCCGACTGGCTGCTTTGTTTTTATCTTACCTCATGTAGGAAAACTAAGTCGGCTCTGACTACTCCTACCTGTACTTAAAAAACCTCCTACCAATTAAATTAGGTTATTTTTTGCCTCTTTTTAAAACAGGATTCCCACAAATCCTCCTCCCCACATTGTCTGTTTTGTCTATGTACAGTTCCTTCCATGTGTAAATCAGTAATATTTTTGGTTTCTTTGAAAGTGCTAGGTAGTTATCCTCAATACTGAGGGGGGAGGATTTTCCCGAGACAATGTTACCTTAGACATGCTGTGTGTTTGAGCAGACCCAAATTCATTATAATAATAATAATAACAATACATAACATCATTTATTTTAAGCTAACTCAGGCTATTTACTTTGATGAGGGTCAGTAAACAAACAAACTAGATTGAAAAGATTTTTTTGTAAGTGAGTCACGACCTTCAGAATCAGTATTTTAAAGGTCATCAGTAGCTTGTTTTTAGACCAGACGACATGCCCTCTTTTGGCAAGCAAGCACAGCACACGGCCGAGCGTTTTTCATAATGGCTCATTTCTTCACTTTGACATTTTTTTTCCCACATGCAGCATCTAGCCTATTACACAACTGTCCTCTATCGCTGTACTCTTTATGTTTTACGACTGTTGGTATAAACGCTGAACAGATGTATTGTGGCCATCTGCTGGCGTAAGGAATGGATGACAGCGAACAATGCATTTCAAGTGCAGAGTGTGGAGGTCTCTTGTGTGTATGTGTGTGTGTGTGTGTGTGTGTTTTTCTCTTTGTTTGTGGAAGGCAAGGTCCCACCCAGAGCCAAAGCCAGAGCCCCACTAGCTTCAACATGTCCGCTGCTCTAGCCTGCCCCTAATAATGCTACACACGGCCTCCCTGTCAGAACACATGTCTCTGCTCCGTGGGAGAAGAATGCCCAGTGGCTGTGTGCTTGTGTGTGTGTGTGTGTGTGCGTGCATGCGTGCGTGTGTGTGTGTGTGTGTGAGAGAGAGAGAAACGAGAGAACAGGAGAGAGTCTGGTGTGTGTGTGTATTTCTGTGTGTGTGTCTGCTCGCGTGTCTCCATGTGTGAAAGTTATGGAAGGAGTGGGGAGTGTGTGTGTGTGTGTGTGTGTGTGTGTTGAGGGGGGGGCGGGGGGTCTGTAACCTCGCTTAGTCATGCTGCTGTGGCAGAGAAACAACCTCCCAGTGACTGGGGCAGCGTGTCCAAAGAGACTAGGGGAGCACAGCACACACACACACACACACACACACACACACACACACACACACAGGAATAGCCTCCATGTCCGTGCTACCCTTTCGTCCGCCTTTCTGCTGTGTCATATCACGTCAATCAGATGTCACGCTTCATCCCACAGCCCCCCCCCCCCCCCCCCCCCCCAGTACTCCCCACCCCACTCCCCTGTGCCCCCTCTGCCTTTCAAAAACATATGTTTATGTGTCGCATCCTTGGATACAGTGCTGCTGTGCGCCTCAGAAATGGAAACAAGTGATGACCTGAATCTCTCTTGCAGGGATAGAGAGGGGGGAGAGCTCTGGAGAGATTAAGCCTCATTTGTATTTTTTTTTTTCTTCTTCCCGACTGACGAGGTGAAGTGAAGGCGCTGTAAATGAGAGATAATAGATGTTGTTTGTGTGTGTGTGTGTGTGTGTGTGTGTGTGTGTGTTATTGTGTGTGTATGTATGTGTTATTGTGTGAGTGTGTGTGTATGTGTGTGTTATTGTGTGTGTATGTATATGTTATTGTGTGAGAGTGTGTGTGTATGTGTGTGTTATTGTGTGTGTGTCTTTGTGTTGGTATGTGTATGTGTGTGTGTGTTTGTTTGGTCTGGGAAGAGAGGGGGGAGGGGGTAGTGCAAGAAATCTCACTCTCTTTCCATCTCCCTGCCATGTTGTTGGATAATCTTGTTTGAATGCGCCATGAGTGGCTTGATGTGAATGCGCGACACCCCCCACCACACACACACACACACACACACACACACACACACAGTACACACACACACACCTCCTCTTGCCTGGCAGGCCTTCTCCACCTGTAATGGCAAACTAATTGTTTGCTGCAGTATTACAGCCCCTCCCACTCACTTTCGCTCCTCTCCTTTCGCAAGTAGCAAGTGTGTAATCTCACAGTTTGCACACCTCCTCAGCTTCCATCGCTCTTGCTCTTGTGTCATCTCTCACACCATCTCTCTCCCTCTCTCTCTCTCCCTCTCTCTCTCCCTCCCTCCCTCTCTCTCTGTCTCTCTCTCTCTGTTTTCAGACTTATGCATCTCTTTCTCACTTTCACTCACACATTCACACAAACACACACACACAGACACACACACACAGACACATACACACTCATACAAACACCTTTAAAAGAGTCATTCAACTGTTGTTTAAAAATGGTTCGTTATTTTATCTTCAGATCTCCTTGGCTCATCCTGTTGTTATTTAAGGGCTATGTAGAGATGTGTGTGTGTGTGTGTGTGTGTGTGTGTGTGTGTGTGTCGAGGGGGGTCATCCAAAGAATATTCAGCAAAGTAGCGTTTACCATACAAGGATAATAGAGGGTTGCACAAAGTCAAGTCCTGAGGGGGTTTTTTCACTGCTGTAAAGTCTCTATGACAAAAACACTGTCACTGCTCGCCACATCGGCTAGATTATCAC
>CM059278.1:14736732-14764232 GCA_030347295.1 Setipinna tenuifilis | reverse complement strand
ACCCCCCCCACCCCCCCACAACAACCACCCAAACTCCAGTCCACCCTCTTAACGAATTTTAATGGTCTGTACTCAATACAGTAATGTGAGAACTGAGACAGTAATGTGAGAAAAGAAGCAGCCCAGGTCTGAGGTCTGATGTCTGAGAGGTCTGGTTGCCGTGAAATGCCATAGCAACTGAGGTAAAGGGAAGGTGGCGGGAGGTTGGGGGTCAGGTGGGTGGGTGGGTGGGTGGGGGGGGGGGGGGGGTTGTTGGGTCAGTTAGTAGCGTCCCCAGTGGGCCCGACCGACTGCGAGAGAGCAGAGAGCAGCCACGCGAGAGGATGACCTTTTGGAGTACATTCCTGCACTGCAACTCGCAGTTAGTCTGCTGCCACGAGAGCTGCCAATATTGTTTGGGCTGTGGTTTTGCTGTGTGTGTGTGTGTGTGTGTGTGTGTGTGTGTGTGTGTGTGTGTGTGTGTGTGTGTGTGTAGTTAATGTCCCGCAGGGAAGTATGGGGTTAGAGGGTGCATGTCAATCACAGGAACACAAATCATCCCTGAGGACATTCTCTCTCAACTCTCAAGTCATGACAAAGCTCTTCAGGCGCCTCTGTCTCCCTCCCTTCTGTCTTTCTCTTCTTTCTGTCTGTTTCACTCTTTCTCTTTCTTATGTATCTCCTTCCCTCCCTCCCTCTAGTCTTCGCCTTCCCACCCCTCTCACTGTCTCTCCCTCCCCTTTTTTCACATGCTCTCTCTCTCTCTTCTCTCTTCTCCCGTTCACCCTCTCTCACCCTCTCCTCTTTCCCCTCAGCGCTGTCCTCTTTCTCTCTGTTCCCCGTCTCTCACCCTCTCCCAGCAATTAATTTCTCCTCATCAAAGGGAATAATGCAGAGGGTCGGCAGGCAGAGAAGAAGAGAGGAGAGGAGAGGAGAGGGAGGGAGAGAGAGAGGGAGGGAGAGAGTCGGGGCCAGATAAAGAGGAGCAAGCCCGCCGACTGAGCCCCAGACTGATTCAGCTCCTCTCGTCGTCTGCTCTTCTTCTTTTATCCCCTCTTTTTTATCCTCTCCTCTCTCTATCCCTCTCTCTCTCTCTCTCACTCCCTCTGTCTGTCTGTCTTGATTATCTCTCTCTCTCTTCCTCCCTGTGCATTCTCAAATGACTCCTCAGCCTTCTCATTTCTGCCTCTGTTCATTCTTTTTTTTTTAATTCAGTCATCCCTCATTTTTTTCTCTAGCTTTTTTTTTCATCTGTTCTCTCTGTCTCTCTATTTTCAACAGGACCTCCACACCCTCATTTCAGTCAGACAACAACAGACAGTGAAAGACAGACAGACAGAGAGAGAGAGAGAGAGAGAGAGAGAGAGAGGGAGAGATGATCCCTCAGAGAGTTTTTTTTCCCTCTTAGCCTCTCTTTCTCTCCATCCCTCCCCACCCGCTCTCTCTTTCTCTCTTTCTCTCTCATATGCACACAAAGGCATATGAAGTTTTGCTCTACATACTGGGAGCATCTCTGCAGTTTTTTTGCCCCCCCCTTCCCCAACCCACCCACCCACCCTCCGCCTTCCTTCCAAACTTGGAGAGCTGTCTACTGTTGCTGTTGGTGTGATGGTGTCAGGCGAAAGAGAAAGGAACAGGGAGGATGAAAGCCAAGGAGAGGGAGAGATGGGGGAATGTCTGAAGAAGGCCTCCCCAGGGACTGAAAAGGGAGCGATGGCATGCTTGTTTTTTGGAGAGATGGCGTCTGTGTGTGTGTGTGTGTGTGTGTGTGTGTCTGTCTGTGTATTTGTGTGTGTGTGTGTGTGTGTGTGTGTGTGTGTTTGTGTGTGTGTGTGTGTGTGGGGAAGGGTGGAGCGTCGGAAGCAGAGCGAAAGTAGCTGGAGGTAAAAGACAGCTCCGGGAGGAAGTGGGCGAGCTGGCTAATTATCCGTGATGCTCCTGCAGGTTCAAGTAACGAGCGACTTAATTAGGCCAAGGTCCTCGGAGCGGTTGGCTGGGGCTCGGGGGGGGGCGGGGGATGGGGGTGGGGGTTAGAAGAGTGGTGGGGGGGCGGGGGTCGTTGTGTGTATGCATGCGTGTGTGTGTGTGTGTGTGTGTGTGTGTGTGTGTGTGATGTAGGGGATGACACCTCCTGCTCCCCGACAGTCTCCACCAGCCAATCATGTCACCTCGCCTTTGCCAGAGTTTGAAGCTCAAACCGACAGCCCCCCCGCCCCAACTCCCCATCTCCCCATCTCCCCATCTCGCTCTCCCCCTTCGACTGTTACTGTCTGTCTCTCTCACTTCTTTGCCTTCACTCGTTCCTCTCCTGCCTCCCCTTTTTCTGTCTCCAGTCATACCGTGGCACTTGTCACACTGTTGTCCCCTTGAGGTTTTCCTCTAAAGGGCACCCAGTGTCTAGCCTCTACCTCTCTCTCTCTTTCTCTCTCTCTCTGTCTCTCTCTCTGTCTCTCCCTCCTTCTCTCTCTCTTTCTTTTTTTCCTTTTCTCTGTCCTTATCTGATTGATGGCAGAGTGTGTCACGCTTGCCGCCTGAGTCTCAAGCTCCCGTTAAGAGGTGAAAATTTCACCGTGACCGTAAACAAACCAAACCCCGGCGACAGCTTTTGGAACGTGGCCCAAAAAATCAGGTTGATTTATTCGTGTGCAACCTGGAAGCCAAGGTGTTTCCGAACACACCGACATGCCGATTGGGGGCCAGGTTTGACATGCTTACGTGTGTGACGGTGGCCCCCATGACGCTACAGGCCATCGTGTGTTACGAGTGTGTTGACTCCAGGCTCCCGCTGGAGTCGCTGCTGTCAATCAGGGACACTGCAAGCTGGCATCATAATGACGGTAAACAGAGGAAGTCCTGCAGAGAGAGAGAAAGAGAGATAGAAAAGAGAGAGGTGGAAGAGAGAGCGAGAGAGAGAGGAAAGGAAGAGAAGAGGAAAGAAGAGTCGTTTAACAGCTGGAGATGCATTTTGCACTAAGAGGAGGTACTGATGGCAGGTTTGATGACAGCGATTCACCCAGATCAAAAGGCAGATTGAGTTTCGCACTGATTCAATAAGCTTTCTCTCTGAAATACACACACAAACACATGCACACATGCACACACACACTTGTACCAGCTCCTCTCTCTCTTTCTTCCCCTCTCTCTCTCTCTCTCTCCCTCTCTCTCCCTCTCTCTCACAAAGACAAATAGTGCAGTGTTCGCTCCATCTCAGGGCCGCTTGCCTGTCTCAAATAACTGAAATGTGGGTCAGCCCCATGGTCCGACAGAGCATCTTTTGATCAGACGCACTCAATGGGAGTGCATCCCCAGTCACTCCACCAGGCTGATGAGACAGATAGTAGGTCTCATGTGGCCCAAAGCCTGCATGCAGATGGCTCCCCCTCTTTCCCATTCATGTGTGGTAGAAGAAGAAGAAAAAAAGGTTTTTTAGCAAGACGCTTTGAAACACAGGCAGAACTGAACTTGCACGCTCATGGTATCCTTAAGCAACATTCCAAAACCCTGAGAGCTGATGTTTCCAAAGCCAACGGGTCAGCTATCATGTGTATGAATCTAATTATGTCACATCACTTTAATGTTCTGAGGAGGAGCTTGTGTACACATGGTATTGATCAGCCCATGCACCATAGATGTTAGACAGTGGGTTTAATAAGGCTATCGCTATTCTGGGCCTGTGGTGTTTGGATTTAAATGCGTAGCAACTGTCACAGGCAGGGCCGCTAGCCTCTTTAAACGATCTCATGGGAGGTTATATGTCAAGTGCTTTGATAGCGCTAGCTGATAACGTCGATAATGCTTATTCAAATGCCCTGTTAGTGTAACCTTTACGTGCACGAGGAAGAGGAAGTCTCCTGACCTGCAGTGCTAGGTGATGATAGCGGCCTCTGTGCAGTCTCAGGGTTAAACAGATCAAGAGAGGTCATCGCTGACGTTTAAACGTTCATTTGGGTTTCCTGTCGAGATGGCTCGACACCTTAAAGTGATACTAAACAAAATGCATTGTTGTGTCTGTTCATATACAGCAAAGCAAGTGAAGTTTGTAAAGAGTGGATGAATGTGTCTGAGTACATGTATTCTACTTCTGCATATGGGTAATCAGTTTGTAGACATGTTACATGACAAACCTGGGTAAATTAAACCTCCTCATACAACAACCCTACAGCTGTTTTCTAGTGAAACAAAGCTATCAGAATGTTTTAGAAATGTTAGCTCAGGTTTGTCACCAAACCATGTACCTGAAACATGGTCTTTTGTGGGTTCGTCTAGACCTCAACTAGAAGGTCTAGTTTCCTGTTTTCTCTATTTTCTTTTTGTCCTTTAATATTTGTGTGCCTTTATTTATCCTCATATTGCATCCACATGTTTGCATCTGTGGTACAGCAAATGCAAATGAACAGTGTTGGGCAATGTGGGTTCAGCAGCTATAATCCAGTATCCAGTACCACATATGTGTTCCAGCCATTCACTAAATGAGCTAAATCTAATTAGTGTAACTCTTTAGCCAGGTAGATGAGTTAATAAGTGAAAACACTCATATTACTGTAGGTGTGTAGGTAGAACCAGTCGATTTGGAATATGTGGTAGTGGATTGTAGCTTCTGAAACCAGTTGCCCCTCACTGCAAATAAAAAGCTGTAACCACAACCACCAGCACACTAGCCTGACCTCTGACCTCTGACCTTTGACCTCCGGTGACCTTTGTGTTCTGGCAGGCCGCAGCAGGGGAGAGATGACCCTGGTCCTGTCCATGAATCCCTTCTGCGAGCACGAGGGGGACGCCCCGCTCCCACAGTACCAGCCCATCTGGGAGTCCGAGCGCTGCAGCAAGAGCTGCGTGTCCAGCCCGTCACCTCCGGAGGGCGCAACCGAGGAGCTAGCCGAGGGTAAGTCCGTCGAGTCCGTACGGCTCCAACCCGCCTCACCTCAAGCACCCCTGTGTCCGCCATGACCTCCAACCGTGGAGTTTTTTTATGGCAACCAAGCCTCGAAATACCATCACTGAACAGCACTCCCAAAAAAATCCCTCAGCCCAGGCAAGGCCAAGTTCTGCCCACATGCATGCACACCACTCTCTCTCTCTGTTTTGTTTCTCTCTCTTACTTTTTGTCTCTTATACACACACACACACACACACACACACACACACACACACACACACACACACATACACACACACAAAGTGATGTTTTTCTGAGTACAAGAGCCCAGCTAACCTCACATGGCTGTGTATACACACTCACTACATACCAGAACCGGGATGCCACTGAAGTCACAATGGGCCCTGTTTTAAGGGAGTCAAATCTGGGGTGAACTCCAGCAGGCACTGGGCCAAACCCGTGTCCTCCTCGGCCACCCAAAAAAAGAAAAACACACTTCCTCCTCTCTGTGCAAATGGCGACAAATGCTTCTTGAGTTTGCATGTTTGATGCAGATAGGGGTCGGGTGCGTGGTGAAGGTGCTAGGAGGGTGACATTATCTGCTTCCTGTCATCAGCAGAGCCCCACTGCAGGAGAGCGCCTGACCATGTGACCATGTCGAGGATCGCTTACTTCAAACGTAAGTTCGTCGAGGACGAGGAGCCACACTTGAGCTTCAGGAGCTACTGCCAAAGTGTAAGTGCCATTTGACATGGGTGGTGTATCTCTCTGTCTTTCTCTTTCTTTTGCTCTCCTTCCCTCTCTCTCTCTCTCTTTCTCTCTTTCTCTCTGTGAGTGAGGCATTGTGGGTCTAAATATGATGATCCTAAATCACAAGTTAACCGCATGTGTGTGTATAAAAAAACGAGATGGTGTGGTGTGGATGGTCTATCTAAGAAGAGAAAAAAACATAGTTCCCAAAAAAGGTCCTGCTCGTTAGAAATCCATAAATCTACAGAGAGACTTGGTGCAGTGACACAGAAAATACAGTGAAGAGACTCATTTAGAAATCCCAAAGTGACAGCAGACAACATTCAAAGAAAACACTGAATTATGTCTTGAGGAATGTTTACTGCTAGTCATGGTAGCATCTTGTAATTACGCCTTTTTTTTTTTAAATGCACTGAACTTTTGACTTCCCTCAGTAGTTTTTTCATGCCGAGTACTAAAAGGCATACTGTAGACACATCCTTCTGGAAATAGATTTGTTTATCCAGTAAAATCATCCAACCATTATCTGTAAATGTGCCCCCCCCCCCCCCCCCCCCCCCCCCCCACCCCCCACAAACCATTTTGCATAGAACGAACCAAAAATATGCTCTGGTGTATCAGCTAAAAATCCCTGAAGTTGATGAACCCTCTCACCCCCCTCAGGAATATTGTTCATGCCCACAGTCACAGCGGCGCTCACACAAGTGTGACACATTTGCAGAGCAGAGCGCCACACTGACAGGCAGTACTGTAGGCCGCCTATGGAGCGGAGAGAAAAGTGGGTCAGGGTACGCTCACAGTCAAATGGAGAGTGTGTGGAGAAGCGGGGTGTGGGGCGATGGCACTGATGGTGAAGGCTCATGCTGTGTGCGTGTGTGTGTGTGTGTGTGTGTGTGTGTGTGTGTGTTTTTTATATGTGTGTCTGTGTGTGTGCACTTGTATGTCGATATGTGTGTGTATGCACATATGTGTGTGTTCATGGTTGTGTTTGAATATGTATGTGTGTTTTATGCGTGTATGTGTGTGTGTGTGTGTGTGTGTGTGTGTGTGTGTGTGTGTGTGTGTGTGTGTGTGTCCTCAGGTGGCTCCAGCTCTGGAGGAGCGCGCCCACGTCCTGCGTCTGTCCCTGGAGAAGATGCGCTTCATCGACGACCCCGAAGCCTTCCTGCGCCGCTCCGTGCTCATCAACAACCTCCTGCGCCGCATCCGCACCGAGATCCTGCTGCAGAGCGAGTGGTGCCTGCCCCCGGGCCCCTCCCCCGCCGCCGCTGCTGCCGCCGCCTGCATCCCCCCTCCCACCCCGGCCCAGGCGGGGCCCAACCACCACCCCCCCGGCCCCCAGTCCCTGCGGCCCTGCTTTGCCGCGCCGGGGCCCTACCGTAAGCGCTTCCGGCTGGTGCGGGGCGAGGTGCCCGAATGCATCCCAGCCTGCTGCTGCTTCTACGCTGCCGGACGCTACCTCCACTTCCCCTTCTCTGTTTACGAGGGCACTGCCCCTCACCCTTCCTCCTCCTCCTCCTCCTCATCTTCCTCCTCCTCATCCTCATCCTCCTCATCCTCTCCCACTACAGCGTTCCCTCAGCTGCTACCGGTGGATGATGTTGAGGGGGACGGGGACCCCGACGCCCTGTGCCCAGGGCTGGACCTCACAGAGGCAGCCACTGCAGCTGCCACTGCCCCTGCCGCCCGTGTGCTGGACTCCAAAGAGCCACGGAGCAGGCTGAGGGAGCGGACTGGAGGAGCCTGGGAAGGCGAGCGTGGACACGGCAGAGCCAGCGTGGAGGACAGGCCGCGGGAGAGGGAGAGAAGCAGGGAGCGAGAGAGGGAGAGGGAGAGGGAGAGGGAGCGCGAGAGAGACAGGGAGCGGGGAGGAGGAGGAGGAGCGGAGGCGTTGTCAGGTGTGGTGGTGGGCCACTCTCGCTGGAGCGTGGATGCCATGGAGACGGGGCTCCACGAGGCGTTGGCATGGAGCCAAGCGGGACGGAAATAGCGACGGAGGCAGTCGCCCGGTGGGAGAGGAAAAAAAAAACGGAGTGAACGAAAGAGAGGAGAAGAGAAGAGAAGAGGCCGCCTCAGCGGCAGGTGTTGGGCAGAGGCTGAATGTTTGTCGCAGAGATTTGCACCGAGCGTCAGGGGACTCGTTTGGACCGGGCCCATCCTGCTCATCTGATGAGCGGACTGATTGACCGTTAAATTCACTCAGAGCACTCTATGCCCACTGGTCTAACCTGAGTAGCATTTGCAATGGGCCAAAACTATAGCTCTGCAGGGCTTGATGAGGTCCTCTCTATTTAAAATAGAGTTGTGATATAGTTCAGAGCTTATCTTTTTCACACAGGTCGTGTGATCACAACCCTATCTTAAAAAGAGAGGGACAGAAGAGTTTTAAGAGAGCACAAGGTGCAGTTTTTTTTGGCAGAGTAAAAAAAAATTAAACAGTACAACAGCAACAAGCAGGAGAAGCATGAAGACCCTGTTTCTGTTCAGAAACTACCATAAGGTGCCTTATTTTTTATTTTGAAAATGTTAATAAAGTTTGTGGTTGTATTTGTGACTAAGTATCTTGACTTTCAAGAGACTACATGATGATCACCTCTGGGGACAGTGACAAAGTTTTAGTCGAGGTCTGCTAACACAAAAAAAACTTTATCGAAGGCAACAATAAACCACCGGGAAATTATCATATGTTGTGAAAAATAATCTTAAAATTGTTCCACATAACTGGCGTATTGCATATTTCATATCGCAGGGGGAACATATCAGGTCTGCCTTGAAAAGATAGTTTTAAACTACAGGTACATACTAAAGAATAACTAATTTGGTCACAAAGAAATCACTCGTTCCATTCCTAAGCCAGCTGTTGTCATTAAAGCAGATTCCTCTCAGACTTGAAGAGATAGTGTATCTCTCTAAGATACCTGCACTCTGACAAGGTACAAATGAAAGTACCCTCACTTCAAAGTTTGCTTTTTGTTTAGATGTTTGTTATTTGTGCATTTCCCTTTGATTCCGTTTTTGTTTGATTACAGCGAGCTTTCCAGGAGCACCGGCAAAGACATCTTACGAGCAATACAACAGTGTCATGATTGGAGACAGGGAAACAAAAGCCTATTTGTTTGCATTTTCTTACAAAGAGCATTGTTCTGAAATGTCAACCTACTTTGTTCAGTAATTTTTATGTGATGGTTTTTGTGACTGTAACAATGAATAAAGGAATGTTCAAAAGACCAAATTCTAAAGCAGTTTATTCTTGTTCATTAAAGGAATAATGTCTTTGTTTCTCACATCTTTCTAGCTGTTTGAATAGCTTGACGTCATAGCTAAAATCTTAAAATATATCTCCCTCACCTATGTACCTGAAATATGTAGGCCAAAATCCAGTGGCATGCTGTGGTTTGTCATTGAGAAACTTTGCTGTGGGTCTTTGCTCTGACCTTCCTGTGGACACTGCTATCAGTACCTACAAATAGACGTGCACACACATACACACACACAAAGGCATAATAGGTGGGTTGGTAGGTTACTACAAATTCAGCAAAAGCAGTCCGCAAACTCCTACTCATAACTAGAGTGGATAAATGTGGGCTTGGAAAATAAGAATAATAATAATGCTGTGATCAACAATCATGCATTTTTCATTCGACGATTAGCCTAACTGTACATTTTAAGTGCATCCGTATGGGCTGGCCATGGGTCTCTGAGACGCTGGGCTAAGCCTCTTAAAGCTCCTTGAGATCATGCAGCAGTGGAAGTGGAAGATAAAGCACTGGAGGAATTAGTAGCATTACGTAATGCTAGCAGCACTCTCTGGAGTGGCACAGAGGAGCCACTTATTTTTCATCCCTCTCGCCACACACACTAGCTCGCTCACACACACACATGCACACACTAGCTCGCTCACACACACACCCACCAACTCTTGCTCCTTCTCTGGCACTCAGTGCTTTCTTCATCAATCTTGCACTCTTTTTGCTCGCTCTCTCTCTCTCTCTCTCCACACAGACAGGCACACACATACACATTCTGAAGACACACTCCCCTCCCATTCTGTCTCCATCTCACACACACACACAGACACACCTAATGCTCTGTTTCTCTCTCTCTCTCTCTCCTCTTTCTCACTCACACTCTCCTCGTTATCGCTCTGTGTCTCCTCTCATTATTCCAATACCCCCAGTGCCACTCTTATCCCCACACCCACCTACCCACCTACCCACCCCCACCCCCCCACACCCCACCTTCCACCTGGTCCTCTCCATGCTAAAGAAGGCAGCGCGGCCACACTCCGGCATGCAGCATCCATTAATCTTCCTGATACACAGGCAGTCACCTCCACACTTCCTTCCCCTGTCATCTCTATTATCTCTATGGAAACAATATTTACTGGCTGCGGCGGGTCAGGCTCCCCAGAGAGTAGCAGCGACGTAGTGAGCCACACCTGTTAAAAGCCTTCGTCTTCAGACCCAGAGCCGCAGTACAGAGGGGGGAAAAAACTATATCACAGGCAGAAAAAATATGGCACACTTGGGGGTTCACACACACATGCGCCCTTAGTCACACGCATACACACACATACAAGCTCTCTCACATTTAAACACACACATATACACAACCTCTCTCAACATTTAGACACATGGAGAAAACCTCTCTCTCATCCACAAATACATATACGCACACACACTCTCTCACACACACACACATCAGAATCAAAGCAGCTCATTTCTCATGTAAGCAGTTCTGTTTTTTTTTTTTTGTTGTTGTTGTTTTTCTTCTGTCTGGTCCAGCGATGTGGAGGCTCATCATGATATGGCTGGAAGGCAAGGGATTCACACTCCGCTCTGCTCATCCATACAGATTTGTTGTTGTCAGCCTCGAGTGGTTTGCTCCCCTCCTCCTCCCCTTTTGCCCAACCCCTCCCAGCCAGCCTACCCTCCTTCTCTGCCTCCCTCTGTCTCCCTCCCTGACTCTCTCTCTCTTTCTCTCTCTCTCTCTCTCTCTCCCTCCCTCCCTGACTCCTCACTCGTCTTTGGTGCTCCAGCATCACCCTCTGCTGCTATGAGCTGTAACTCCACGCTTCTGTGACTCCCGACACCGTGCAGATAATAGCCTCCACGCTCAGCTCTCCGCCGCCCAGGGGCTGCACCAGAGAGAGAGAGAGAGAGAGAGAGAGAGAGAGAGAAAAGCAGGGGAGGGGAAAACATTCGGTGCGATTTAACCTTGAGTGCTCTGGCCTCTGCACAGCAACAACTCACACGCAATTGACTTCACGCATTCCTAGCGCCTACAGCTTGACACACAAGAGAAAGATGGGCAGGTTTCCGGTGAAAGGGAGAGGAAGGGAGGGGAGGGGAGAGGAGAGTAGAGGAGAGAGGAGAGGAAAGAAAGGAGGAGGGACTGCTTGTAATTGTCATTCCGATTCATCACCAAACCCAAAGCAACCTCGAGGGCTTGTTGTCACCACAGCAAGGAAGGTGCACAGAGCCGAGAAGCGAAGCAAACACACAGCACATGTGCAGCGCATAGTAATGTAACCGTTTACATGTGTGGTTTACGTAACATGGAGGGTATGTGTGGCTCACTAAACCTCTGTGACCCATACACACACACACACACACACACACACACACACACAAGATACTACAAAATTGTTTGCATGCGACAAATGCATTTATGTTGTACCAGCATTTTTTTTTACCACCGAAATTTCAGAGCTGATATGATTTACATACATTTATTCACTATCCATACAAAATGCAGTTTTTATTCACTCTCTATCCAAGCAGAAGTACATAGGACCACCTTACTGTTCATTTTGCTGATGATACAGCAATAATTTTTAAAAAATTATAATAAGGAAATAGTTTCTGATTTTGGAGGTGGGAACAAACACAGTATCCACAAAGATATCATAGGTCATTTATATTACTCTTTTGTTAAAAGTACCATAACATACTGTTTCTGTGTTTTTCAGAAAACATAGTCAATATGACCAGGAGAATTATTTGACGATCTAAAAATCCCGAGTGATGCAGAAAGGAAGAGCAATTACTAGGGACTTGTTGTACTACGTTGTAGGTGCCACTGTGCCTTTAACATTGTTGGTCTGCTTATTATTCTGTATTACACAAATATATTCCAAAAGGATAATAAACAATCTATCTATTCATATGTCTAGATCTTTTTTTCCCCTCAGGCATGCTGATATGGATCCTTAACCTTACCAGTGCCTATCTCAGAACACCACGTCACTCTGTGTGAGTAACCCTAACCCAGACTAAGCCTGACTGGGTCCTTTGTCCCTTCGGTGTTTAAGGCCTCCCTCCAAAGCACTGCATCAACTGTGTCAGTTCACTGGAAAGTCATCCTGTATGACCTACTTTATCTTCCCTCTAATTTTCAAGCACTATAAGCAGTGTAGGCTATGCCAAGCAAACGCATAGCTGCAGCAGACAAATTCATGTTCAGATTAAACAGTCAAATCACAAACTGTGACATGACAGGCAGTGCATGTTTATCATAGACCCGGAGACAAGTCATTCATTAGTTTACATATATCCTCAGGTGGCCCTGATGTATGAAAATGCAAATCCACACCATCCTGCCATAATCCACATGTGTAGTGGAGTTGTGTTTGTGTAGTGTATGGTAGTAGGTGTATATCAGTGTAGTCCTATCACAGTGTATAACTGTGATAGGACTAGGTTTATGATTATGCATGGATTTGATGGTTTGTAAAGAGTCAAAGGGCGCCTATAAATATATGTATTTGCCCTTGTACACACAAGCAAAAGACTCTCCATGGCAGACCGCACAGAACTGTCACTCTCATTGCAAATCAAATCAACATCTCAATTACAACAATTCACCATTTGTCTCTGGTTCCCCTTTCCCCTTGTCTGTTTGTTTATTACAGGAGAGGCAGAGCAGTGATGAATAACTGGTGAGATGACTGGGAGTGATGTGCATAAGTCAGACGTGCCTCTGCAGCAGTGCCTCAGTCTCAGTCGGAGGTGAGCTGGCAAAGGGGGGGGGGGGGGTTGGGGGGTTTGGGGGGTTAGTGTAGGGAGGCGTGTGGAGCAAAGACCTGCGTGGCTTTGGAACCAATTTGAGGGGCCTTGTGATGCAAAACCATTCCTCGGCAACAGACAGTTCCCATGGCAACATGGAGCTGCCAAAGTTCCGCGTTGACGAATGACAGAAGCTCCCCTCGCCGCGGTCTGGCTTGTGTGAGTTGCAGACGGCGGGTCCCTATGCCTCAGGGCTGCTGGGGGGTTGGGGGAGGTGGGTGGCGGGGGAAGAGGACATGGGGAGATAAAGAGAGATGGGATGGAGAGAGAAAGAGAAAAAAAGGCAGAGGGAAAGAGAGAGAGAGAGAGAGGGATAAAGACAGGGAGGAAGAGAGAATGTGAGGGGACTTCACTACCATCTATCAAAAAGGGACATTGTCATGTGCTCTCTCTCTCTTCTTGGATTTTGCCTCTTGCTGACTCGAACCAAAAAAAAAGGAAAACAAAAAAAAAATCCCCCAGAAACACATACACACACGGATACATTCCTCTATCTTCTCACTGCATCACTATCACACAAACACACAGGGGCTCTTTTTTTCTAAGCCTTCACAGCTGATAACATCACTACACGGTCTGTTTATCAGCATATTATGTGATTATCTTGCATCCTCATCTGATACAGATCATGTTCTTTTACAGGGGACGCCCTCTGGAACAGTCATTATGGGCCACATAGGTTTAAGCTGCTATCAGACATACTATGAACATCACACATTTACTGCCCCCATCCCCCAACCCACACACACACACACACACACAAAGAAAGAAAAGAATCAGCAGCAGGGCCACAGTTTGTATGGCAGTGTGTATGTAAGACAAGATGCATCTATGAAGAATCTAGCTAAACCTACAGAGGAAGACATTCTTATAAAAAGCGAAATATTTACACCAATGTTAAATATTTACACTGATTAGTGTATGTGGCATTATGTGGTATCACTGCACCTTCAATCATGGCAGCAAAGATCAGCAGAGATCGCTGGATGCCTAAATGAGGGTATAGAGATGATTCAAGCAGATTTCAAGTAATATGAGCTAAATTTTCTGTCTGTCATGGTGTGGGTTGTAACTCCAAAAATGTCAGAGTTGAGGGAGTGATCCTAACGGTCTAATCAGATCAACAGACTATGCTAAGCTGCTGTCAGGTGACACATCCTAATTTTAAGGAAAAAAGGGTGGTGTCCTCAAAAGTTGCAGTGCTGGTTTTCAGCAAGGTGAACCTGGGAGCAACACTATTTTTTGCTCAAACAGGTCATTGGTTTGGTTTGGGTGTTGCTTCCCAACGGGTGGTCTGTCCCCAAATCCTTGTTCACATGCAGTTCGTCTAAGCGGATTCGGTCAGAGACCTGGCCCTTTCCGCTACGCTAGGTGGGGGGCGCTGTAGTCAACTTCTATCTTTCTATTATTATCTTTTAATGCAAGGAACGTCTGTTCCACGCATAACTCTTGAACCACTCATCCGCTTGATCTCACATTTGGAGGGCGTCATCATGATGTTACCAGTGTGTGCAGTGCCAAGTTTCGTGTTGTTTGGGCAAAAATTGCCAAAGATATCGGTCAAACCGTGCCGACCCAGCCATGACGACCCAGGCTGATGAGATTTACAACGCTAGCTGCTACAATGTTGGACATAACGCGACTAACGACACATAACTACAATAATGGACATAACACGAGTAAACATTTGCCCACAACAAAGCTGCTACGTAGGTAAAATACGCAACAGCAAACTACAGCACTGCACACATATGTCTACAGTGCATACAGACGACACGTAGAGGAGACTGAACTTTTCACCTCTCATTCCAGTTATTCCACATCGCAAAACAGTGGCTAAAGAAAATCTTACAAGTCAGTCAGTGCAAATGTATTTACATAGCCTCCTCCTTTCACCTGATATTACCCACTTAAACAATAAGGTCTAAACAAAAACGTAATACTTTGGCACATCTTCTATGGGCTCTGCACTGTTCCTACTAAATAAAGACAATAAACAAACTTTCTGGCGGCATACAAAGATGGTGTTCCAGGAGTTTGACGCATTCGCGTACATGTTGTGCATTCTGCTGTGTTAGAAAGTCTGTATGAAGGAACAAACTGCGTTTTTTATTTCGTTGATACATGCGCAATACCCGAAACCATTCCAATCCCCGTACACATGCCAGTCCAAGTGGTTTGGAACCAGCCCAGGCCTGGCGTTCCAAGTGGTTTCGGAAAACCAATATCAAACCAATCGTATCCCCGTTCACATGAAGCCGGTACAAAATCAGTTACAATTGGTTTCGACTTGTCCATGTGAACGCACTCATTGGTTTTCCGAAACCACTTGGACTGCCATGTGTACGGGCATCGGATTGGTTTCGCGTACTGCGCATGCACTGGAATTTTCTCCCGGGATTTCACCCGGAAGTGGAAGCAGGCGCCGACGCCGTCATACATAGTGCTGCTGTTGCCGGAAAAGCCAGAAGACATCATGGCAGCTAAGAATACAACAACCCACTACTGGTCCGATGAGGAGACAGAAGTTATGCTTCGATTAGTAGGAGAATTAAATATTCTTAAATTTATGGACGGGCGAAGGTCCAAGAATGCTACCCTGTACCAGAAGATCGCTGAGAAGATGGAGCATGCAGGGTTTGCTCGGACGCCCGAGCAAATCAAGATCAAATGGAAGAACGCGAGGGCAGCTTATGCCAGCGCGAAGAAGAAAAGCGGCCAAAATCGGGTTAGCTGCCCGCATTTTGATATACTTCACCAGCTGCTGGGAAGGCGACCTATGTCGCACGTCGGTGGAATCGAGGAAACCGACCAAGGTGAGTTGCTAGAACTCTGTTAACAGCCTACTTAACTAAACCAAAGACAAAACAATAGTTGCACTTCACAGAGTACTGGTTGCACATGCACTCTGGAGTCCTGCCCATCAATGCCTAACATCCTACCTTCATTAATAATAAAGATTCACTTGTCCGTCCACACCTGGCAGTTGTTACTGTGCCCTGTCTTAACAACAGAAAGGCAGCATTGTTGATAGTCTGTCTGTTGCCAATACACCACGGTGTCCATGTCAAGGTTAGCTCACGAACAGACACGAATCCCAGACGTACATAGAACACCGGTCGTCACACTCCCATTGGCGAGACGCATGGGGCCACCGCCATATTTAAGGAATTCGTTATCTTTTTTGTTATTTACAAGGTTTATTTCACATATATTTAGTGCAATTTTGTTTCACATAGGCTTACAGTATGATCATTATTTGTTAAGAGGACTCCTCTCGATAAGACTACTCCTCTCGAAGCGGATGACGCCAAGTAATGCCAGTAATAGGACATCTATGTTAGCCTGGCTAACGCGACTTATCAATGCTCTGCGAACATTGGTCTGGCCAAGCTGTGTTGTAAACCCATTTCTCAGAGGGCGGGCTTAACCCACGTGTGTGAAATGCCTGTGTTTGCTACTGGACGAAGCTTCGACCAATCACATTAGTGTCCATGTATAAGACAGAGAATAGTAACGTGCATATGAGTAAACAAAAACGTAACTGCACAAAAGCTCGAAATTCCATATGCTATCGCTGACAATGTAACGTGCAGCTATTTTGTCAGTGAAATAGCTCCACAACTTTGCAAGATATTACTGTGTTGTTCTGCTATTTGTATACTGTAAACTGGGTTGACTTGGCAACACTTACCATTTATAAGTCAGATGAACCTTGTCGACAACAATGCCAAGGAGATTTTCTTTGTAGACTTCGTTGTTCATCCATCTTCCAAAACAGCAGCTACAGCTGCATTGAAATCTTGCCGTTGCTCCACGTTTGCCATGTTGACAGTGACTGAGGTAGATTTCCGGTCGCTAAACTACCGCGTCATTGCCTTTTTGAAATACTAGATTTTCATTGGTCCCAGTTTCTCTGTTAATGTAGAAACGGTGTAGAATGGGAGCTTGGCCAGACTGACTTTGCAAGCGAAATTCAAATGCAGCGGCACAGGAAGTATGGGCGTGCCCAGGCTAGTCTAGACGGGCTGTGGTAGAGCCCTAGGACAAACCAAAACATCGGAAACGGAAAGCGACCAAAATATCAAAACAAAAGCACAGCAGACAAATGAGCCCTACAGGCAAATATCAAAACAAAAGCATTGTTTTATGTAATTTTTGATTTCTTCATTTGTCTGTAAATGCCACAAGTTTTCTGGCTTGTTTTTTAAAGACATTTAAAAAGACAGTCAGTCCTTTGGCTTTTAAAACTCTCTATTCAGGAGTTATTTTGATTTCTTCATTTGTCTGGTTAATTGGGGGACCCCTAGCAGGTGTGATACCGGAGATGATTTTACCAGACGTCCCAATCACATTTGAAGAGATCCCTGGTGGAGCCACTGCAGGCGGTTGGACCCTTCTTGCAGACAGCCACGGCTTCACTTACTCTAAGAAGAGAGAAACCACTGCTGGCACTACCTGGGTTTGCAGCAGAAAAAGGTTGGGGTGTTGCGCCAAGGTGAAGCAGGTCGGGGAAGAGTACACACGTGGGACCGAAGACCACAATCACACCAGCAACCCAGAAAAGGTGGCCACTGCAAAAGCCAGAGCTTTGGTAAAGGAGACTGCCAAGAGTGACCACTTCAAGGGTGGCGGACAGTTGGCGGAGGAAGCCCTGCAGTCCCTTGATAAAGATGGCCCACTACCTTCCATTTCTGTTCATTCACTGGCGCGTGCAGCAAACCGGGCTAGAGCCGCACTAAGGCCAAAGCATCCGCTCGATCTTGCATTTGAGGTAAGAAAGCTTTACAATGTTTTGTTGTTGCTGTTGTTGTTACCATGCTGTCCTGCCTTGTACTTTCATGTTTTTCCATAATTCTCATGTAATTGCCCTTTAGTTAAATGACTGTATTCACATCAACATTATTTTCCTGTACTTGCAGTTGGATATGGGGCACATCCCCAATGCTTTTCTCAGGCGAGACATCCAGCTTGAAGGGCAGAGACACCTCATCTTTGCCACCGACGGCCAGCTGAAGCTACTCTCGGACGCCATCACCTGGTACATGGATGGCACTTTCAAGCTGGCTCGCCACCCCTTCGTGCAGCTGTTTACTATACACAGCTTCATTCGCTCGGGGGACGTCATGAAGCAGGTGCCACTGTGCTTCGTCATGATGTCACGCAGAAGAGTCGAGGACTACAGGGCCGTATTCAACGCCGTCCTGGACATGCTGCCGAGAGCCCCACGGTTGGAAGAAGCAGTGTTGGACTTTGAGCGGGCAGTGTGGAGTGCATTGCCAGAGGTGTTCCCAGACATCGAGATCTTCGGTTGCTGGTTTCACTGGGCACAAGCCCTGTACCGAAAGGTAAGATGTGGTCACAGCATTGTTTTTACTACATTTGCGTGTTTATATTAGCTGCCAAACACCTAACTAAACATACAAACTAAATCTGTGCTGCTTTATACTTTTCAGATCAAAGAGGTTGGTCTGCAGACTGCATATAGCAGACAACCAGGTGTCAGGCAGTACCTGAAGGAGCTGATGGCCCTCCCCAACATCCCGCCTGGGCACATAGTGGCAACCTTTGAGGAGCTCAAGCGGCGCTGCCCAGTAAACACCACATCCCCAGCATTGGCAGAAGTCCTGGAATACCTGGAGGTCAACTGGGTAAAGAATGCTGCCTGTCCTCCCACGGCCTGGTCAACCTTCCAGAGGGCTGTCCGTACGAACAATGATGTGGAGGGTTGGCACAGGTGCATGAACCTCCAGGCAGTCAAAGACCACCCAAACCTGTATCTGGTTGTTGGACTCCTACACACAGAGGCCAGTCTTCTTCCTCTGCAGGTCCGCCTTGTCTGCCAGCAGGTCATCGAGCGGATGACAAGTAAGCAGCAAGCCTCTAAACAAGCAAAGCTGGAGAAGCTGTGGGCGTCCTATGAACAGATGAGCAAATCAAACTACCTACGGCAGTGTGCTGCGTTGTCCGACCACTCCGAATCTTGATGTTCACATACATACATACACCCCAAATAAAAGTGTATATAAATCATCTCTGTGTTGCCCGCTCTCCTCATTTACTGTCCCACACTCTTTTTAATAGTCAATATATTACTTGTATCAGGAATCCATTTACAATCAGGAATCCATGTACAATTATCACACCTCTGTGGACGCCTCTGTGTGGGCCGCAGCATTTTCATGCCTGTAGGGTTCATTTGTCCGCTGTGCTTTTGTTTTGATGTGGTTTGTCCTACCCGCTTTCCGTTTCCGTTAACAATATCGCTAGCTTAGCACAGCGGCGTCATCCGCTTCGTAACAAATAATACGCCTGTTAACAAATAATACCGATAGATACATGATATATGATACAGATACATGATATATGATAAGAATACGTGAAATATAATCAGGGGGGAGTATGGTGGGAGTGTAAGTCTGACCTCGCTGGACTATAAGTCTGGGTGTCATTTCCCATGGGAGTGTACGTCTGAATCCCACAGACACACTTGTAAACATTTCTCTGAGGTAAAGGTAGAGGATGTTATCTGGGGCTTATCTGAGCAAGCCTGGTGGTAATGTAACCATGCACATACAAAAACAATATTTATCTTGTCAAGTTTTTATTCAGTGACAGATTTTAATGAAATGGACATATATGGTATTTTAGGCTATACAGTAGGCCAGTCACTATTATTATTAACTCTGTGTTAGACACAAGAGACACAAGATTTAAAATATTGTCTGTCTGTTTAGGCTATGTGTTGTAACACTCAGTTTGACTGTAAATGACAGAAAAATAAGATTTATCTTCCATATTTATGAAACAAGGGTCATAATAATTTATATTATTGTATGGGCATACAGGTACCTAAACATAGTTGCTGAGCAGAAGAAATAATTTCAGGCCTTTGAGGATAATAATTGCAAGATTGGCAGATAATAATTTCAAGTTTGAGCGTATTAGGACCCACTAAATGGTAACTTTGGTAATTGCCTTTCCTTTGAAACTTTAGAAGAGGGCATGAGGTCAAACATGACATGAAACACTTGCAACTTTTAGTTTGTTTCACATATTATCTTAACTGTATAATCTACTATGCACACACATAAGCACTTATGGAATAAAATCATAATGTAACCATAATGTTGACCTTCTTCTTCTTCTTTTTAGAATTTCAATTTTTTTTATATTTTCAAAATTGCAACACAGTAATAATAGAATTGTATTCTTTATGTTGAAACTAATCTTGTGGTTATTGTTCCTGTTTGCTCACTTCTGTATATGAAATACTGCATCTGTTATACTATAAGCTGTTTAACTGTACATTGTTGACAAAGTATACCAGTGTTGCGCATCCCAAAATTCCATTAGAATTTCCTACAAAACCCTGCTTCTGTGATGTGTAAATAACATCTCAGGAAAGACTGTTCTGAGAAACCCCCTAACAGGATGTGTATACATGCACTGCAGTGTGTGTTTGGTGTGGAGGTGTTTTTATGAGGGTATAGTGGCTAGGAAGTAGGCACATACTAGCATTTATAAGAGGCACTTGTGTGCCTTGTAGCATTTTAACATTGGAGCCACAGCCACCACAAGTGAGATACTTCCACCTCTAGCACCTCTACCTCTTAGTTTAAAACATCTGCTGCCTGTTATGGTTAACTGAGAAGCTATAATGAAGAGAACGTTCACATTGCACCAGAATTTTATGTGAGTAAATTTACTATTTATTGAACTAAACATATGAATTGTTTCTTGAAGAACCGATGTCCTTACCAGTCTCTCACTCTGGGCCTGAAGACACCTACGTCGTGGAAACTGACCAGTCTGTGAAAACCTGCTCAGGCATTATGTGTGACATGTAAGTTATTCTTCTGCAAATATTTAGTGAATGGAAATCTAATCACTGAGCCCTTGTCTTTGCATAACATACCAATGTACCTGCCCTGTGCCTGTGCAGATACTCCAGGAGTTGAATATCGTGCCTTAAATATAACACGCACCCAAATATAAATAGGAAGTTTTGTGCATTAGGACACTTTGCTTATAAAGGTAGTTTTAATTTTGAGCATATGTGGACATCCAAAAAAAGTGTGAAAATGCATTCTAATAATGTTGCTAAAACATCAACAGCAATAAGCACAGAATAAATGTCTTTGGTGACTTTTTCCACATCTGTATTTTGAGAACAGATTACAGGTTGTATAAGTACGAAAACTAGGCTAAAAACTAGCTAAAGAAGGCAGGCCACCATTTGTGTTGATGTTATTACCTGTCCACCCCTACTAGTCATGCCTGTATTTTGAGTTGGGAACTAGGGCAGTCTTGTTTTGATAAACAGTCTCAACATGAAAGATGTCCTCAATTTCCAAATTCCCCTGGAGCAGCAATTGGAAAACACAATATCAAGGACAAAGGCCTGTCTGAAGGTATATCTAGTGGAGACATGCAATTTATAATTAGGGTTAAATTTTTTCTTAGAGGCTTTTATCAACAGTTTTGGTGGCCATTTTCAGCTGTACTTTGAATCAACATTAACAAAATAACTATTCTTTTTACCCACCAAAGGGTTTAGTAGATGACCAATGGTTTTACTCGAATCTATTTGTTTCAACAAAGATGTTCCAGCTATAAAAAAATCACAAAAAAACGAAACAACATTAAAAAAACAAAACTTTCATCTGATCATGAATTCATGAAATTCCATGGCTTCCAGACTGCTTACACATTACCTCTTTGAATGTATGACTCAATCAGTTTAATTCATCTCTGTGCACTGCCATCCTAATGTTATATATGCTGGACTTAACATAACACATGCTGATTAGAAAATTAGGGAATCACTAGTCACCACTGCACACTGGAAAATGTTTTACTTTACTTTTCTTCAAAGACCATGTCTGATGGAGCACACAGCGAAACTTGCTGTTCGCTAAATAAAAAAAGTGAAACTAGTGTGTGGTGGTAAGATCAGTCTCGGTCATAAGACATACCTGGCTGTGCAGAGGAATTCTGTTTTGCAGCTGGTTGAAAAATGTTCCAGCTTCTGGCAACGCAGCAAAACAATAACATGTAAACATGACCTAAACCACACTGTACACTACCCACATCATAACATGCCACATGATGTTATTTGCTGGAATCACCCACAACAAACTCAACGACATGTGTGTTTTCTTTGACATGGATTTAAAAATATTTTTAGAAATTCAAGAAAAACCTGAATATGATGGGTTGAGTGATTCCACAACAGTGAAAACATGTAACCATAGAAACTGAATTTCTTAATTTTTTCCATCTATTCATGTCCTTACAGGAAACAGTTCACCGTCCCAATCCTTGATGTGGAAAGCTTACTGGCCGCCAAGGTAAAGCTGCGTCAGGAGGGTCTGCTGGACGCGCAGCTTAAGTCTAACATGGAGCATGTCACTCGACTGCTGGATTCCATGCCTGCCGCCAAGCGCAGGAACGTTTCCCTGCTGGTGGAGGGAGAGCGGCAGCTCATCAGGTTCACCGCAGGCACGCCAGGCCTCCACTACACAGTAAGGCAGGGTGTGGCGGGTCCAGAACTCCTCCAGCGAGTTCAGGCAGGCCCCAGGCTTACCTGTGCCAGCATCACCAAGACACACTTCGTTGGCCATCACTGCCGCGATGACTTTGAGAGCTGCATGGAGCAGGCGCATCAGGTGGTGAGCACAAGCGAAGCAGGCCTGGTCAACGTGGAGCTCAAGATTGTGTGTGGAGAGCTGCTGCTCACCTACACCACCTCGCACCCACAGGCTACCATTGAAATCCGGCCTCAGCGCAGGGTGAACCTTGGCAAGGCTCTGACCCTGGACAAGATCCTGGAGGTGAAAAACAGCATGGAGCAAACTGGAGTCATGAGCAGAGGTCTACAGGCCTGCTTCCAGCACCTGCTGTCCAACTATGGCCAGTACCAGGCTGGGAACAACCGCATCATGCTCCAGAGTGACGGGCAGATGATAGAGCTGATCAGTGGGAGACACGACTACCACAGTGCCCAGCATTACATCTTTACTGGTCCAGACAACCAGGTCCAAAGCCACAAGGTCCAGGATATTGACCTGTGGGATGATGCATAGAGAAGTTTGACCCTGCATTGTGTAATTGACAGACAAAAAAAACAATCAGAAGGTGATTAGGCTTTAGAATACTACTTTTTTAGTGCAAGGAGTACATTTCATATACATGAATGCGGACAAAAGCAAAGGGGGAGGAATAAGGGTTTGTCTGCATGAAGGGAAAAACATTTTTAATAGCACAGGTAGAAGGTGGAGGCAGATACACTTGGATGAAGCTCTTTAAGGTATCTTCTAATATGCAGGGTTCCTAAGGTAGAGGTCTAGACTTTAGAAAGTAAAACCCTTGCCATGTGTCTCTTCTGCCTGTGAACTTAACACAGGTGAGTTCACTAATTAACTGATGTACCTGTCTGATGATTTGTGTGCTTATTAGGATGGGCTGATTCAGAAATAGGTTGGATCAAATATGTGACAAAATTTTTATTTTTTAAAGTCTGAATTGACACGTGGCATTTTGGCAAAGCAAGAGGATGAGACTAAGTCAATCAGTCATCCTCCTAGAATCTGTATTCAATATGCATCAGAGGTGGGGAAATCTGGATTCAAAGAGTAAAAGAGGCCATATTGCATATTGTTTGCCTATTTTCAGGTTAAGTCAAACCATGCCTTCATATTTTAACTGAATTTGAACCAACCCTGTGTTATTTTAGGTGGGAGTTAACTTTAGTGAGACACTAAAGTTCTGTTTGTGTACATTGAATGTGATGACTAATGTTTTTCATCTTTCAGTAAGCTACCTTTTTTCCAAGACTGTGTGCTGGTTTTGTTGATCAATGCAAGACTGAAGATGATCAATGTATGGTGAATCTTACCACCTTTTTTTTGTATCAAAGCGTTTTATCAAAGCAACGCTTTCAAATATTCATCCTTGTGTACAATTTGTCATCTTTTCTTAAAAGCAGGCATCATTGTCATAGTTTATCATTTCTACTCATTTGATATACTGGTAGATCAAAACACGTAACATGTTAATGCAAATGAACTTATCTGATTGTTGCAAAAGGCCTAAATGTTTGGTTAGGTGAGATATGTGTGAAGGTAAATCGGTAGCTCTGCCTAACTAATGTGTAGTGAGCTTTGGTATTGTTAGCCAGTGCTCCTGTCTACAACTCATCCTGTTTACCAAACTAGATGATTCTGTCTGTTGAGAGTATGGTTATCAATATAAAATTAATGGATTTAAGAGGACAGAACACTACCAGCAACTCTAAACGAGATTTTGGATGTTATTCCAGTTTCGATGTAGTCAAGTCTAAGCAAACCTTCAGGAGAGGTAGACAAATATGTTATGGATTAACTCAAATGTAATTACAACATCAGGATAGGCTATATAATGGTGTGTCAATTACATCACCTCCTTCATATAAAGAAATTCACAGTTAGAGGTTAGAGGAGTTATTAAAGGTACAGGAGGAACATGTGTTAACTAGCATGGCAATGCAAAATAAAATGAAAGCAATATAGCAGTATAAAATACCAATGTAAAAGAGGCAATGTAGGATTACCAGTAGACAGAATACCACTTAAGGTGAGGATGTTTCAATTCTAATAATTCAATTAATTAGTTTCTCCTAAAATTCAGTACACCCTTCACATTTTGGCAAAAAGTGTATGAAATCTTTCCAATACTAATAAGACATGAATCTTAGATATATTGTGAACATGTCCAAATTTTTCAAAAACATATATTTTTTATGTGAGCACCATTTTATCTAGGCTACTGCCCAGATCATCCTGGGCATGGAATTAATCAAAGCTACACAAGTTGTTTCTGGGATCCTTTTACATTCCTTCACGGCGCCACCATGGACCTAGCAGATGTTAGCAGATGCTCCTCCACCTCCCACTTTAGAATGGCCCAGAGGTGCTCAACAGGGTTCAGATCTTCAGGCATACTTGGCCAGTCTAATCATCACTTTCAGTTTTAGTGATCTTGTAGGTGTGTTATGGGCTGTTATCATGTTAAAAAGCTGTTATGGTATGAATCCATCAATGAGCTGCAGCTCCCCAGTGCCTGTAGCATTTAGGCAGCCCCAAACAATGATGCTACCACCACCGGGCTCAACAGTACACTCTCAGAAAAGAAGGTACAGAATTATACTCATTATAATACTACTTATTGTCACATCAGCAGTGCCCGCAAAGGCACATAATTGTACCTTTTAACCACTATTTTACGCTCTCGGGAATTAAGGGACAGTAGGGGTGCAATTCTGTATCTTAATGATGTTTACCTATTCAGCTCTAGAAAACGCACAAACTAGTTGTAAAACAGTGATAAAAGGTACAATTGTGTGCCTTTGAGGGTACTGCCAGTGTGACAACTTAACATACAATTCTGAGAGTGTAGGCAAGGCACAATTACAATGGTGCTACTCACCTGGGTGCTGCCACACATGCAGGACCCCATCTGAGCCAAAATTATCTTACTCTCGTCAGACCACTGGACATGGTTACAGTAATTCATGTTCTTGGACTGCATGTATTTAAGTCCTCACCAAATCAGTTTCAGGGTGTTACCTTGTCCCTTCAAGTTAAACCTGCAGTGCAGAAATATGTTATAATAAATTTGTGCAAAAGACATTTCAGTCTGGAGAATGGATCATATAAAAAGGGCGATGTAAAGTTGGAGGAGACAAGGATGAAGTAACTAGATGTGTTTCCACTGGACCTGGACGTGACCTGCCACCACACTTAACATCCAATGCTCACCTATTCTGTTGTCACAGAAGTTAAAAATATCCATCATCAGTTCTACATTATTTATGTGCTGAGAACATGAAGGTCTTTCCCCCCACAAGTACTTTTGTGTGCTTGTGTACTCTGAATGCCAGCTGTGGCTTAATGGTGAAGGTGTTGGCCTTGGGATTTGAAGGTTGCAGGTTTGTATCTCACCCTTACCAGTAGGAAAAATGTGTGCAGACTCCCTACACCTTCATCCAGTGCCCTCAGCAAGGCACCTAACCCCACATAGCTCCAGGGACTGTAATCAATACCCTGTACCTAAATAACTGTAAGTCACTTTGGATAAACACATCAGCTAAGTAACACTCAATGAATTAATTTATGCCTGTAGTGTTTATAAAGGTCACCATGATCATTGGACTCAACAGCAATTTCTACATTGAAGACCATCATATCAGGCTTATTTTTGGTGCAGAATATACTGCCTAAAAAAACAAAATCATAGATTCTAACTAAAAATGAATGAATTAATGATTCTTTAATGACCACACTGCGAGCAGGTGAAATTTTCTTTTCAGTACGGCATGGTACAGGTTCCAAAACATGCAACATGAAGACTAGGGACGCAGACGGAGACAAATATGGACATCATACATATAGACACACAGACAATCCAAAAAAAATTAACCAGTTCAAGTCCATGTTCAGACAGTGTTTATCTACAGGAGTTCAGGAGTTTTATGGCAGTAGGGATAAAACTGTTTTGGAAGCGTGTTGTTTTTGTGGCAATTGTCCTATAGCGTCTTCCAGAGGGCAGGAGCTGGATGTGAATATGGATGTGTTGCATTCTAGGATCTCCCTGTGTACAACCAAACATTTATCCTCCCTCAAAGCTATTTATTGCTGTCAGAAGTGAGTGAAATATGCATGGTTGTGGCAAGTGGCCAGACTGCTTCCCCATGGAGCTATTCTTCACAGCCTGACACACTAATTGACTTTATGAAAGGCTGCGGACTCTGCAACGCCACTCTGCAAACACTTTACAGATAGACCCCACACAACATAACATCATTTCTTAGGTTTTTGTGACAGAAACAATAAATAGGTGCAACTACCATTATCCACACAGCCAGGGATACGTTGAGTTTTTTCATCCTTGTTTAGTCAACTTAAAAACATTTTTCAACATTTTTTTGTCTTTTTCTAGCTAGTTGCTGCTGTTTGGAAAGCCTTGTATCCTAATATGATTACAATAATCTAGTGAATAACACATTTTATTTGAATTCACTTTTGTTTACTTTTCCCTACATTTACTCTGTGTGAGTGTTCCATAAACATGGCTCTGAGGACATCCACCCCTCCCCACGACAACCATCACCACTGTTTTTTTGTCTGAGCAGTAAACTATGGTATGCAGAGTTTTCTCGAGAGTTAATTCTCTGCGCTGTGACTGTAAACCCACCCCCTCCCCCCTCTAGTGTGGACAGATTTATGGTGTTTTACACACTTCAGAGCCGGCCAGACACAACAGCAGGAGGTCTGGCCCCAGAGCGCCACAGCTGCATGTTCAACAGAGTGGTGTGTGAAAGAGGAGAGCGGAGCGGGGCCCCCTGCAGTGTTGGAGGATTTACTGCGCTTTACTGCCGTCTGACCCTTGCCAGGAGATATGCCATCTTCAAACTTTAGTGATCAGTCAACGAAGGATACAGAGTGGGAGGGAGGGTGGGTAGAGAGAGAGAGAGAGAGAGAGAGAAAAAAACAGATGGTGTCTCCGAAATCTGCCCAGGCACCTGCACTTCCTGGCTGGATGTTCGGTTTTCCTATTTCACAACGGCTGTAGCAACAGTTGCAGGAAATGGAACGGAATGTTTTTCAGCCTTTGTTTTTACATGTGCAAAGAAGACAGGACCGTGGCATCTAAATAACAAAGCCATTAGTCCTACTGAAAAACAAATGACAAATGCAGTCTTCTGGGGCAAAAAAATCAGGAAGTTTAAATGGCTAGCTTCAGTTATTCCCTGAATGATGTCATATGGCTCAAAATCAGGTTCAGCT